>JAANYP010006141.1:261908-669502 GCA_020465985.1 Centrapalus pauciflorus
GATTCGTATGTTTGTGTGATTTGTACTTATTTGCTAAGGATTTTGACTTTAAATAGTCAGACATTGGTGTTTTTATTTTTTTGTGAATTTTGTTTTCTTGTTCTTAAACGTTTATATTCAAATGCTTTTTATTCTTTCTATAAAATTTAAATAGTTTCTATCAGCCAAACATTGACTTATGTAGTATTATAGAATGATGCTTGAATGAAACATTTTTGCTTATTTGCTAAGGAGTCAAAATTGACATTGGGCTTCTGTAAATGTTGTTTTCTTGTTCTTAAATGTTCATTCCTAACAAAATCCTTTTTGGTTGCCATTATGGGTGACTGTATGTTGAGTTCAATTTTTTCTGTCAAAATGTTTTTTTTTTACACTAAAACAAGAAGAAATCTCACATTCAGAAGTTCAAGATTGACTTTTGTAGTATTATTATATTGACTTTGTATATAGTGTGGTTGGATGTAACATTTGTGTGTTATTTATGCTTAAATCCTTAGAATTCGTACATTTGATGACAACAGTCACACTATCTTTATGGTAGCACTTCACTGTCTACTACGTTTAAAGAGTTGTTGATTTCTCATGTTATTTTTTTCATTTTCTTCAAATCTACTCTATTTAATTTTGCGCAGTAGCACGATATTGATTTGGTTACCGTTCTTAAAGCCACCAGTTTCTATCGTCATACAAAGAATCTTGATTATGTGTTAGATTACTTGTCACCAAGCCATTAAGAGTTCTGAAAAGCAAGAGAATCAATCAGGTACCTCAAGTTAAATTGTAAAATGATGTTTATCAGTTACCTTTACTAGAATGTAGTTAGCTACTGACCAAAAGGCCTTTGGTCTAGCAGTATATTCACCAGTGCAACACAGAATTGGTTCCGAGGGGGGATGACAAATAAAGAAATAGGTCATGTGTTTGAATCCGAGCCTACCCCTCTTTGTAGGCTGCCGTGCGAGCTGAACATTGCCAGGACACGGTCCTTGGGGAAGGGTTGTGGGTTTAATATGGACTTCGGGTTTAATATGGACCTCGAATTTATATGAAAATTTTGAAAATCCTTAAATAAAATTCAACTTTTTCAACTTTTTCAAGTTTTTCAACTTTTTCGTGTAACGGAACAAACATTGCAAAATTATTCATACTAAGTGATAGATTTTCATGCAATGTTTGTTTATTCAACTAAAATTGCATCCTTAGTAACTTGGACCTTTTTCCTACTTAGAATAAAATAAAATAAAATAAAATAAGATAAAATAAAATTTTGAATAAAATTTAAACTTAAGCTACTCAAAAATACTTTTAAAATTTATATCCTATACTAACAGAATATTTTGACGAGAAAGTCAAAGAAAGGTTCAATCAGATAGCGGTGTCAAATACACACTTTTAGTATTACACTTTCACATGTAGGAATTTTTTATTCCTTTGATTGTTTGTCGTGACACACATTTCTAGGTGATTGTCGGTATTATTTTCCCTTTAAACATCTTACACTTTGGAATATCCCTTGTCCTTTTTATTTATCAAGAAACTACCTTACGTGACCCTTAGTTAGACATACTTCTATGATCAAGGCATACACACAATGATTATAACTTTTCGGTATTACAAATTTTCTTTAAAAGGCAAACGTCGGACACAGTTCTGTATTTACATACAACATAGTGTCTTAGTTTGTCTTAAAATTTATTTAAAGCTAGCAAGACAGAGGTGACAGATCTGTACTGACGTACAACAAAGCGACTTATCTTGCTAACTCGAGTCAAACCAGAGGTAACAGGTCTGTACTTACGTACAACAAAGTGACTTGTTTTGACTCTCTACTTACTATCATGATTTTTCTATTCTTTTATTTTCTTTAAGATGTATCTGATGTGCCCATACATCCCCCAAAAAATTTGCAAACCTCATTTAGAATCGTTGTCTGTGTGTCTCTAACATAAAAATTAAGACCACATGGTCATACATCTAAGTTAGTTACACGTATGACTTTTTCTGGAATATTTTATTAGCTTTTGAGATTCCCTTTGTGTATTATGCCTACCAACATATCAAACTAGAAAATGTATATCACTTAGAGTTTAAGGTGCATTACGTGTGAAAGATTAACACTTAGAGATTGTATCGACTGTGCTAATTTTCGTCACTTTGAACCTATGTATCTAAGACTTCACTCATTTTCTAATATTCTTTTTTTTTTTTTTGAGATTTTTATGTTTTTCTCTCTTTTTTCTTTTGTTTTTCATAAATAAGCATAAGGTAATAAAGTAACCTACTAACTTACAATAAAAGGAAATAAATTCTACTTAACTACTAACTTACTATAAAAACAAAGAAAATAGACTAAGGTCAAGTTACTCTGGATTACGCTTACCATTTAGTTGAACCAACAACTCAAAGCGTGACTTATCAAAAGCTTTAGTAAATAAGTCAGCATTATTATCTTCCGTTGCCACTTTTACCAGCTTTATTAAGTTCTTTTCAGCACAATCACGTATAAAATGATGTCTTATGTCTATGTGCTTTGTTTTACTGTGTTTAACTGGATTATTGGTTATAGCAATAGTAGATTGGTTATCTATCCTAATAGGAGTATGAGTATAAGTCAAACCGTAATCCCGCAATTGTTGTTGTATCCACAAAACCTGTGAACAACAACTACCAGCAGCTACATATTCGGCCTCACATGTTGACACGGCTACCGAAGTCTGTTTCTTGCATTGCCAGGATACGAGTCTCCCTCCGAGGAACTGACAACCTCCAGTTATTGACTTTCGATTCAAGCTGCAACCTCCATAATCTGAATCCGTGAAAGCTTCCATTTCCAGATCACCATCTACGTGATACCAAAGTCTCAGCTTCGGTTTCGACTTGAGGTATCTCAGAATCCGCTTCACAGCTTTGATATGCATCTCTTTTGGATTAGCTTGAAACCTAGAACAAATACACACAGAAACATTATGTCAGGTCTAGAAGCAGTTAAATACATGAGTGACCCGATCATGGCCCGATATAACATCGGATCCACATCAGTATCACTTTCTGTACCCCGTCCGAGATTGTGATTCACTTGAATCGGCGTGCTAAAGTGAGCAGTCAGCTTGGTTCCCTCCATCCCGAAGCGCTCTAGAATGTCGTAGACATACTTCGTCTGATGGATAAACATACCCTCCTTTCTCTGCTCAACTTGTAAACCCAGAAAGAAGTTTAACTCACCCATAGCACTCTTCTCAAACTTAGACTTCATCACCTTCTCAAAGTCTTTGCACATCTGCTCGTCTGATGACCCAAATATGATATCATCGACGTACACTTGTACCAAGATAAAGTGTTCACCCTTCCTTTTCACAAACAGTGTACTATCAATTCTCCCTCTTTCAAACCCGTTGTCTAAAAGATGAGTAGATATTGTCTCATACCACACCCTTGGTGCTTGATGTAGTCCATACAAAGCCTTATCTAAACGATACCCTCTGTCTGGATACTTTTGATCTGTAAACCCAGGCGGTTGTTCCACGTACACCAGTTCCTTCACTTTGCCATAGAGAAAAGCACTCTTTACGTCCAACTGATAGACTTTAAATCCTTTGAAGGAAGCAAAAGCTAGAAGCAAACGGATTGCCTCAAGCATTGCCACTGGCGCAAATACCTCATTGTAATCGATTCCTTCCTCTTGGTTGAAACCCTTTACGACAAGTCTTGCCTTGTTGCGAGTAACGATACCTCGATCATTTCTCTTGCACTTAAAAACCCACTTGGTTCCTATTGCAACTCCTCCTCGAGGAAACGGAACTAACTCCCACACTTCAAGTTTTCTGAATTGTGACAGCTCTTCTTGCATCGCTTCAACCCAAGAATTGTCTTTTAGTGCTATTTGGACATTTTTCGGCTCTACTTGCGAAATGAAACATGAATACAGGCAAGTGTGAAAAGCCTCGGGGTCATTGATCATCGATAACAACACTGTGTTGTTATTCAAACTACTCCTAGTCCTCACACCAACATTCAAATTTCCTATGATGCTTTCAATCGGATGATCCTTATTAATCCTAGATGTTTCTATCTCATCGACCCTAAGATTATCTCCTAAATTTGATCCTATTTCACCTAGCGGGGGAACGACTTCAGATGCTACATTTTCTTCCTCATGAACACTGTCCTCGGAGTTAGAATTTGTAGCCTGATTTTCGTTTGTAGGCAACTCAGAACCATTCTCTGCTGGAGATCTCTCTTCTGCCGTTGTAGGCTCAGAAGTTGATGGAAATGTCGTCCTCGGAAAACTTTGACCGTCGTCATTCAGATTTAATGATGATAAGTCCTGTTCGATTGTACCTGCATTTCCAACCAAAGGAATGTTAAATGATTCAAACAGTTTGTCATAATCAAAAATCCATTCCGGACCAGTTTGGGGTTCATGTGTATAACTTGTTCCATCAATGTTATACACAATTTCTACCGTACCATTTGATTTTTTAAAACCCTTTTATTTGGTGAGTTCGGCACATAACCTAGAAAATAACCTTCGTCAGCTTTTCACCAAACTTAGGTTGATGTTTTGTTTTCATTAACGTACATGGTACCCCAAATGGTTTGAAGCCAGTTAAATTTGGTGGCCTTTTATTCAACACTTCATAACAGGTTTTGTTCAGTGATTTGACAGTAAGGACCAGAATTAAAACATGACACGCGGTATTCACTGCCTCCCCCCAAAACATGGTAGGGAGCTTTGAATCCGAGAGCATGGTCCTTGCTGCCTCAATCAAAGTCCTGTTTTTTCGTTCTGCCACCCCATTTTGCTGTGGCTCATAAGGTGCACTAAATTGATGCACTATGCCTTTTGATAGGCAATATATACCAATTACAGTGATTTTGAATTCCGTTCCGTTATCACTCCTGATACGTTTTACCCGCATCCCATAAGAGTTTTCGACATGGTCTAAGAACCCGATTAGCTTGGCAGCTGTCTCGTCCTTCGTACCTAAAAAGAAAACCCATGAAAATCGTGAGTAATCATCAGTGATAACTAAACAATACCTGATGCAGATTTGTGCAACACACCAAATATAATTCCACCACCTAACGGAGTCCACCGAAAGGATACAGGAAGACCAAATCACCACCCTTGGATTCCACCGAAGGGATACAGAATAGGTTAGATTCACCACTCTAGGGATGTAAACCCAAGAGATACAGAACACATAAAAGGAGGTTAAAGCTGAGCTTTGATTAACTGTTTCTCTTTTCTGTCCCCATTACAATAGTGAGATGGATTATTTATAGATACTTGGAACAACCCTCCAAGATTAAGAAAATGAAAAGATCTAAGAGAAAACTTGAAGTAAAAGGTAATTATTTAATGAAACCAGAATTCAAAACATGAAAAGACTTTCTGGTGAGGAAATGGACAATCAATAAGTCCTCTTGAGTACCCTGCAGTAAAAGTGCAATAACTTCCTCTTGAACTCTTCAAATTGTGATCCGTTTAACTCTCTGGAAACTACACTTCGAGAGCTTTCCACACATATATTACACATAATTTTTGGATGTGCCAATCATTCCACAAATTTATTTCAAGTTGACCATAATCAGAAAAGTCATCTTCTTGTCCAGCCCCCATCAGGTGCAGTGAACTTTTAGCCACTGCATCAAACTCCCCTGGTTGAAAAAAACTCGTCCTCGAGTTTACATGATCATTGTTTCCATAAAAAGGTGACAGGTCACATACATTGAAAGTATTAGAGACTTCATATTCTGGTGGCAGATCAATTTTGTATGCATTTTCTCCAATTCTCTTCAATACTTTAAATGGACCAGCACCCCTTGGTTTTAACTTAGAATAAGAGCCTTGAGGAAACCTTTCCTTTCGCAAATGCACCCACACCAAGTCTCCTTCTTTAAATTCAGCATGCTTTCGATGCTTGTTTGCTTGTTTGCGGTACCTTTCATTTTGTTTGATGATATGATCACGTACTTGGGCATGTAGCTTCTTGATTTCAGTGGCTCTTTCGCTTGCATCACTGCTAAAAGAACTAGCAACAGGTAGTGGAACCAACTCAAGTGGGCTAACAAGATTCTTTCCATAAACAACTTCAAATGGACTACAACCAACAGATTGATTTTTCGAGTGATTGTAAGCAAACTCAATTTGTGGCAGCAGTAAGTCCCACTGTCGAATGTTTTTCCCCACAAAACTTCTCAGCATACTTCCCAAACTTCTATTAACAACTTCAGTTTGGCCATCAGTTTGGGGATGGGCAGTAGTACTGAATTGAAGCCGTGTTCCAAGTTTTCTCCAAAGTGTTCTCCAGAAATGACTCATAAACTTAGGATCTCGATCTGACGTAATGGTCAAAGGAATTCCATGTAGTCGCACTACTTCACGAAAATATAGGTCAGCCACATGAGAAGCATCTATGGTTTTTCCACATGAGATAAAATGTGCCATTTTTGAGAACCTGTCTACCACAACCATAACAGAGTCTTTGTTCCTTTGAGTTTTTGGCAATCCCACAACGAAATCCATGCTAACATCCTGCCAAGGAGCTTCTGCAACTGGAAGTGGAGTATATAAACCAGTGTTTCTAACATGACTTTTTGCCATGTGACATGTGTTGCATCTTTGAACATATCTCATCACATCCCTCTCCATCTTTGGCCAGTAGAAATTCTCTTGTATGAGAGCAAGTGTTTTATTTTTACCAAAATGCCCTCCAAGAATACTACTATGAGCTTCCATTAGGATTTCATCCCTTAAAGAACACTGAGGAATGCATAAACAATTCTTCTTAAAAAGAAATCCATCTTCGAGTAAGAATTGCTTGTATGACCCCTTCAAACATTGTGCCCAAATGTTGCCAAAAAATGAATCATCCTTGTACAAATCTTTTATAACCTCAAACCCAATAACCTTGACTTGCATTGTTGTCAATAACGTGTACCTTCGGCTCAATGCATCAGCAACTTGATTCTGGGAACCAGACTTGTGTTTGATAACAAAACTATAAGCTTGTAAGAATTCTACCCACAAAGCATGCCGTCGGTTTAACTTGTGTTGACCGTTAATAAACTTTAAAGCTTCATGATCCGAGTACAGAACAAATGGCTTTGAAAGGAGGTATTGACTCCAGTGATCTAATGCACGAACAATGGCATAAAACTCCTTATCATATGTCGAATAATTTCTTTTAGAGTCACTTAACTTTTCACTGAAAAATGCAACAGGTTTGTTTTCTTGGCTTAGGACAGCACCAATACCAACATTAGAAGCATCACATTCAACTTCAAAAAGCTTCTCAAAGTTTGGAAGTGAAAGAACAGGAGCCTCAGTTACCTTTTTCTTTATGAGTTCAAAACTATTTTGTGCTTCTCTACTCCACTTGAAAGTTCCTCCCTTTAGACATTCAGTGATAGGAGCTATAATGGTGCTAAAGTCCTTGATAAAACGCCTATAGAATGATGCAAGTCCATGAAAACTTCGAATATCATGGATTTGTTTGTGGTTGCGACCAACTAAGAATTGCCTCCACTTTACCGGTGTCCATCTTTACTCCGTCGCTTGACACTACATAGCCTAAGAATGTAAGGCTATCCGAGAAAAATTCACATTTCTTCAAATTTGCATAAAGTTTTTGCTTCCTCAAAGTAATGAAAACTTCATGAAGATGATTGCGATGTTGTTCTTTATTCCTGCTATAAACAAGAATATCGTCAAAGTAAACGACAATGAATTTTCCAATGTATTCCTTGAAAACATCATTCATGAGACGCATGAATGTGCTTGGCGCATTAGAAAGGCCAAAAGGCATGACAAGCCACTCAAAAAGACCATCTCGTGTTTTGAATGCCGTCTTCCATTCATCACCAGGCCTCATACGAATTTGATGATAACCACTACGAAGATCAATTCGTGAGAAAATAATAGCTCCATATAATTGGTCAAGAAGATCATCTAAACGAGGAATTGGGTAGCGATAGCTAATAGTAATCTTGTTCACTGCCCTACTATCAACACACATCCTCCATGTACCGTCTTTTTTTGGAACAAGAAGTGCAGGAACAGCACAAGGACTCTTGCTTTCCCTTAGGTAGCCTTTGGCCAATAATTCCTCAACTTGACGTTTTAACTCTTCATGTTCCTTTGGACTCATTCTGTAAGCCGCTTTGTTCGGAATAGATGCCCCAGGTACGAAATCAATACAATGTTGAATATCCCTCATTGGAGGGAGACCAGATGGCATTTCCTCAGGAATCACATCTGCAAACTCAGTAAGAAGTGGTTGTACAATCGAAGGATGATCAAGTACTACATTATTTTCTTCAAAAATCACAAGGGCATAACATTCCTTTTGGCTTTCTACTTCCTTCAAAATTTCAGATTTAGAAAGAAAGGTATTCAATTCAACTTTTACATATTTTTGTTGGCTTTCAGGTTGCATTGGAGCCAACACAATCTTAACACCATCTTTATAAAAAGTATAAGTATTGTTGTACCCATCATGAATTGTTTTTCTATCATATTGCCAAGGTCTTCCAAGAAGTAAATGACAAGCATCCATGGGTACCATATCACACATAACTTTATCCTTATACCTTTCACCAATTGAAAATTGTACAAGGCAACGCTTTGTTACCTTAGCCTCCTTCTTCTTGTCAAGCCAGGTGAGATTATAAGGACGTGGGTGGTCCTCTGTTTTAAGTTGCAACCTGTCCACCATATTTGTAGAGACCACATTCTCAAAGCTTCCTCCATCAATAATGACATCACAAACTTTGCCATAGGATGTGCACCTCGTATGAAAAATGTTATGTCGCAACCAATCATCTTTACCTTCACGTTGCACATTAAGGTTGCGACAAACAAGAAGCTCTCCCTGGTCCGCATAAACTACTTCCTCGCTTTCTGAATTTTCAGCACCATTGTTGCCTTCCTCCTCACAGGCCTCCTCCACCAATGAAATAATCCTCCGATTTGGACAATCGGATGCGATATGACCATAGCCTTGACACTTGAAACACTTTCTGGAACCAACATTAGATGGACCTTGCAACCTACGACCTTCTTTGCGTGCATCTCGAGCTTCTTTTTTTTGTTTTTCCACTTTCACAGCAAGTTTGCATACGTCACTATACGTCCAATAAGGCTGTAACTCCACAATATTACTAATTTCCACATTGAGCCCTCCAAGATAACGGGCTATAGTTTGTTCGTCGGTCTCAACTACATCGCATTTGATCATAAGGTGATCAAATTCATTAGTGTATTCCTCAACTGACAAATCTTTTTGCTTCAGATTATGAAACTTAAGAAAAGAACCTTGCATGTAACTGTCAGGCACAAATATTTTCTTAAGTTCTCTCTTCATCTTTTCCCAAGAGCGAATGGGACGCTTACCATCACGAGTTCGTTGTTTTTTTAAATTTTCCCACCAAAGACTGGCATACTTTCGCAACTTTAAAGCAACAAGTTTTACCCTTCTTTCATCAGAAACTTCTTTAAAATCAAAGACTCTATCAACAGTGTGTAACCAATCAAGAAAGTCATCTGGTTGCATTCTTCCTTCAAATTCTGGAATATCAACCTTTATATCAAACTCCCTTGGTGGATTTCTTCGTCTAGGATTATGAACTTCATGAATAGTACTTTCCTCATAACTTGAGGAAAAGAAAGGGTTATATTCTTCGTCAGCATCACTCGGTTCATTATTTTGTTGACTGTTATGGGGTGGACGTTCCTCATTAACAGGTTGTAGGCGTTCAAGTTGTTCTTGTAGTTGTTGCACTTGCCTTCGTAATTCATCCATTTCAATGTCACGAAGATCTCTTTCACGAACACGTCGACGAGGCGGCATGTTGAGAGGCTCTGATACCAACTGATGCAGATTTGTGCAACACACCAAATATAATTCCACCACCTAACGGAGTCCACCGAAAGGATACAGGAAGACCAAATCACCACCCTTGGATCCCACCGAAGGGATACAGAATAGGTTAGATTCACCACTCTAGGGATGTAAACCCAAGAGATACAGAACACATAAAAGGAGGTTAAATCTGAGCTTTGATTAACTGTTTCTCTTTTTTGTCCCCATTACAATAGTGAGATGGATTATTTATAGATACTTGGAACAACCCTCCAAGCTTAGGAAAATGAAAAGATCTAAGAGAAAACTTGAAGTAAAAGGTAATTATTTAATGAAACCAGAATTCAAAACATGAAAAGACTTTCAGGTGAGGAAATGGACAATCAATAAGTCCTCTTGAGTACCCTGCAGTAAAAGTGAAATAACTTCCTCTTGAACTCTTCAAATTGTGATCCGTTTAACTCTCTGGAAACTACACTTCGAGAGCTTTCAACACATATATTACACATAATTTTTGGATGTGCCAATCATTCCACAAATTTATTTCAAGTTGACCATAATCAGAAAAGTCATCTTCTTGTCCAGCCCCCATCAGGTGCAGTGAACTTTTAGCAAATGCATCAATACCAACTACCACCTATACTCCTTTTGTTGATTGGTCCGAACAGGTCCATATGCAACAAATCGAAAGTGGCAAATATAGAGTTCTCAGTCTTGGACTTGTGTGACTTCTTGTGTTGTTTTCCTTTCTTACACGGTACACACTTGTCTTCAAACTAAAAACTCTTCATTGGAACACATTGCACCAGTCCATTCTTAGTGATGTAGTTCATTTTTCATAGGTGCAAGTGTGTCATGCGTCTGTGCCATAAAACGGCATCGGTCTCTGAAGCCTTTGATAGAAGACATATTGGTCCCATCGAAGATTCCGGTCTATTCATGTCTAGCATGTACAAGTCATTCTTCCTTGGGGCCCTCATCGGTATCCACTCTTCTGGTACTTTAAATCCCGGTTTTAGCACTAACGCTTCAGTATCAGTGAAGATTACTGAGTTCTTCTTATCACAGATTTGAGATACACTAATGAGACTGTGATCAAGTTTATCAACATGGTAAACTTGATCAAGTTTGATAGTCCCATTTGTGCCCACTCGAGTGTCGGTGATATTTACTCCTTTATTACCAGCGAATGATACGAATCCCCTGTTCCCTCCCTTGAAGTCTGTGAGTAGATTTCTTTCCCCAGTAATGTGCCTAGAGCAACCACTGTCGACGAACCATTTGTTGTTTAGACCTGTAGTTATCTCCTGCACATGAAAGAAAAGAGGTTAGTTATCACGGGGAACCCAAGCCATGACTGAGTTGGTAATACCATTCTCATCCACATACTTGAACTCCTTCAAATACCCATCTCTCCTTTCAGGTGACTTGGGTGTTTGAGTGAGAGCCTGTTGTGGTGAAGAGTGATTTAAATTCACTCTCGGCCTTTGTGTAGGCATTTGCTGTGGAGCCCTCGAATAATTTCTATTATAGTGCATTTCAGATTGATATCCATGGGCTTCACCTGGTGTCTGATGTCTTACAGGAGTGTGTGACCTAATCGTAGTGTAAGCTCTTCTAGGTGTAGTACTCCTATAATTTTGTTGAAGTCCTGACCTAGATTGATTAGGGACTCTGTTCAGTGATTTAGTCCTAACCACTTCATTTGATCTAACTGACACAGGTGTTTGTTTCACAGCAGTCTTTAGTGTGGCTTGCACAAGTTTCTCGGTGTTTTGAGAACCACTAGTGCTTGCTACACTTGGAGAGGGTTTATGTTGTTTCGGCTTTCCAATTTTAGGTGTAGATTCTACCTTCCTATGTGGACAACTAGAAGCAACATGTCCTTTTTCATGACATCTAAAACATGACATTTTATCAATAGACTTCTTATACGTGCCCTTTGACTTAGGTGTCTCACTAGTGTCATGTTCTTTCGACTCAACTATAGTGACTGTTTCCACCTTTTGATTATTAAAGTCAGGTTTGGCTTCTCCTATAATCACCTTAGTATCTTTATCCTTAACAGATTCAGACACAGGTTTCGATGCGACCTCTGATTCAACTGATTTATCAGTTTCCTCCTTAGGCTGAGGTACATAGTTATCATTGAAAGGTGGAGGACTCTCATTATACCCTAAACCTACAGGTTTCTTAGACTGACTCTGTGCATCTATGATCTTCCTTAGGTTCAATGAAGAGTTCCTAAACTTTTCCAGTTTACTATTCACCTCTGCAACCTTAACCTTAGCGTCTTCTAGCTCTACCTCTTTAGTCTTAAGCTCTTTGACATTCTCTTGCAAAATGTCCTAACCCTTGGCAGTTGAAGCACTTAACTTTGGATTTATCAAATCCAATCTTATTGTTGCTGACATTTAGATTTCTGTCTATCCTCTTGATAAATCGCTTGACTCGCTGAGTCACCATGGCCAGTTGCCATTGTAGATCCATCTCCTCTAAATCATCAGGATCCACCTGATCATAGTCTTCATCCCATAGAGCAGGATCGTTGATTTTCCCTTGAACGCAATTGCCATAGGCGGCCACAAATGAAGCCAAAAGATTTAAGTGATCTTCAGCAGATTTTGCGCTCATTGGCATCCTTGAGTATCCTTGAGTCGTAGATGCAGACGGAATTGGCTTTTCTTCCGGTCTGGAGTACCCTAAGAAAGCCCGGCTCCCTGAATCATCTACTTCAACCGGAGTCGATGTTTCACCCGTAAAGAATGCTGTAGCCGTCTTTAATTCACTTGCTACTGAAGGTTTGGACTTCCCAAAATACATATTCGGATCCTGTACTTGGTCATAATCCCGTTCCTTTTTCAGCAATTCAAAGTTATAGGCCCTCAGCGTTCTATGACTTTATCTAGAGTTAGAGTCTCAAACTTGTCTTCATCAAGCTTTATCAACGCAACATACATCTCCCATTTGGCTGGTAAAGCATCTAGAATTTTTCCAATCTTCTCTGATGCACGATACTCGACATCGTGGTTGTCTAACTCAGTCAACAAATGATAGAACCTAGTAATGGTCTCATCTAGCTTTTCGTTTTTCAAAGCTTTGAAAATAGCGAACTGCTGCTTGAGCATTTCCATTTTACCTTTTCTAACCCTAGGATTTCCTTCACACCTCTTATGCAGTGCATCCCACAACTCTTTTGCTGTCCGTTGATTGTGAAATGTGTGTAGGATTTCCTGAGGTAAAACCATTCTAATAATCGAGAATACTCGGTTCTCGGCCTCATATAACTTCTTATCATCATCCTTCATCCATTGATATGACAAGACTCGTTGACGTCCCTCAACTTCTGTTGTAGGTGGAATGTATCCCTCGTCGATACAAATCCACATTCTCATATCATTGAATCGAGCGAAGTCGGCGAACCTATCCTTCCACCAATAATAATCCTCCAACTTCATCAACTTAGGTGGAGAATTAGCCTTTCCGACGTCATGATCCATTTCAATAAACCTTTGTAAACTTGTCATTGTTTCGTAAAAGTTTGAATTTAAAACTTAATTAATTTAATTCGAAATTAATTTAAATTAACACTTTCGAACTTGAGGAAGTTCGAATTTAAATAATTTTAAATTTGTTTGAAATTAAATTCGAATTAAGTTTGAACTTCAACCAAATTCGAAATATTTGACAAATTCGAAGGTTTTGACAAAATCGAATACTTAAATTCGAATTTAAGGAAAATTCGAAAATGAGCAAATTCGAATTGAGTAAATTCGAATCGAACCCTAAAGTAACTTCGACAGGAGAGTATTTTCTGACAAAATCGAATTTTGAATAAACCCTAATACCCCCTTGATGTTCGAGCCCCGCAAGTTCGAAAAACGACTAAAAGTTTGAATTTTTCAAGTTTTTAGATTAAACCAAAGTTTTTAGGATTAAAAACTTTAATTTCGACCAAAAGTGTTGAACTAATATGAACCTTTTCCCGATATCTTACTTGTAAAACTCGAAATTTATCCAAAAACGTGATTGACCGTCCAAAAACGTCAAGAAACCACAGATGTTACTTGTGAACACGAAGAACACCACGAACACCCTTATGTCTCTGATACCACTTTTAAGGTCGCCTGACTACGGATCCTATCTTGACGCGACACCTGCCAACGAGTGCGGAATCCTCATTAGCGGCTTGAAGGATAGACAACGCACAACGAAACACGGAGACTAGCACAGTGATAGACGAACAACGGATCGTCCCAACACAATGATTCTCTCCACACGAAACTCTTTGATTGCTAGCAAGTTCGAGATCGCCCTTTGCTCTAATCACTCTGAAATTTTTAAAAGTCTGATAATTAATCGAATTAACCCTTAATTATAACACCCAGTTCGAGCTTGTCTTGGACAAGTTCGAACCTGGCCCAAGGCCTTTTTTGAACTTGTCCTCTAACAAATTCGAACCTTTGCCTTCAAATTTATGTTTGAACTTATGTTTGAACTTATCTTTGAACTTATGTTTGAACTTATTGTACTACATTATACCGAGTTCAAAGATATATACAATTATTATAAAACATATATATACAAACATATAACAAACATATAACAAATACTTGTTAATGTATAGTAATCATCAAATTGACTTCTACAAAATATGTCTATACTTAGACTGCTATCGTCACACAGGATGCACAAACAACAGACGGGCCCGCTTATACAGAGAAATTGATGTTATCTTTGTAATCTTGGACTTAGACCAATACTCTGATTTCGGTCTCTTATCCCTCAACATAATATGATTGTATTCATCTGGTTAAGCTCTGGATGCACCAGTGAAAACCATCAGTAAGTGTCTACTGTACATGCCTGGCTTCTTCCTAAAAACATTTTAAATCTCTCTTTGAGATATGGTTGTTCAAATTCTTCACTAGTAATGTTCATCAGGAATTCTTTCAGCCCTTGTACCGGAGGTTCCTCAATTTCAGCTGGCGGAATCTCAAGCATTTGGTAAACTCCACCCCGATGGTCCAACTTTAGTGCATCTCTTTCTTCGGCTAAGAGAGAATGAAATTTGCCCTTTGAAAACCACGTAACCCATTCCAGATCATTTCTATCATGTACCACAGTTACATCAGGCTCCGTTTCTGAATGTAACATACTGCACTAAACCAGGTTAGCAACTATGACCTAATCAGTAGTTATTAGCAAGTTATAACCTAATCAGTGATCATTAACAACTAATCAAGGTGATTAATAAAGTTCATAAGGAAATTCAAGTCAATTAGAAATAGTTTCATCGGTGCGATGAATTGGCAAATTAATTAATCCGATCAATTTGCGATATGATGGATTAATTCAACTCAGTACATATATAAATTAAGATTAGTAACACTAATCATGCATTAATACACTTACTTTCTAAATAAATACTTTTATACAAAAAAAAAAATAAAATACATTGAAAATACCCCTTAAAGAGCCGGCCATAGGTGTAGTACACCATAGCCTTTGAATTCAATTTTTTATTAAAAATCTCACTCACCATCTAAGTCAAATCTTTCAAACACCTCTCCCTTTCATCTCATCCAACACTCCACTCAATCTCCATTTGATGATAAAAGTTCCCTTCAAAATAGAGAACTCCTCTTCACTTCATTTCCACACCTTCACAACACAAAAATCTCTCTTTCTCTTCTGTCTTTGAATCCGGCCAAGAGGCCACCACAAAGCCAAAAATTGCAACTTTTGTTCTTCAAGTTTATTTCAAGAGTTTTTGGTGCAGTCTTTCAAGAATTTCAACTTCTACTAGTTTGCATCCTTCTAATTCCCCAAAGTAAGTAAAAATACTAACTTATAATCTCTTATATTTCATGTTTATATAAGTCTTGCATAATATATATAATCACCAACAACAACAAGTTTCATAAAAACTCAAGTTTATAAATAAGTAGTTTTGTTTTAAGTTTATTTTCTTCAAATGTGTTTATAAATATATAAACAAATAATGTAAGTATAAATAATATGAAAACAAGTTATATAAAAAAAATCCGGATTTTCGACAGTTGTTTCAAGTTTATGAAATCCGGATTTTCGGCAGAAATATTACATCGACTTTGAAAAATCATAACTAATTCATAACTTAACAAAATGAGTTAATTCTTGTTTCAAAAGTTAGATCTATCTTTTAACTAAAAATCTGGATGTTTTCATAATTTAATATGGAGTGTAGAACCCCCAAATGTTATTTGGGAACCCGGAAGTTTAACAGCTCAAAAATGGTCAACATAGTGTTTTAACGAGCTTTTTACTCAACCTAAACAACTCGAAAAACGGTTGTTCTTTATATATATATATATATATATATATATATATATATATATATATATATATATATATATATATATATATATATATATATATATATATATATATATATATATATATATATATATAAATCTTTATACGTTTTAAGCGGGTTTTATTTATGTTCTGGTTTTATTTACGCTCGAATTTTGCCATCACATTTACGGTTAGTCTTCATGGCCCCTACTTTCACACTGTTATGTTTAAGGGTAGAAATACACGCTACAATTTCATATGGACACGATAACTGCTTTATTTCTATTATGTATTACACATGTGGTTTCATCATACCCTCAGATCATTGACCATTAGTTACATTTTTATGTAAGTGCAAATATATTATGGATAGATCTATCGGGATTAATGTCCCACACCTAGGTTGGTCACTCCAACTGCTAAGGGGTGCATATATATTTAACATTACGGTCTTACAGCGGGAAATACTGCACAGGGCAAACTCATAATTAACTTTCGGTCGCATGATGATTTTATGTAATACATAACATGGAATTTGTGTTTTATAAATTCAAACTCAACTATCGATGTCCATACAAGTCATGTTTACGTGTAAACGAATGAGCTCACCAACAATTTTGTGGACGTATTTTAGCGTGTATTTCAGGTAAATAAGGCACGTGCACAGCATCAGAAGCATACCAAGGCTTCCATTCATTTTGCAGTCGCATCATTTTCAAAATATCGGAGATATATTTGCATCATTTTTGATAATTTAATTATGCATTTAAATCTCTGTAACTTGCGAACTACTCTCTGTTTTATTTGGGCTATGTAAAACAATTTCATATTTTGAAGTTATATTAATGTATTTTGAAAAACGTCCATATAGTGGTCGTTCACTTGATTATGACTATGCTTCCGCGACGTCACACTTCGTTGCCAACCGGGGTAACGGGGTGTACAGATTGGTATCAGTGCCATACTTATAATGAACTAGGTTACATCATGTGAATTATAGATTCCTAACAATCAATTAACAATAATAGCAATCAATCAAGAACAAGAACAATTGAAACTAACCGAATGATTATATTGATGACTGAATGATTACAGAGAAGAAGTTTCAAAACACTGTTGCCCTAGATCTTGATTTCCGTGCGAATACAATTAGAATGTCAGATATGGATCTTTTACAAAGTCAAACTCCTATTTATATACTATTTACAGTTATGGACTAATTACAAAACACATCCTAGACTTTGTATTACATCAACAAAACATATTCCAACAATCTTTCCCTTTGATGGAATAAGCAAAGTCTTTACGTGGATAACCCCAGCTTCAACTCAAATCTTCCGATGTTTTTCCGGTCTGAAAGTCTCCGTTCAATCTTCGATATAAACTCCACCATCAATCTTCTATCATTGACAGATAACGCTCCTTTCTTAGTTTTTCTCTTCCTGTCAGATGCCAGCTTTCCCTTCAATCCATTCAAAACCTTCTGTAACGTACCATCACAAAATTTGTTGAGTTCAACGCTCCTCTGCAGGATGCTTGACCATAATGACTTGATACTCTTTTAAATCTCCTGCAAACTTGATTTCTCAATTCGGAGCAGTAATGTTAGTTTTCCTCATTGCTCTTTCAACACCAATCTGCAGATCTTGCACAGACATCAATACCAGTTGGTATGCATCAAGTGAAAAATTGTCTTCAGTTCAAATCTACAGTGTTCATTTCTCTTGTTGCGGAACAATTCATCAAATAAGTCTTCTATATCGACGAAGTGCTTATAAAACATGTCTGCTTTAGTGAATATATAGATATTACCATCAGCTCTTGTGACAGTGAACGTAGGATAGAAGATCTGAACGAACCGGTCTTTTTCAATTTTGATTAAATCAACTATCTTGAATTCACTCTTCACTTTATCCACTGCTTGGGTCTAGTTTCTCAAAAAACTAGCATAGTTGACAAGATTTGGCATATTAGGCTCCAGAACCTTAAACAGCTTTAGAAACGTACATGTAGCTTGTTTCTTACAAAAAAATATTTTCTCCAGAATATCTTCAAGATAAGGAAATTAGTTCCTTTTCTTAATGAACTCAGCTGACTTTCTTGTAGATAATTCAAACTTTCAAACTTTCTTCTTACTGATTTCATCCTTATTTAGCAATGTAAGCATATCTCTTATTTCCCTCTACACAACTTGTTGAGCTTCAAACCTGAGTCGATGTTGTTTATGTGACTCATCAGCAAGAATGTATTCGTTGAAAAATCTTTCCATTACTTCATCTTCATTCAACTCCACTCTCTCTTGTACTATCACATTCTCAATCGAAAACTCTTCCATCTCCTCTTTAACTTGAACCACAACCTCAGGATTTTCAACCGTCGGTGTTGGTATAGATTCTTTCAATATCTCTTGTCTTAACTCTTCTTCTTCCTCAATCCTTTCAGCTTGAAAATCAATATTAGTTAATGCAATCACATCATCATCATCTGATAACTCAACATACACCTCTTTCTCACCTTCAGTTTCTATCCCTTGAATCATCAACATTTGATCCTGGATTTCTTGAATATCATCATCTGAATCGTAATACTCCTCAAAATTGTAGATTTCTGACTAATTGTTCAAAGGAACTGGAACATCGTCATAAAGAATCGATCCCAGCTCACTTTGAACATCAGCAGGTTCTTTTGAGCTTCCTTCATCCTTTTCTCTAACCTCTGCCTCCTTCTCTGGATATGTGATCATTAAAATTCCCAGTGTAGGCTCGTCAAGCTTCCTCCTCTTCTCCCCCTAATGAGGAGCATCATCGGAGTCTTCATCATGCTCATCATGTTTGCGTTTTGGTGAAGAAGCTTGAGCCTGACACGTTTGTTCAACAGCGGCCACCCTTTCTGATAAATTGCCTAACGCAGTGATTACCGTGCTTTCCAAGTCTATCATCCTTTCTCGCATCTCATCAAATTGTTCAAATACTAAGTCCATCAATTCTTCAATTGCTTGATGTGGATCAGGTTGCTTCACTAACTCCTCAGCTACACACTTTCCTTTTAAAAATTTATGAATGTTATTCATTAGAGCCATCACTTCAGATAACTGAGCAGAAACATAATTGTTAACTCCAGCAACAGCAGCATTTAAGGCTTGGCTCAGTGAAGTTTCGGTAACAAATGGGGAAAGATTAATGACTAGGTCACTCAGACTTCCAGTTGACATAACAGTGGAACTTGTGAAAAGAACCTCTGCGTGGCCAGTGCTTAGAGTTGGTAATGTGGTAACTCTAACTGGACTTCCACCCTCTTCAAGTGACGGAGCAACGAATGTTTCCGTAACTGAGGATGTTCCGGCAGGAACACAAGTTCTACTGCACTGACTTCAACAAATAAAGTAGACTCGAGTGTCCTATAGTGTATCGGTTCTAGACCTGTGTTTGAAATGAAGTTGTCCACTCGGGCAGATGTGTACTGATATCAATATCCATCAAATCCAAAGGATTATCAGATAGCATTTGTGTTTGATCCCGGTGCTCAAATAAAACAATCTCCTGTTGAGAATAGACTGGGTGGATGGTGGGGTGTGCAAGCGTCAGTGGGATACTGACTTCTTCAATGCTAACTCCCTGTTGGGAGCTAACAGCAATTGTGGTTCTATCCCGACTTTCTAGGCTTGGTACATCCTTCACACTCTGCCTGGCAATGTCCACTATATCAACTAACCCTGCACCTCCCTCATTATGATCATAACCTTCATCATCATCATCACCATCCTCTCCTTCTGCAGCTCCATCATTAATATTTGACAACGTTCGTTCTGAGTCAGAGCTGCCAGCTTCTCCCTCACCACCTCTCACTGAAACTTCTGCTCCCTCACTCACTTGTTGGCTTCCCTGAACTTCAGTCCCTTGCTGAAGTTCCTCTCTTCCTATAACTCATTGGTTTAGAGAACCCGATTCTTGGGTCTCTATAGGAGCATGGTCTATTCTATAAAGCCTCACATTTTCACTCTCCGGGTCTGCATATTTTAACAAAGCTTTCGAAATAGGCATTATGTTTTCATTTGGAAAATCTAGCACTTCATGTAAACTCATCATGACGTAATCTGGGCATCGATTAGAGTTTGATCTCTTCGGTATATTCTCATTTGCCCGTAAGATGCCTCAGATTAAAATCTGGATGAACCTTTGTAGCGGAACAAACTTCCTCGATCTGTTGTTGTCTTGGCAAGTACAATTTCTTTGAGGTCTTCCCATATGCATTGTGCATAATCATAGTTCTTGTTGAAAGAAATGTCGTGGAAGATCCTGAGACGGTGTATGCTGCATCTGTCTATGCCTGTATGCTTTGATGTCATACGTCTATTGATTATCCCAAACAGCGTGTACCGTTCACCATTTAGCCCATTTCGATGGAATTTTGAACTCTTAGGTATGGGCTTTGAGTATCCCAAGCAGATCAGGTCATGGATCAAAATTCTTCATCTGACACAAAATCTTCAAAATCAGCTAACTCTGGAAAGTTAACTGTATCTGTCCTTCTCGGTAGGTACAAATTATGTCGAAGTCTGGCCAATGTAATCTTAGATTTGAACTGATCGTTGGTAACATTGAAGTGGTGGTTACCATCTGCTGGAAGAAACTTTACCGCATGCCTAAATTGCTGAAGGAATACTTGTGGAATAGATGGTTTGTATTGGAGAAGATATCCCAAAGGATGTCCTTTGAGAATATCAACAATGATAGGGTGACTGACTTTAATCACTTTAGTATCCAGGCGGTGGTTGTTGTCTTTGAATGGAAGGCAATATTTGGGTTTGACTAGTTGATTGTCGGGTATGATGGTTGAAGGTGAAGGCCTTGTAACAGAGGCAAAACGGACGGGTTTAGAGACAAGTGTATGGTTTGATGATGAATGGGAGTCGAAAAAATTTGAATTATGGGAATGACTTGGAGATGCCATTTGTAACCTGTAAAAATTAATAAACATGTTAGACAATGCAGGTAAACAAATGAGATCATTCAAAGTAGAAAAATAGAACATTTTGTCAGAAATTAAAAAAATTTGTGATTTTTTTGTTTAAAGCATCAGGATTCCAGACAATAACAAAATATTATTGACAGGATTCCAAAGTCAATCATTTAGTGACCAATGTTAGAAAAACACAGATTGAAAACAATGTCTTGAAAAAATGTTACATTTTTCTTAAAACACTAAAATCCCAACATTTAGGAAATTTATTTTTTAATAAAACTCGACTAATACTTGAACAAACTCGACTAAGTCTGTGAACAAACTCGAATGATATGTAGTCTGTCTCGAATAAGACTAGAACAATCTCGAAGAAGAATAAGTCCAACTCGAATTAAACAAGAATAAACTCGAATGTAACATGACTAAACTCGAATTGTATTCGACTAGTCTCAAATGAACCAAGATGAAACTCGAATGACACAAGATATAACTCGAATGCAACATGAAAGAACTCGAGTGAATGTAAAGTCCAACTCGAATGAAGAATGACTTAACTCGAATGAAATGCAACTAAACTCGAATGAAACAAGAAATGACTTGTTTATATGATAAGTCCAACTCGAATGAGTCATGAAAGGACTCGAATGTGTATAATATCCAACTCGAATAAAGCTTAATTTCAACTCGACCAATTCTTAAGGGTTGTCGATTGAAAAAAAATGAACAACTCGATTGACAAAGAGATATCCTCTATTAAAACAAATAACCAACTCGGATGAAACACAAAGGTTCTCGGTCCATATTTCAATCGAGACTGATGTATTGAAAATATTCTAAGTCCTAAGTCTGAACAACTCGATTAACTAAAACATCCAACTCGAATGAAACTTAATATATTCTCGATCAAAGTGTTGTTCGAGAAAACTAATTTACAAACTTTTGATTCCAGGGACTTTTCAATGGTTTAAAACTTGTGTCCCAATCGAAAAACAATTTTATACAACTTTGTTTTAATGAACATTGATTAAAAACAACAACAAAGTTGTTAAAAATCCAAATTTCAGAAAAAACATGAACTCGAAACTTTTTGAAATAAGATTTCAAATTTCTGTTTGTGTGATTTGATTTGAACCATGAAATTTCAGATTCATGTTCAGATTCATAAACCCTAAACCACCACATATTTATTTTCTGTTCCCCCTGCACATGACAATTTAGATATGTTAAATTCCTAAAAATTTGAACTTTTAATATTCATGAATTTAACATTAGATTAGAATCAATAAAAATGTAAATTTAAAATTATAAATAGAAACTGCTGAATTATTAAATCTAACGATTCAACATACCCAATTTGTATACCAAAAAGTTAAACCTTTTTTCATCTAATGTTTTGGTAAACAAATCAGCTAGTTGATATTTAGTACGAACAAAGTATAATTCTATATTCCCATTTTCAATGCGATCCTTAATAAAGTGACACCGAATGTCAATGTGTTTTGTTTTTGAGTGTTGCACAGGATTTGATGCAATAGCGATTGCGCTCTGAGAATCACAGTATATAGGAATCTTCTGTGGTGTAAACCCGTAATCTCGCAATTGGCTCTTCATCCACAACACCTGAGAACAACATGATGAAACAGCAACGTATTCTGCTTCAGCTGTAGACAATGAAACGCAGTGTTGTTTCTTGGATGACCAGCAGACGGGTTTGTCACCTAAGAATTGAACTGCCCCAGACGTACTTTTCTGTCCATCTTATCACCTGCGTGATCAGCGTCAGAAAAAGCAGTTAAATTGAATGAAGATTCTCTGGGATACCACAAACCAAGGTTTGGTGTTCCCTTCAGATATCTTAAAATTCTTTTAGCAGCAGTTAAATGTGATTCTTTTGGATTCGCCTGATAACTAGCACACGCACATGTAGCAAACATAATATCCGGTCTACTGGATGTTAAATACAAAAATTACCCAATTATTCCTCGATATATAATGAGTCACATCTACAGGTTTCCCTGAAATGTCATCATCGAGTTTTGACTTTGAATCCGAAGCCATGGGAGTTTTCATAGGAGTACTGTTAACCATGTTAAATTTCTTTAACATGTCTTGAATATATTTTGACTAATTTATAAAAATACCATCAGTCAATTGTTTAACTTGTAATCCTAAAAAAATTTATTTCTCCCATCATGCTCATTTCGAATTTCTGGGACATTAAGAATGCGAATTTCTTACAAAATTCAGGATTTGTAGACCCAAATATTATGTCGTCTACATATTTTTGTATTACTATAATATCCAGCCCCTGACGTTTTATAAACAGGGTTGTGTCAACTGCACCTTTGCTGAATCCACATTTCAACAGATATGTTGAAAGTGCATCATACCAAGCACGCGGTGCTTGTTTAAGGCCATACAGTGAATTGTCTAAAATAAATACATGATCAGGTTTCGAAGGATCAGTAAAGCATTCAGGCTGGTATGTATATACTTCATCAGTTAATTCCCCGTTTAAAAACGCAGTTTTAACATCCATTTGATAAACAGTGAAATTTTTATGAGCAACAGAAGCTAAAAACATCGTAATCGCTTCTATTCTTGCAACAGGTGCAAATGTCTCATCATAGTCGATCCCTTCTTGTTGATTGTATCCTTTGGCAACGAGTCGTGCTTTTGCGAATGATTACTCATGTTCGTCCTTCTTGTTTCTAAAGATCCACTTCGTGCCAATGATAGATTTGTCTTTAGGTCCCTAAACAAGTGTCTAGACCTTCAACCGTTTGAACTGATTCAGTTCTTCTTGCATTGAAACAATCCAATCAGCGTCCAGAAGTGCTTCTTTCACATTCTTTGGCTCTATTTTGCTGAGAAAATTGGAAAATAGGCACTCGTTTTTTGTGGCTCTTCTGGTTTGGACTGAAGCAGATGGATCACCAATAATATTTTTTGTTGGGTGATTTCTAGTCCACTTGAAAGTATGTGGATACAGTTGGATGTGGTCTTGATTGGGATTTAGGTCTAGATAGGGAAGTCGGGGGATGGCCTCAGGTGTAGACGGTAGGGTATCTGGGATAGGAGTTTCTGAATGTTCAGATGGTAAGGGGTTTCAGAAGATTCTGGAGGTTGAATTGGTTGTACACTTTCAATTGGCAACTGCATATCTGTTGTCGAGGCTTCTCCAGTTTCTTCTGATACTTGTTGATGAGAATGATCTGAGAGTACGACGGGATCTTCAATAATCCTGTCAGGCACCAAATTTAAAACATTAGTTTTGGGCTTCTCAAAGTAGTCTTCATAAAAATTCTCAAACAATTTATTTAGTTCAGAATTTTCTGCATTCTTTTCAGTTGACTCCATAGAATTCGGCTTGTTAGGTTCGGGTCCTGAACTGGTATGTTCAGAAGCCATTACCACTCCTTCATAAAATTTGACGTTGACACTCTCATTGACTGTTTTGGTCTGCTTGTTGTAGACACGGAAAGCGACTGACTCCTTCGAATAACCTATGAAAATACCTTCATCAGCTTTTTGATTAAATTTTCCAAGGTTTCTTTGTCATTTAGTATAAAGCATCTGCATCCAAAGACATGGAAAAGTTTAATATTACGTTTCCGTTTATTTATTAGTTCAAAAGGAGTCTTCCCAAATCGTTTATTTATTATTGAATGATTCTGTGTGAAACAAGCTGTTGCAACAGCTTCAGCCCATAAGAATAACGGAAGATTAGAATACGCCAGCATCGTTCTAGCTGATTCCACTAGTGTCTGATTTCTTCGATCAACGACACCATTCTGGTTGTGGAGTTCTAGCAGCTGAAAACTGATGTGTGATTCCTACAGAATTCAAAAATGATTCAAGAGATTTGTTCTTGAATTTTGTGCCGTTATCTGATCTGATTGACTGTATTGAAAGTTACAACTTCACTTGAATTTTCCGGATGAAGTCTATGATGATTTCGGTAGCATCTGTTTTGGACCTCAGGAAGAAAACCCATGTGTATCGTGAGTAGTCGTCAAATATCACAAATACATATCTTTTCTTGTTAATACTTTTTACTCGCATTGGTCCACACAGATCCATATGTAACAGTTCCAGTGCTCTCGTTGAAGAGTGTTCGGTTTTGGATTTGTGTGAAGCTCTAGTCATCTTTCCTTTTTGACACAACTGCTCATTTTAAAATTTAAGAGTTGGTAGCCCTTTAACTAACCCGCCTTTTGCTAGGTTGGTTAATTCATTAAATTTCAGATGTGAAACACGACGGTGCCATAGCCAAGCTGTTTTAGATGTAGCTTTTCACAGTTAGCAGACATCCTTTTTCAGATTAATGGAGGCTAGGTCAATGGAGTACAAGTTGGTTTTCCTGTTTCCTGCTAGTATTTCTTTACCTTCCCCAGATCGAATGCTGCACCGGTTAGCTTTGAAGTTGACTTCCAATCCTTTATCCAAAGCTGTCCAATGCAAAACAAGTTATGGCCAAGACCATCAACATAGAAAACCTTCTGAATGGTAATTTTATCATATGCAAGATTCCCGTAACCTTTGATCGGACAAATTTGATCGTTTCCAAATCTAATTATCCCACAGAACTTTTCTATAAAGTTAGTGAGTGTTTCTCTTTGTCCGGTCATATGTTTCGAGCATCTGGAGTCAAGATACCATACATGATTTACCTATAAGACGAAATAGCACACGAGGTACCCACTTATAGTTGGGTACTTTTGATTTAGGAAAATCAGGCAGTTGATGATGCGTTTTCTCATTAGATACGTCTTTTATCTTAACAATTGATGATGATTTAGGTACCCACTTTTTAACAGTTCTTTTTGGTATCCACTTTTGTACAAGTCGCGGCGGAACTGTTTTTGAAAGATTTTTTTGTGGAACCTTGTTCTGTTTGAAAACTGGGTCCTTTTTCTTCGGTTGCCATACGAGCTTATCAAATTTCACTAGTAAAGATTTACATGCTCCAGAATTCAAAGCAATTAAATCAGTTCGAGAAAATTTGATACAATATTTATCCACAAATTCATTATTACAGACAGAGTTTTCAAAATTGCTATTTCTATCTGTAAAAATATTTTTCTTCACTCTCCACTCTTGTTTTATTTTCTTGTTTTTCTGTTCCCTCTTCTTCTTCCTCCAAACTTGCTTCCTTGAACCGTTCACAATATAATCTGACATAGAAGAAACATGAGAATTAGTGATCTTAGAAACATGTTTCTTCTGTAAAGGTTTCTTACCTTTTGAAGTTTGGACTTTGAGTGCAATTGAGTCCTTTGTAGTAGATGATTCCCTTTTTCAAATTTAGGAGTATTAAAAGGAACTTTTGTTTTCTCCTTCTTTTGTTGTAAATTTGGTGAATTTTCAGACGACTTTATTGATTCTGTAGGAATTCTTTGCAGAATTTTAACAGGTTGTTTTTGATCATCTGATTGTTTGTTATATAAAGGTTTTACAAATTCATCTATTTTAACAAACAAATCTTCTAAGGAATTGAATTCAGAGTTCATATACAGATCAAATTCTTTTTCAGAATTGATAGAATCTAGATAAGTTGAAAATAACGGATCAGATAACTTTTTGTTTCAGGCTGTTTTTGTAATTTTTGTTCTAGAGTTTTTAATTCAGCCTTAAGAGATTGATTTTTCTGTCTCAAAGTTTTTGATTTTCAGTTCGAGATTAGAATTTAATATTTCTAGAATTGAAAATGGTAAATATAACTTTTGAGATTGAGTAGTAGATTCAGATAGATCGTTTTCAGAATATGTCTGAATATACTGTTTTTTAATATCAGTATTATTACTTGATTCATTTATTCTGTTATAGTCAACAGAATTTTGCATTTTATCTGATCTTAATCTTTTTGATTCTTCACTAGATTCTACCTCATCGGATGCTTTCATAAAAGTCATTTTTAATCCTAGATTCATATATCTGACATCATATAAAGTCGGTGAATTGGATATAGCCTTTGTCAGATACTTAGGATTTTCCCAACCAATACCAGATTTAGAATTGTAAATTCTGTGTCTTTTGGTTGATTTAAATAGATGGTTTGATCTGTTTGACCTCTTTTAATAAATTCATCTTCCATTTTCTTTATTTTCTCATAAAGCTTAGTTCGTTCTTAAAAAATGGCATGATATTTTACAGAAAAATTTGAAGATTCTAGTTCTGCCAAACTCAGTTTTTCTTGTAGGTCAGATATAGTGTTATTAAGTTCTTGAATTTTCTTTGAAGCTCAGTTTCTTTGTCTTGCAAATTCGAAACTGCTCGTAATGCTAATGCTTTATCTTTGGAAAAATCTAATACTAAATTATGTTCATTACGTAACTTGTTTTCCAAAGAGTGAGCATGTTTCTTTTCAGCCTTTAATGATTTTTCAAATTTCTTAAGCATAAAGGCCATCTGTGTTAATTTTTCTTCAAGCACACAGGAATCATCAATTTCAGAGTTTGAGTTAGAATTTTCCTCTGGTGTTTCTGAACTGTCTGATTTTTCTGACTCTGAATCATCAGTATCTTTGTCATTGTTGCATCCAGCTTTTCCTGCTGCCATCAACGCAAACTCTTCAGTATCTTCCTCCTTAGACTCTTGTTTTTCCTCATCCTCTTCATCTGTTAGCTCAACCCAAACTTCATCTTCGGCTATCATAGCTGACTCACTCATTTCCGACTCATTGAAGACCTCTGATTTCAAGCAGATATGAGCATCCTCATCCAGTATGTCTTCATCCTCAGATAACTGTAGCCAATGGTCGTCCTCTGCCATAAGAGCTTTTCCAGCTTCCTTTTCTTTGGCTAGGAGAGCCTTTCTTGTATAGTAGTCAGAGTTTTTGACTACTGGCAGTCTACACTCACGAGCAAAGTGACCTGGTTTTCCACAGTTATAGCACTTCTGCTCTGTTTCTTTCTTCGCTGATTTATCAGATTTTCCATATTTTTCAGCTTTTCTGCCACTGCTCGCACCAGATTTTTCGTACTTTTCCTTCTTTTCAAATTTCCTCGAGCCAGTCTTGTAGCGCATTTTGTTGTTGGGTGGCTTACGATAAAATTTCTTTTGGAATGCTTTAGTTAGCAATGCCATTTGTTTTTTCATCTCTTCTATCTCGGAGTCTACCGATGAATCTGATGTGTCTGATTCGGAAGAGCTGCTGCTAACTACTACCCGTTTCTTCTTTTTCAGCTTATATTTATACTTCTTTTCTGCCAATAAAGCCAAAGGGTCAGCAGTCTCTTTCTCATCTTTATTCTTGCCAGATAATTTCCTCAAAACAACCTCTTGGTAGTTATTGAGGTTTTCAAAAATCATATGGAAGTCCATCTCTTCAAGGTCCTTCATTTGTTGAATAATCATCGCATATTTTTCCCATTCTGGGTTCAGTACGTTTAAGAACTTGCCATTGATATCCAGATTGGACTTTGTCACTCCATTTCTTTTCATCTCACTTACCAGACTGACAAACCGTAGGTAAGTGTTTTCCAGTAATTCTCCTTCTCGAGCTCGAAAAATTCTCGAAAGTCATCAGACTATTTCTTGCTCTGTTTGTTGCAGCCCTATCAGATCCCCTCATAAGTTTGCACACCTCATCCCATATGGATTTGGCGGTCTTTGTGTTTGTAAGACATGTATAGATGTCAGTGGGGATTGAGATCAGTAATAACTTCCTGGCTGTTTTTTCCCCTAACTTTCTTTTCCTCTGTGCCTCAGTTAAGTTTGTAACCTCATCTGTTCTTGGTGGAATTGGGGATTTCCAGTGGTAGTCCAGGAATTTTTTCCATGAATGCAGCTGGTCCTTCTGTTAAGGACTTTAACATTTCTTCCGAAAGATCATGAAAACTTATGAAATCCAAAAACCTGTCCCTCCACTGAACATATTCTTCCCGATAGAGAATTGGGGGTTTAGTCTCTGATCCCATGGCAAGAGCGACTTTTGACATTGTGATTGTTATATATGAAACTATCCAAGATCGAATGAAATTTGATTGAAATTGAAACAGTTGATCAACTTTTGAAAATTGATCAACCTTTGAAAGAATGTTGAGTGAATCTCGATTGAATCCGATGATCAACTCGAATGATAAGTTGATCAACTCGACCAAAGAATGAGTGAAACTTGAAGCCAGTGTACAATCAACTCGAATCTATGACAAATGAACTTGTTAAAAGAATTAATCAACACGAATCAAGAGGTGATAAAAGTTGAATGATAAAAGGTGCAACTCGATTAAAACTGAGTAAAACTCGATTGATTGTGTGTAAAACTCGATTGGTTCAGTGTTACACTCGAATTAAACTGAGTTTAACTCGAATCAATGTATGTGCAACTCGAATTAAACTACTGTGAAACTCGAATTGAACTAATGTGCAACTCGATTGATAGCTTGTGTTTAATTCCTTGGTGAAATTATTTTTGGATCAACTCGAACTGATTTTAGTTCAACTCGAATGAAATGAGAGTCAACTCGATTAGCAATGCAAGTCAACTCGGTTACAAGAGGAAGTCAACTCGATTAAAATTTCAAGTCAACTTGAATGAATTAACAAGTCCAACTCGATTGTCACGAAAGTCAAACTCGCTTTGAGCTTGTTATCGACTCGATTGATAAAATCAGTCAACTTGAATTGCACATGAACATAAAATAATTCGAGTTTCTTTGTTTTTCAGAATTTTTAAGTCTGAAATTCAATTTAATTTGTAAAACACAGCCATTTTCAACCAAATTGAAATCGAAGGTAAGGATTCTGATTTCAAACACTTTTTGTGAAAGTATATTGTCCAAAAACACATCTAAAAATGACTTCTTCAATAAAATAGTGAAGAACTTTATGTTTTTCAAAATTTCAGAAAAATCACTAGATCTTTTTCTGTGTTTGATGTATCAAAACAAAATTATATTCAATTCAGTCGACTCCTTATCCTTTTCCTTCGATCCAATTTACAGAATCTATAATCAACAGGATAAAAACCTTTGTTGATTATTAGGTTTTTCGAAAAAAAATTTCAAGAACACTGTTCGAAAAATCCAATTTCAGATCAAAATTCACCACTAGATGCTCTGATACCAATTGTGAATTATAGATTCCTAACATTCAATTAACAATAATAGCAATATATCAAGAACAAGAACAATTAAAACTAACCGAATGATTATATTGATGACTGAATGATTACAGAGAAGAAGTTTCAAAACACTGTTGCCCTAGATATTGATTTCCGTGCGAATACAGTTAGAATGTCAGATCTGGATCTTCTACAAAGTCAAACTCCTATTTATATACTATTTACAATTATGGACTAATTACAAAACACACCCTAGACTTTGTTCAACATCAACAAAACATATTCCAACACAGTTGTACCCTAGACAATAGCTACACATAAGTCTTACAAATTTTAGAAAAACATTTTGTAAATAACTAACACTATAAATGGACCTTGATGACAGAAACATGTCGAACAACACAATCATCATCATGCCTGACTCCAAAGATGAGTACACCCCCATAAGCCCAGAAGTCACGGAGGTATTCGTCGAAGAAGACCCATCAGAGGAAGAAGATCCCTCTGAAGTAGAAGAACCAGAGGAAGAACACATGGAGAAAGACGAATCCTCCAGCGGATGGGGACAACCATCCGGAGAGGACCCACATCCCCGGTGGCCCCCTCCTACAGCCCATACCACCCCGAGGTTCCATCGTATAAACCATACAGTCCCCTCCCCAACAGCCCGCATATGCTATCCCAATTTCAGTTCCTCAGCCAAGCCCACCACCGCAGCGACGGGCAAACGCTCGTAGATGGGGCTGCATGCCCGAGACCCTTTGAGATTGCAGGCAAGAGGAGGGAATCCCCTCCCAGTTCGAGGTTGTAGGACCATCCTCCGCACCAACCCCACCACTCACCTAGGAGCCTGTAGACAAGACAGTGCCACTACTAGTGGCAAGTGCCACACGGCACGATCTCTAGATACGGCTACTCAACTAGGACATCGGGGAGATCACTTCGAGGATTGAGCATGTAGAAATGCTGAATACAAATATCTACTAGGCCAACCGACACGCTTTAACTATCCAACAAGACGGACTAGAGGAACTCCGTCAGATACTGGCCGACTGCGAGACACGCAACGAGGCGCTGACACAACGCCTCAATTCCTTGGAGTAGGGAGAGACCCCCGATCACTCCCACGCTTAGTGTTTTTCAATCATTGTAATTGTAAGAACTATGAATGTATGTGTTTAAGTTAGAATAGGACTTGAAATTTTTCGGGTAACAACACGACCACTATGTAAGAAATTATGCATCAAGCCCTTTATCAATGAAAAATTAAGTTTAACTATGAATCGGTGTTTACAGAATTGTATGCCTTAAGAAAATTCGAACCTTTAAGACTCAACTTCTCACGCTATGTTCTTTCTTTAAACTTTAAGATAATACCGCCGAAAAGAGCTATCAACACTGTAGAGATTGAAAAACTGGTCGCACAATCAGTGTTAGCTGCTATAGCCACCTATGAGACCAACCGCAATAGCACCGCAAACGGCGACGGAGGAGCAAGATGCACAACGGGAAGATCTGACTCAACCCAGAAAGGGTGTGGTATTACGGGATTTTTAAGCTGTAAGCCTCGATACTTTAACAGGATGGAAGGCGCTGTCGGACTGGTTCACTAGTTCGAGAATCTTAAGTCTGTGTTCTGCATTAGTGGCTGTATCAAGGATGAAAAAGTGAAGTTCGATACCCACACTCTTAAGTATGGTGCTTTGACTTGGTGGAATTCGTATGCCCGGTCTGTTGGAATTAACACGGCTTACCAACTCGCCTGGACCGAGTTGAAGCAAACGATGACGGATGAGTATTGTCATAGAAACGAACTACAATAGATGGAGTATGGGTTCTGGAATCTTGCAATGAAGAAAACAGATGTCGCGGGGTACACCAACCGTTTCCATGATTTAAGCCTAATGTGCCCACAAATGGTCACTCTGGAATACAAGCGTATTGAGCGCAACATTTGGGGACTTGCTCCTCAAATTCAAGGGAATGTCACCGCTTCCAACCCAACTACAATTCAAGGCGCCATCCGGATGGCGAATAATTTGATGGATCAAGTGGCAAGACGAAGGGTGGCCAAGGCGGGGGAGAACAAGAGGAAGTGGGAGGACAAATCAGGGAAAGGCTCGGGCTCACAGTCAAAAAAGCCCGAAACCATCAAGGCATTCGTTATCGGGGCTAAGCCAAGGAAGGGCTATACCGGCAAAAAACCTTTTGGTAATCAATGCACCGACCACCACATAGGTCCCTGTCTAACCACTTGCGGGAAATGTAAGAAACTTTGTCATCTGACTTGGGATTGTAAGTATAACGCAAATGGAAACAACAGTGGCACACAGAAGAGATGCTTTGAATGTGGGATTGCGAGGCACTTCAAGAAGGACTGCGTAAAAATAAGGAACGGTGGTGGAGCTCAAGGGAGAGCCTTTGTGTTGGGAGCCGGTGATGCTCGTCGAGATCCCAACGTAGTAACGGGTACGTTCCTTCTTAATGATATGTATGGTTATGTGCTGTTTAATACTGGGGCTGATAGTAGGTTTATATCTGCTAAGTTTAGTGAACAACTGAATGCCACTCTTTCCCCATTAGACAATGCTTATGCCGTAGAATTAGTTGACGAAAAGTTGATTGAAGCAAATAGGATAATTAAGGAGTGCACACTAAAATTAGCAGATCATCCCTTTAAGATAGACTTGATGCCTATTGAACTCAGATGTTTCGACGTAGTTATTGGCATGGAATGGTTATCAAACAATCATGCTGAAATCCTACGTTGTAAGAGGTCGTAAGAATACCACTTAAGAAAAAGAATGTCCTAACAGTCCAAGAAGAAAGAAAGAATCGCCATCTGAACGTCATCTGTGGTGTAAGAACGTTGAAGTGCCTTCGAAGATATTGTCAAGCAGTATTAGTTCAACTAGTGGAAAAGGAGTCGAAGGAAAAGAGACTCGAAGAAATGCAAGAGTTATCCAATCAGCTTCAAGAGCTATTGGATAAAGGATTAATCTGACCAAGTTCCTCAGCTTGTGGAGCTCCGGTCTTATTTGTAAAGATGAAGGGCAGATCCTTTAGAATGTGCATTGACTATCGCGAGCTAAACAAGTTAACCATCAAGAATCGATACCCTCTCCCCAGAATCGACGACCTATTCGCTCAGCTGCAAGGATCTAGTTTCTATTCAAAGATTGATCTATGGTCAGGATATCACCAGGTTAAGGTACGGGAGGAAGATATTTCGAAGACGGCTTTCAGAACTCGTTATGGTCACTACGAGTTTCAGGTTATGCCATTTGGTTTGACCAATGCACCAGCAGTCACTACTACAAAATGAACCTAATGCGACACTTTTGATGCAGCACTTATGAAAAGTGTTGCTTTTATTATAAATTTAGTTATAAAGCAACACTTTTAAGATAAATGTTGCATATAATGTTTTAATGCAACACATTTTTTAAAGTGTTGCAAATTTTATTAAAAATGTAACACTTTTTAAAAGTGTTACAAATTTTATTAAAAAAATGCAACACTTATTTTAAGTGTTGTATTTGAAATGTAAATATATGACACTTTTTAGAAGTGTTGCATTTAAAAAATACATACACACACACATATAATATATATATATATATATATATATATATATATATGGAACCCATAAAAGTTCTTTAAGTTAACGAAATTTTTTATGAAACACATATTTAAAATCCTTTAAAAATCCTATAAAACAACACAATTCATAAAAATATTCACGTTGAAGGACTTTTATGGAAACGTTTTTGGTACAGGACTTAATCGAGAAATATCAAAAGTGCATTGGTTTTTTGATAACAACCTACTTTTATTTTTTTTTCTTATAGTGGCAATGAAATTTTATGTATTGTTTGAAAACAACTACTTGTTGTTTACCGGTTAAATGCATTATATTATTTGAGACAAATTTTGTGAGATTGCTATTAAAAAAAAGAAAAAATTGCTTGGTATTTTGAGCAATTCACCCATAAAAAAACTTTGCAACTTAGGGTCGGGTCGGGTCAATTGACCCAGTTCCTCCCTTTTCCTTTTCTCGGACGCACACACACGAAGCCTCACAAACTCTCTCTATCCTTGCCCTGTTTCTCTGTCTGCTCTGGTTACTCCGGCCGGCGACTGACGCCGCCATCGGTCACTGGAAACCGCCAACAAACATCGTTCGGTCCCTCAGATTTTCCCTCTCTCGTTTAGGTCACTCGATTTCTCTCTCTCGCTCTCACACCCGACAACAGTGGCTCAACCCGATGACAGCGGCTCAACCGCCAGACGATTCATTTTTCCGGCGGCGATGCGTTTATCCATGGCGGGCTCCGAGCATCCGCGTCTCATCCTCCACGAATTTCTCTCCCATGATCTCTGCAAGGTTCGTCACCATTCACTATCGTTTCCTGTGCATGTTTATGAATTCTAGATTAGGGTTTTTTATACAAATTTAACAACTTATAGGAACTTGAATTCATACACAAGAGCTGCAGTACAATCGGTTACAGAGAGAATCTGTTCTCCACTACGCTTTCTCATCTCATTGCCACTAACTCTCCTCATTTGATTAACCCCTTTATTCCGATTCGAGGTAATTAATGGATTCATGGTTTTCCATATTGTCCAGACGTAATTTATGTTACAGTATTTCGTGGTAACTGTACCAATTAAAAAAATTTTTGGTCATTGTCAGAAAAGCTGAAAGAAACAGTGGAAATTTTCTCCGATTGTGAATATGAGCTTTTTATCGAATTCACTGGTTTGATCAGGTAGATGGCTCTGTGTTGTTGTTCTTGAGCTTTATTTGTTTGTTTATCTGTCATGTTATAGCATTAGGATTTATTTGTCAGACAAAACAGTTGTTTGCCACATGATTATATGTGGTATTTTATAACCATACAAGAAAGAAGATGTTTTATCAGGGACTATCATAATCCTTAGGGAAATCACATGCATAAGCCATTTGTGCAGGTGTACCTATTGGAGGTGCATACAAAATGAAAATAATTGATTAACTCTATTATCATGAAACGTTGGAAACTAGCAAAATATTCATGATGTAGATGAGTAAACAAATTATTGACTTATCAATTTTACATTGTTGTTGACTTGAGTGGAAATAATTTAGAAGAATATTAAAATAAGTGTAATGAGCCTACAAACTAAAGAAATTACGAGGTTCTAACAACATCGTCTGGACACTTTCTTTCACTTCTGAATATCCTTCAAATTTCAGCTGGAGCAAAGGTGCAAGCATTGGCTGGCATAGTGGTGATAACAGGTCATATCTCAAGAAACGTGACTATGCAGTATGTACTTTGGCCATTTGCACATGCATGCCCTTCAGAATTTTTAAGACTTATGTCATTTGTTGACTAAAAAACTTTATTCTTTAATTGTATGGTGTTCTTCACACTGATTTTGATATTTGGCTTCGTGATGCCTTGACGTTTTTGTATTGGTTACTCTCTAAACTTTATTTCCTCTATGTTTAAGGCAGTTTGTTATTTGAATAGTTATGGTATCGATTTTGGTGGTGGTCTCTTTCGCTCCAGGATGGCGAACCTATGACTTTCATCCCCATGGCTGGTGTAAGTTTAACCTTTCCCATTCATACTCCTAGGTTTTGTTTATTATCTTGCTCCTAATTTATGTGTACATATAATCATACCTACTTGTTAACAACAAAACCTGATTAGATTTATTCCGATATGCTTTATTTCATCATTTCTGACTGCTTTCAAGAGTTTCAAATGTTTGTTCTCGATTAGCTTTCTTTCTAGTAAATCGGTTTCAAGAAATCTAATGATTTTGTTTCAAGATTAAAAAGGTTTTAGGATACATTTATCATTTACAAAGGTTAATTAAATAGATATTAAACTGATAAATTAGTTTAAATAGGATACAGATGTTTCAATTCTCCTCCCTCCTCATCTTTTCTTTCACATGTACGTACCCAACCTTCTTTCTCTTGGGCAATAGAGCATTCATCCGTACAGCTGCTTTTTGAAACTAAAACTGATATTTGGTATGTGTTGTTGCTTTATGTAAACATGTTACCCGTTGTGTAGGTTCATCGTCTCAATCGAGAAAGTAACGAGATTCTTTTAATGGGCATAACGAAAAGAGCATCTCTTATCTTCAATCCCTCTTTAATGACATCAATAGAACGAAGTCCTCACTAATCAATCTGATTTGCAGGTAAAGTGCAGACACAATATTTTTGATTTGTGAAATTAAATCACTATATTGACTCACTGATTTACTGTCCACTCCCATCACCTTGATGTATATATTGGCAGGTAGTACAAATCCACCATTGGAGTTGAATTTGCTACAATAACTCTTAATGTATACATTTCTTTCTTTCTCTTGTTGATTTTTCTTCAAACATACAGACGTATGATATGATTTAGGGTTTATGTTAGTATATCTTCTTATTGCTCATGTTGATTTTTTGGATATCATGTAGTTGAAGTGTAAAATATCCATAAATAGCATGAATTTTTTAAGTGCATATGATTTATGGAAAATCAGGAGGTAAATTAGCTTATTATTTGTAAGTAATGTATGGTTTTTTTATTGATAAATTAGTTGAAAAAACATTGGAAAGACTTGTAGAAAAGCTATCTCCTGGGATTCAACAATATTTAGGATGAGTTTTGTCCAGGTGTATTATATAAGGTATGAAAATATCAAGGTGCATGTTTTAGAGATTTTGTGCTTTATACTTTTTTTTAATCATTTTAATTACCATACACACTCACAATAATGTGTCTTTGATTTTGTATGTTTCAGGCTACGTTCTTTTGGAATATGTAAAGTCATGTGTAGAGCTTCCAAAGATGATAAAATGAAGCAACGATTTCATATGAAAGAAATTTCAAGTCTAGGATTTAAAATGATACGTTTTGGGAATGTAATCGACTCTTTTTTGTGTTGCTTGTACATTTCATTGTGGTTATTTTTGGTATTAGACCTTGATATTGTTGGAATACAATTTGAATGATATGGTATTAAGTCTATTGTTACTTCATATTATAGAATTTTTATTATATGAAGAAAAGTATTACAAATCAAATTATTAATTTATTGTATTTGTATTAAATGAAAAACAATAAGAAAAGTGTTGCAATAGAGCATACATAGTGTTGCATTTATTTTGTAAAAATACCATAAAAGTGTCACCTTTGATGAAAAAAGTGTTGTCATAGCTTAATGACAATAAATCGTAAAGTGTTGCATCAGAATGTAAAAAGTGTTGCATTTTAAAAGTGTCGCGTTTATAAAATAATGCAACACTATTAAAATGTGTTGCATATTTCAGAAAAAGTGTCGCTTTAGACCTAAGGCGACATTGGCTAAGGTGGCATTTGATAAAGTGTCACATTAGCCCTAATGCAACACTTTTAAAGCCTAATGCGACATTTTGTCGGTGTTGCATTAGGGTCATTTTGTAGTAGTGAGTATTCATGGATCTCATGAATCGTATATGCAAACCCTATCTAGACAAATTCGTTATTGTCTTCATAGACGATATCCATATCTACTCCCGGACCAAAGAAGAGCATAAGCAACATCTGAAGTTAATTTTGGATCTTCTAGAGAAAGAACATCAATCCATCTGAAGTTAATTTTGGAGCAAAGAAGAACATAAGCAACATCTGAAGTTAATCGATCTGATGTGTGGATTTGATGTGTGGCTCATAAAAATCAGATGGATTGATTTTCTTTGAAGAAATTGATCTGATGTGTGGATCCGTCGATCTTCTCACGCCGTCTGATTTCTAATCGGTTAAAACTGATACTGTGGTTTTGCATACTGGGGTTTCTGTTATAGCTAATTGGTTCGCATATATATGTTTCAAAAGAAAACGAATGTGTGTATTCGATTGCCCTATAACAAACTCGTTTATGCATACGCTGTTAAACATATTCATCTTTTAGTATTTGAACCAATTCAATCTGTTTTGTTTGAAATAAAAATCTTTTAGGGTTCTTCAAGTTAGGGAATTAAACCATATGGGTAAATCTTATCTAAGCCCTTCGTTCATCACATGAATTGTTTGTTTATAGCAATTACTTTTCTTTGAAATTCTTTGTTTTTATTCTGCATACCATATGCTTGATGAAATGCCAAAATGAATTATTCAATTTGATTTTGATTTTGACGGTAAAATGGTAAATAATTTGATTTTAATTTTAACAGTAAATTGTCAAAATGAGTTATGTGTTGGTCCACTCAATGCTAAGTAATTGATTTTGACAGTAAAATGGTTTAAAGAAAGAATTTGAATTCTATTGACAAATTAGATATAAAGTGAGAATGTCTTGTTATATCCAGCAATTTGTTTTGCAATTACTCTAATTCTGGACAGCAAGCACAACACACACATGACTTAAATTTATTTTGCAATTACTCTAATTCATTCTGCACACACTCACAAATTACTGTTGTGATCATTTGTTCTATTTTCCAGCACAAAAACACACAAGATTTGATTTTATATTGCAATTATAGGGCTGCTGCTGAGATGCAATTATATTGCAATTGACCTGTTCCATAGTCTCAGGTGCCACAAAGGCACCAGCCACAGAGGCTTCAGGTTCAACGAATGAACCAGGGTGAGGAGCCTGCTCCACCTCAGCCACAGAGGCTAAGGGTGCAGACTCAGACTGAGCTGTTTTGGCCTTCTTGTGGACAAGCCCAGCTTCAGTGGTTGCCATGGTCCTTTTAACAAGTTTGGACCTGGCTTTGGATTTTCTCTTGGGAGCAGCTTCTGGATCCACCCTCACATCAGAGGGTCCTTCCACCAATCCTAACAACCTCCTCATTGGTGTTGACAGAGGAGGCTCATTGGGAAGAACAGCAGTGTAGAAAACTCTATTCCCTGTCACAGGGAAGGCAGCAGTATGAAGTAAAGGTTGAGAATCGTACAAGTGCTCACCACGAATGTGCCTGAATATGAGACTCAAAAATTGGGGGTATCGAACAGCAGCTGGTCGTGTCTCCTGCTCCACCAGGTTCCTCAGGTTCAGGAAAATCCACTTAGCCATATCCATTGTAGTCCCATCCACCAGCTGTAGGACTATTGGAATTTCATCACGGCTCAGTTGGTCAAATGAACCAACTTTGTTGCTGAAGCACATCACCACTGAGGCAAATAGAAAGCTGTAGGTAGGAGACATATCCTTCCTGAACAGCATAGCTCCAATTTTGGGTTCTGCTACACCACAGAAGCGTAACAAATTTCCCATTTGTTCATTCTCAGGTTGAGGCATGTCATATGAATCAGCAGTTGGCAAATGAAGAACCTCCCTGAGAAGATCAGTACTGATCTCAATGGTCTGAGTCCCATTGAGAATAGTCCCCTTGATGACTTTGGTATTGGGGTTGTAGGCACAAGTGTACCAAAACTCGTATACCATCTCCTGGTACAGGACACCAGGAGTAGCAGTCATGGCGTAGTTCAATGGATGAACTATCAAAAACTCCACCATTTGGTCATAACCTTTCCCCACATAGTTTTTGGGGATTGTGAGGTTGGCAATGTAGTTAGTGGGTTTGATGGTTAGCATTGGGGTGACTGATGAGTGTTTCTGTACGTCATCACCAACAAATACTTGTAGAAAGGGGTTATTTCTGTGAGCCATTTTGGAAGTAGTGAAAGTAGTAGAAGCACAAGACACTTAGTCAATTTTTAGGGTTCTTAGGAGATTTATGGTTGTAGTGAGGAAGACGAAGATGAAACAGTATGAGATATTTATATGATTTGAATGTGAGTGGGTATGAGAGAGAAATATTTGGGCGGTTGATTTGAAAAGGTCGTTAACGGAAAACGGAACGGTTGTCCATGTCAGACCGTTTGTCAGACCACTTGAGCCCTTTTTATCACTAACACGCGTAACCCACATTATCCTCAGTATTTAAGTTAAATAAAAACAAAAATTAAGTAACTTAATTGTGAAGAAAGGTTCCACCCTGCTCACTCCTTCATACTGATTTACAAGACATTGTCTTGTAACCTGATCAGCTATTGAACACAACCTGTTCTTACATAGCTGAACAGGTTGAGAGAACTGTCTGAAGAGTGAACAGCTTGTGATGACCCTGCTCATCACCTGTTTGACCAACAGCTTAGACCAACAGTTTTTAATTTCCATCAGAGCAGGCTGGACGAATAAACTGTTACTGTTCAGCCTGTTATATGTTCAAGCTGTTCAAGGATTTCAGAAAAATGGCTAAGTACAGAATGTCCACAGCCTGTTCTGTCTAAGCTGTTCTGAGAAACTTGAGCAGTGTGAGACATACAAAGTCTTAGACCATTGAGGACACTTAGTCACTTTTGTTTAACATGCCCATCTTGCTGACAAGGTAATTAAACCTGGTTTCATCAAGAGGTTTGGTGAAAATGTCTGGAAGCTGTTCATTAGTGGAAATAAAGCTTACCTCCACATTACCTTTCTGAATGTGATCCCTGATGAACTGATGTCTGACCTCAATATGCTTTGTTCTTGAATGAAATACTGGATTGTTGGAAATGGCTATGGCACTTGTTTTATCACACAGAATAGGAGTTTTCCTATACACCAGTCCATAGTCTTCAAGCTGATGCTGCATCCACAGAATCTGCCCACAGCAGCTTCCAGCAGCAATGTACTTAGCTTCAGCAGTAGAAGTAGACACTGAGTTCTGCTTCTTGCTACATCAACTTATCAACTTACCACCAAGGAGTTGACATCCACCTGTTGTGCTTTTCCTATCTAGCCTGCAGCCTGCAAAATCAGAATCTGAATAACCTGTTAGTTCAAGGCTTGAGTCTTTGGGATACCAAAGACCCAAACCTGGTGTACCCTTCAGGTATCTGAAGATTCTTTTAACAGCAGCTAGATGAGATTCCTTTGGATCAGCTTGGAACCTAGCACACAAACAGGTGGCAAACATAATATCAGGTTTACTAGCAGTTAAGTATAGCAAGCTCCCAATCATACCTCTGTAAGCTGTTACTGAAACAGCTTTGCCACTGGCATCAGCATCCAATTTTACATTGGTTGCCATTGGGGTTTTAATAGGAGAACTTTGATCAAATTTAAACTTTTTCAAAAGATACAAAGTATACTTTCCTTGATTTATAAAAATTCCTGTTGAGGTTTGTTTAACCTGTAATCCTAAAAAGAAAGTAAGTTCTCCCATCATACTCATTTCATATTTGGATTTCATGAGTAATGAAAAATTCTTGCATAACTGCTCATTGGTAGAACCAAATATTAAATCATCCACATAAATTTGAACAAGCATAATATCAGATTTCACCTTCTTTATGAACAGTGTGGTATCCACTTTACCTCTAGAATACCCATTGCTCATAAGAAATTCAGTAAGAGGGTCATACCAGGCTCTAGGGGCTTGTTTGAGACCATAAAGAGCTTTATCCAACTTATAGACAAAACCTGGATGTTGTTCATTTTCAAAACCTGGAGGCTGCTTGACATAAACTTCTTCTTGCAGCTTCCCATTCAAAAATGCACTCTTCATATCCATTTGAAATACCTTAATGCTCTTATGAGCAGCGTAGGCTAGATACAGACGAATTGCTTCTAGCCTAGCCACAGGAGCAAATGTCTCATCATAGTCAATTCCTTCCTCCTGTCTATAACCCTGAGCAACCAGTCTTGCCTTATTTCTAATGACATGACCTTGCTCATCCATTTTATTACTGAAAACCCATTTAGTGCCAATTATAGTTTTACCTTTAGGAGCAGGGACCAGCTTCCATACCTTGTTTCTCTCAAACTGATTGAGTTCTTCTTGCATGGCAGTGATCCAATTGGCATCTTTTAGTGCTTCATCCACCTTCTTTGGCTCCATTAGTGAAAAAAAACTAGAGAACATACAAAAGTTCCCTAAGCTGTCCCACCTTGTTTGTACCCCTTTGTTGATGTCACCAATTATTTGATCATTGGGGTGACATCTGATCCACTTAGGATCATTCTTCAATGAGGATTCTCCTGAGTTATCAGCATTTTCATCAGGTCCTGTTGAACAGCTTTCAAGATTTTCAGACACACTGTAGTCTTGAGCCTGTTCACTTGTTGAACATGACTGACCACTGTTGAACATATCAGCAGAAGAACCAGGAAAATCAGCATTGATAGGTTCAGGACATGCAGTTGTAATTAATTCAGTACACTTATTCACACAGGGTGTATTGACATAATCATCATCATGCCCATTATTGTTAACAGGTTCCACACTGGATGTAGTGGAAGCTTTTGAGTCATCTTCACTGTTTGAATGCATGAGATCATCAAAGTTTAATTCTCCTGAAACTGATTCAGGAACAGCTTTGGTGGAAGCATTCTTGGACTCTTCAAAGGTGACATTGATGGATTCATCTATCACCTTTCTTTTGTTGTTATACACTCAGTAGGCTTTGGAGATAGCAGAGTAGCCAACAAACACACCTTCATCAGCTTTTGGTTCAAACTTTGCCAGTTGGTCCCTTTGATTCAGAATGAAGCAGGGACAACCAAACACATGGAAGTAACTGACATTTGGTTTCCTCCCTTTTAGCACCTCATAGGGAGTCTTTTTGAACCTTTTCACCACTAAGGATCTGTTTTGTGTGAAGCAGGCAGTGTTAACAGCTTCAGCCCAGAATGATGCAGATAAACCAGATGCACACAGCATGGTTCTAGCAGCTTCAATGAGAGTTCTGTTTCTCCTTTCAGCAACTCCATTTTGTTGTGGAGTTCTTACAGCTGAAAAGTTTTGAGTGATTCCTTTCTCTTCACAGAAGTCTTCAAGAGTACTGTTTCTGAATTCAGTACCGTGATCACTTCTAAGCTGCTTCACTTGGGCAGAGTTCAGCATTTCCATCTTTTTCACAAATCCAATAATTTCTCTAGCAGCCTCTCCTTTGCTTTTCAAGAAGATAACCCATGTGTACCTGGAGAACTCATCAACCATTACTAGAGTGTATCTTCTTCCTCTTAGACTTGGGACATTGACAGGTCCAAACAAGTCCATATGGATTAAGAAGAGAGGAGTATCAATAGAAAAGTTATGTTTGAATTTAAAAGATGATTTCCTCTACTTGCCTTTCTCACAAGCTGTGCAGAGTTTATCCTTAACAAAGGTCATAGAAGGCAAACCTGTCACCAACTCTTTCTTACAGAGTTTGTTGATGTTCTTGAAGTTCAGGTGTGACAGCCTTTTGTGCCATAACCAGTTTAGGTCTGCATTTGTTCTTGTGAGAAAACAGGTTTCAGTTGTGGGATCAGCAGATTGCATGTCCACAACATATACACATTTCTTTCGTTGAGCACATAACACAACTTTGCCTTGGGGATCCAATATGTAACTAAGGTTCTCATCAAAGTTAACTTTGTAGCCAGCATCACACAGTTGACTTATGCTAACAAGATTATGTTTTAGCCCAACCACATAGGCTACTCTTTTGAACACTGGAGCACCAGCTTTAAGAGTTCCATATCCGTCGGTGGATCCCTGTACATTGTCACCAAATGTGACTTTTATCCCTTTTTCAGGCCTGAGATCACTCAGTAGGTCCTTACAACCTGTCATGTGCCCTGAGCAGCCACTATCCAAGTACCAAACCTGGGATGGTTGTTTTTCCTGCAGAGTGAACAGAAGAATATTAGTCATTTTTGGGGGAACTCATCACAGAGATGAGTTCTCCTACTTCATCAACATTTGTTGATGGACTTGTGATATCAACACTAATATTCCCTATTTGAATGGTATAAGTTTGGATACCACTTTCATTGACTAAGATGTTTCCAACACTGTTTATGTTAGCTGTGAGGTAACGATCAGAGTCAGCAGGCCTCATGTCCTCAGTTTCAGGACAATCTTTGGCCAGATGTGTCTTCATTCCACATTTATAACATTTTCTCCTTTTAGCATTTTTAGAAGAAGACCTTACAGAAACACATTCTGAGTTATTTCTGTTGATTTTACCAGTAGATTTAGCAAACTTATTACTATTTGATGAATCAACAGCTTGAGTGGAAAATTCAATAGCAACAGCTTTGCCTGTCTCTTCTTTCCTCTTTTTAGAAGGACAGATGTCAAAGATAGGAAGCTTAATTGGCTTTTGAATTTCCACATGTTTAGGAAACTTATTCCCAGATCTCTCAGGCTGAGCAATGGCTTTGCCTTTGTCCTTCCTGAGATGTGATTGATGTTGCCTATCAGCATAATCATTATTTCTGGTTTTGAAAGACTTATTCTTATTTAAAACCAGTTTACCACTATGATTAGAAAACTTATTTGAAATCACAGCAGGTTTGCCTTCAACATGAGACTTATTCTTGTTAAAGGCAGACTGCTTACCTTTTGAAAACTTATTTTCAAAATGTTCAGCATTAAAAGGATTAGTATGCCTTTTTATATCAGCTTTAGACCCAAAGCCTGTTTTCTCAACAGGTTTGGTGTCCACAGCTGCAGCTTGAACATGCTTTCCTTTCTTTTGCTTGTGTGAATCAGCAGAGCACTTAGCAAGCTTATTTGATGGAAAACTTATTTCATCAGCAGCTTTTGAGCTAGGTTCACACGAGCTGTCAGTGTTTTGAGGCCTGACACACCAAGAGTGGACAAGTCTTCTTTTAAATTATTAACCTCAACAATGGAAGCTGCTGTGTCAAGATCCCCTCCAAGATACGCTTGGATTTGTGCAGGAATCTGCTGACTTATGCAGTGGCTGACTTTTTGTGCAGATTGCCACCAAGAGTCAACTATCTTTTGAAGCTTAGCATGTTTTATATCTGTTTCTCTCTTCTCTTCCAGTAAAATAGAATTGATGTGTTTTAATTCATCAATCTCAGTTTCCAACTTATGAAAACTGTCTAGTTTACTGGATTTTGTTTCAAGATCACTTTTAAGCTTAGAGATTTCAGATAATAAGACAGTATGCTTCTCAACAACAGCTTTCAGATCAACAAGCATATACTCAAACATTTTAACTTTTTCTTCAGAACTGTAAACCATAAAATTTTGTACCTTATACATCATTGTAGGGTTCCAGTTCTCCAAGCTGCTAAAAGCTTCAACTTCAGCCAGATCCTGTTTGAAGTTGCTTGTTGATGGGACATCAGTGTTAGCCATCAGACAGTGATCGTCTTCTTCATCAGATGATGAATCAGACTCCTCCCAGTCACAAGTCTCTGCCATAAGTCCCTTTTGCCGGTTGGAAACCACTGAGTTTTCCAACTTCCTCAGCTTAGCCATAGCCATAAGGTACTTAACCCTATAGCCATCATCCCTGTTTGTCTTGTGTGGTTTGGATGACTGACCAACAGCTTTTGACACACAATCAGCAGCTATATGGCCAGGTTTGCCACATTTGAAGCACTCAGCTTTGGTCTTATCAAATGCCTTCTTTTTAACAGCATTTGAGCTTCCCTGTAGCATGTTTCTTCCAAACCTTTTCTTGTTGAACCTTTTGACAAGCATGGCTATCATTTGCTCATCATCCAGTTCAGCAATATCTGCATTGTCTTCCTCATCAGACATTTCCTCTTTATCATCAGCCTGTTGATCAGGTTGAGTGAACACATCACTCACTTGATTTACAAGTTGTCTCACACTGGCCACAAAGGCTGCACATTTCTTATATATTTCCAAGACACTTCTCTTTTGTTGCCTTGACTTCTCATCATTCAGTAAGGATCCATACAGATTAACAAGATCCATACTTCTTATGGTACCTGAATTCCTTAAGATTGTAGAAAAATAATTCCATTCTTCAGGCAGGACGTCTAAGAATTTGTTTACCAAAGTCAGGCTGTCCTTGGTGATCCCAACAGCTTTGAGATCATTTACAAGAGCAGTAAACCTGGTGTAGGTTTCAGTGAGAGTCTCCTTTTGTTTTGCAAAGAAAAGTTCATACTGTCTAACCAAATTATTAATCTTGTTGTCAAGTGTGATTGTGGGTCCATCATAGACGGTACACAAAGTATCCCACATCTCCTTTGCAGTCTTCATCTTCTCAAACTGTTTGAACACATCATCAGGCAGAGAGATGACCAGGTTATTTCTGACCTTTGCATCAAGAGCCACCAGAAAAGTTCTGATGATTGAACTTTGGAGGTTTGCCCATTGAGGCATTGTCATAGTATGAGGAACTTGCAGCACTGTTGTCCATGGAAACTTTGGGAGAATGAGAGATCTAGAATGACACACACTCTTAACTGCTCTGATACCAGTTGTAGGTCCCGAAAGGTTTCCCAAGTATATAGCCTTAAGCTGTAGAGGCGGGGTGAATACGACAATTTAAAAACTACACACAATTTTCTCAATGTTTGTATATATTATCAACAAATGTTAATTACAAACGAGCTTGAATGCGGAAAGGTTCAAGCTGAGATGACAGATACAACAGTATGTTTAACTAGTCTAAGACAGACTTAAACTAGTTACAATGAATACACTCACTAAGAATCACTCATTGTGTTTACAAGACTCAGAGGAACAACTTGAACAAGAACAGCTTAGACACCAAGCACTGTTTTATTCAAGCAGACTTGCATGCATGAAAAACACACTTGAATGCATGTTCACTCTTGGTTTCAGCACTTAGCTTCTATGGCTTAATCTTTCAATCCTTGGAAGTTTCTTTTTATACTCACTCAGAGGATCTAAGTGAAGCTTCTTCATTGGACGAAAGGAAAAAGGGAAGGTCTTGTTGAAAAGACGACATAAACTTTTCTGCATATTCTGAAAAGCAGACTTGTCTTCATCTGTGCAGAACTTTTGTCTTTTCACTTTGTCTACTGTTGCATTGGCTTTAACCAAATAAGGAATGTCAACTTTGCGTCTTTCTTCCTTTGTAAAGGCCTATTTTGATATAAGAAAAGGTCTGTCACCCTTTTTCAAATATCCTTTTGTCTTCATGTGACAGAATAGCGTGGGCAGGCTGAGCAGTTCTGTTTTCCACTTTGTCCTCGACTTTGTAAACTGATCTTGTAGTCAAAATCAATACATGAAGACTTGGAAACATATTCCATAAAGTGTTTAACCTGTTCACAAAGAACAGGTTCTGTTCACAAAGAACAGAACACTTGTAAACTACCCAAGCTGCTAACCAGTGTAGAGCAGCGTAGACAGTTTATGACAGCCTGTTCAGCAGACTGAACAGCTTGGACAAACTGTCTTTGTTGCAACACATGTAACATATGTAACAGCTTTAGACTGATATTGCAAATCATTTTCAGGACTCAATAAGGCATATAACAGGCCTTAAATTCAACCTTCAAATGCATCAACATGTTTGATTAAGAATCTCCCCCTTAGATGCAGAAAAGGTTTGACTGAGGCCTTTTTGTGCCTAACAGACAGTAAGGACCCTGTTTAAAATATGACACGCGGTATTCACTGCCTCCCCCCAAAACATGGTAGGAAGCTTTGAATCCGAGAGCATGGTCCTTGCTGCCTCAATCAAAGTCCTGTTTTTCCGTTCGGCCACCCCATTTTGTTATGGCTCATATGATGCCCTAAATTGATGTTGATAGGAAATATACCCCAATAACCGTGTTTTTAAATTTCGTTCCGTTATCACTACTGATACGTTTTACCCTCGTTCCGTAAGAATTTTCCACTTGGTCTAAGAAACCGATTAGCTTGGTAGCTGTCTCGTCCTTTGTACCTAAAAAGAAAACCCAAGGAAATCATGAGTAATCATCAGTAATAACTAAACAATACCAACTACCACCTATACTCCTTTTTTTGATTGGTCTGAAGAGGTCAATATGCAACAAATCGAACGTGGTAGCTATTGAGTTCTGAGTCTTGGACTTGTGGGCCTTCTTGTGTTGTTTTCCTTTCTTACACGGCAGACACTTGTCTTCAAACTGAAAACTCTTCAATGGAACACCTTGCACCAATCCATTTTTAGTAATGTAATTCATTTTTCTCAGGTGCAAGGGTGCCATGCGTCTGTGCCATAAAACTGATTCCGTCTCTGAAGCTTTTGATAGTAGACATATTGGTAGATTCTGGCTTGTTCGTGTGTTGCATGTACCGGTCATTCTTCCTTGGAGCCCTTATCAGTATCCACTCTACAGGTACTTTGAATCCCGGTTTCAGCACTAACGCCTCAGTATCAGTGAAAAGTACTGAGTTCTTCTTATCACAGATTTGAGATACACTAATGAGATTGGGAACCAGTTTATCAACGTGATAAACTTGATCCAGTTTGATAGTCCCATTAGTGACCACTCCAGTACCGGTGATATTTCCTCCCTTATTTGCAGCGAATGATACAAATCCCCTATTCCCTCCCTTGAAGTCTGCGAGTAGACTTCTTTCCCCTGTCATGTGCCTAGAGCAACCACTGTCGACGAACCACTTGTTGTTTGGACATGTAGTTATCTCCTGCACATGAAAGAAAATAGGTTAGTTATCACGGGGAACCCAAGCCATGACTGACTTGGTAATACCATTCTCGTCCACCTACTTGAACTCTTTCAAATACCCATCTCTCCTTTCAGGAGACTTGGGTTTTTGATTTAGAGCCTGTTGTGGTGCAGAGTGATTTAAGTTCACTCTCGGCCTTTGTGTAGGCATTTGCTATGGAGCTCTTGAATAGTTTCGATTATAAGGCATTTCCGATTGATATCCCTGAGCTCTACCTGTTGTTTGATGTCTTACAGGAGTGTGTGACCTAACCGGAGTGTAAGATCTGCAAGGTGTAGTACTCCTATAATTTTGTTGCGGTCCTGACCTAGATTGATTAGTGACTCTATTTGGTGAATTAGTCCTAATCATTTCTTTGGTTCGACCTGACGCACGTGTTTGTTTCACAGCAGATTTTGGTGTGGCTTGCACAATTTTCTCGGTGTTATGAGAACCATTTGTGCTTGCTACACTTGTAGAAGGTTTATGTTGTTCTGGCTTTCCAGGTTTAGGTGTAGAGTCTACCTTCCTATGTGGACAACTAGAAGCAACATGCCCTTTTTAATGACATCTAAAGCAAGACATTTTGTCAATTGACTTCTTATGCGTGCCCTTAGATATAAGTGTCTCACTAGTGTCTTGGTGTTTCGTCTCAACTATAGTGACTGTTTCCTCCTCTTGATCATTAATGTCAATTTTGTCTTGTCCTACAGGCTTATCACTAGAGGATGGCACAAATTTGACCTTCTTGATCTTGACATTATTACTAGGCACCTTAGTTTCTTTATCCTTAACTGGTTCAGACATAGGTTCAGGAGCTACCTCTGATTCAACTGATTTTTCAGTTTTCTCCTGAGGTTGAGGTACGTAGTTATCATTGAAAGGTGGAGGACTCTCATTATATCCTAAACCTACAGGTTTTTTAGACTGACGTTGTGCATCTAAGATCTTCCCTAGGTTGAGTGATGGGTTCCTAAACTTTTCCAGTTTACTATTTACCTCGGTTACATTAACCTTAGAATCAGCTAGCTCTACCTCTTTGCACTTAAGCTCTTTGGTCAATGCCTCAACATGTTCATACATGAGTTTTATTTTAACACACTGCTCACTGAGCTTGTCTTTTAGAACTATGACATCTTTTGCATCTGCCTTAATCTTATTTCTAAGGTCATCCTTTATGTCTAAGAGGCTAGCGTTGTCTGATTTTAAGGATTCATTCTGAGCAGTTATATTTTGATGTGATTCTAGTACTAAGTTTAATCCATCATTAGACGTAGCACATAAAGCACATAAATCACGGAAAATAGAGAAGTTCAGAATTACCTTTGCGTGATCTGATTCCACATTGGCCATCTGTGCGGCGAACTCCAGAATCGTCTAATCTTTTGACTTTTCTACCAACATAGGACTGCTTTCATTCTGATTGATGTCCCTTGTTTCTTCCTCTGCTCCAGTACTTCCAGTCTCCGTTACTTCAGCCATAAAGGCTCTAGCATTGGACTCTGGATGTGTACTCCGGTGATATGTTCCATCGAGATGTCTGTCAGATGTGACATTGGTTAACAGACCAGCTATGTTTGCCTGACTGCTTGAACTACCATGCTGATATCTCCCGTGAGATTGATTCTGGTACTGCTTCTAGTAGTTCTCGACTTTAGGTCTTTGACACTCTATAGCGAAGTGTCCTAACCCTTGGCAGTTGTAACATTTAACTTTGGATTTATCAAACCCAATCTTATTGTTACTGACGTTGAGATTTCTGCCGGTCCTCTTGATGAATCTTTTAACTCGCTGAGTTACCATGAACAGTTGCCATTGCATATCCATCTCCTCTAGATCATTAGGGTTCACCTCATCATAATCCTCATCCCATAGCCCAGGATCATTGATTTTCCCTTGAACGCAATTGCCATAGGCGGCCACAAATGAAGCCAACAGATTTAGATGGTCTTCAGCTAATTCTGCGCTCATCGGCATCTTTGAATACCCTTGGGATGTAGATGTAGACTGAGTTTGCTTTTCTTCTGGTCTAGAAAACCCTAAGAAAGCCCTGCTCATTGAGTCTTCTGCTTCAACCGGAGTCGATGTTTCTCCTGAAAAGAATGTTGTAGTCGTCTTCACATCACTTGCTCCTGAAGGTTTGGACTTTCCAAAATACATATCCGGATCCTGTACCTGGTCATAATCCCGTTCCTTCTTCAGCAATTCAAAGTTATAGGCCCTCAGCGTTCCTATGACATTTTCTAGAGTTAGAGTATTGAACTGGTCTTCATCATGTTATATCAGCGCAACATACATTTCCCATTTGGCTGGTAAAGCATCTAGAATTTTGACAATCTTCTTTGACTCACTGTACTCGACGTCGTGGTTGTCTAACTCAGTTAATAAATGATAGAATCTGGTAATTGTCTCATCCAGCTTTTCGTTCTTCAAAGCATCCCATAATTCTTTTGTTGTGCGTTGATTGCGTAATGTGTGCAAGATCTCTTGAGGTAAAGCCATTCAAATGATCGAGAATGCTCGGTTCTCGGCCTCATAAAGCTCCTTATCATCATCTTTCATCTTCTGATATGACAAGACACGTTGACGGCCTTCAACCTCTGTAGTAGGAGGAACATATCCCTCGTCAATACATATCCACATCCTCATGTCATTAAATCTAGCGAAGTTGGCGAACCTATCCTTCCACCAATAATAATCCTCCAATTTCATCAACTTTGGTAGAGAATTTGTTTTTCCAACTTCATGGTCCATCTCAATAAACCTTTGTAGGCTTGTCATTGTTTCAAAGATTTTTGGAGTTAAAACATAATTAATTTAATTCGAAATTAATTTAAATTAACTCTTTCGAACCTAAGTAAGTTTGAATTTAAATTATTTTAAACTGGTTTGGAATTAAATTCGAGATTAAGTTTGAAGTCCAACCAAATTCGAAATAAATGATAAACTCGAAGGTAAGACTAAATTCGAAATCCCTAATTCGAATTTAATGGAAACTCGAAACTGAGCAAATTCGAAGTGGCCAAACTCGAATCAATCTCTAAGGAACTTCGAAAGGAGCGTATTTTCTGACAAACTCGAAATTTGAGTAAACCCTAATAACCCCTTCATGTTCGAGCGCCACAAGTTCGAAAAACAGCTAATACTTCGGATTTTTCAAGGTTTCAGATTAAACCAATATTTTTAAGAGTAAAAATATTGATTTCAATCAAAAACTTGAACTATTGCAAAGTATTTTCCGATATCTTACTTGATAAACTCAAAAATCCGTCCAAAAGTGTGATTTAACCGTCCAAAACGTCATGAAACCACAGATGTTTCTAGTGAACACCAAGAACACCACGAACACCCAATGTCTTCGATACCACTTGTAAGGTCTGCTGACTACGGATCTATCTTGACGCGACACCTTCCAACGAGTGCGGAATCCTCATTAGCGGCTTGACGGTAAGACCACGCACACCGAAACACGGAGACTACCACGGTGATAGACGAACAACTAGAACGCCCCAACACGATGATTCTCTCCGAACGAAACTCACTGATTGCTATCAAGTTCGAGATCGCCTCTTGCTAATCCTCTGACAAATTCTGCAAAAGTCTCTGCAAGAAGTCTAAAAATTAATCGAATTAACCCTTAATTATACTGACATGTTCGACTTTGTCTAGGACAAATTCGAACTTGGTCCAAGGCCTATTCGAACTTGTCCTCTTAGACAAATTCGAACTTAGCCTAAATTCGAACCATATCTTTCAAACTTTTGGTTGAACTTATGTTTTAACTTATGTTTGAATTTATCTTTGAGTTTTATGTTTGAACTTATTGTAATACGTTACCCTAAGTTCAAACATACAATCAATCAATATCAAACATACATAAACAAACATATATACCAAACACTTGTAAATGTTCAATATCAAGTAAAATGACTTACAAAAAATACTATCTAAACTTAGACTGCTATGGTCACACAGGATTTACTAACATAAAGAGAGTCCTCAACCTTTTAATGATAACTATGTGCCTCAGCCTCAGGATAAAACTGATAAGCCAGTTGAATCAGAGGTAGCAACTGAAAATGTATCTGACTCTAGTTAAGATATATCAACTAAGGTGACTGACAATAATGCTACGATTAAGAAAGTCAAGTTTGTGCAGTCTTCTAGTGACAAAATATAAGGAGAAGCTAAACCTGGTGTTCATAATCATAATGAAGAAAAAGTCACAACAGTTGAAAAGAAAGAACATGACACAAGTGAGACACCAAAGTCAAAGGGCACTCATAAGAAGTCAATTGATAAAATGCCTTTTTTTAGATGTCATGAAAGGGGTCATGTTGCGTCTAGCTGTCAATATAGGAAGGTAGAATCTACACCTAATGTTGGAAAGCCTGAACAACATAAACCCTCACAAAGTGTAGCAAGCACAAGTGGTTCTCAAAACACTGACAAGATAGTGCAAGCCACACCAAAGAATGCTGTGAGACAAAAACCTGTGTCAGGTTGACCGAATGAAGTGGTCAGGACTAATTCACCAAATAGAGTCCCTAATCAATCCAAGTGAGGACCTCAACAAGTCTGTTGTAATGTATTCCAAGTATAAATCAGCACATGATTGTTTATTTTATCAAACACAAGAAGAATAAAGTCTCAATAATTGTGTAATGATGAAGAGACAAAGAGAATGTTGGGAGAATATCAAAAGTGGCGGCTGCTATATTTTTCTTTAATTCAACCGTGTAACCTAATATTACAACCCTAGGAGCCTATTTCTAGGCTCCTTTAATTAACTATCTAGCATTGACACTTTTAGTCCCTTGACTTTTACATTGACATAAACTAATAAGGGAAATAAATACAAGACTAGCATTAACTAAATAATTATTACAAAATAAGTCCACATGATCGAAATTTAATATCTAACAATCTCTCCCTTTTCGATCAACATGGAGGTCCTGGAACTCTGACATGGTCTGTAGATTCACGGAGTCCAAGGATGACGTCAAATCGTCTAACCACTTGTCTCATATGTAGCCGTTCGTTCAGGAGTTCAATGCCGTTGAGGGTACCCTGAATTTACTTCGGTGAGCATCTGAGTTCTGGATCTGGTTGAGCATCATATTCTTAAACTTTTCGAGAAAGCACGGCTCTAACCATTCTGAGAGTACCATCAGAATAACAGGGAAGATCCTCAAAGCGCAAGAACCTCTTGTAGCCATTTTGATTCATAAAAATGACACCCGGGCCTCCTCTGAAGATGACTCTATAGGCAGGATGGTAGGCGAGAAGGAAGCTATCTTAGTCAGGTGCTCGTAGGCCAACTTTAACCATCGCGCTCTCTATCGCCATTTGAAAATCTCTGAGGCACATGATAATAGAGCGGCGGTTCATACTTCGAACAAGGGCACCTACGACAGTCAAGCGAGACAGACGCTTTTTAATATGATGTTTCAATCGGGCGTGTAAGAATTCAACGTCGTCCACATTTATGCAGTCCAAGTCATCCTCGTAGAACTCCTCAACTGTGCCATCTTCTCTTTCTACCTGAAAGGTAGGATAGAATACTTTTGCTCTTTTGCACATGGTGATTGACAGGAGATTCTTTATCTTTGACTTTGAGACTTTGGACCTCCTTTCCCTGAGCATTAGTTGGTTTATTCGGCCTGTTCAGCTTTGGATACATTGGTTAGTTCCATGAGTAAGCGCCTGCTGAAAGACCCTGGCTTCTTTCTGAAAACCATCTATTTTGAAGGAATTCTTTGAGGCCTTGAACGGGGGGTTCTTCTATTTCTGATGATTTAGCTTCTAACAATTTTAAGATTGTCCCCCGCCGTTTTTGTCTTATTTCCTCTTTCTTTTCATGTCGTAGAGTTTGTACCTCACCCTTTGAATACCGGCCTACCAAATACAGATCACTTCTGTTATATTCACCGTGTGACGCCCTCATATTTTGATAGTATAAATGTAATCACCAGGATCAACATACAACCCCATGAATAACATGATAAATAGAATTGAATACTTAATTCAGATTTAAGCAGTTCCACACTAAAGCTATAAAAGTATATGTATACAGTGATTAAGTCTAACTATTACATCATCATAATTGTTTTAAAGTCATGTAATCCCAGCCCCAAAGCTATATCGTCCATGTACAAAAGTAGCTTCTAGGACACCAAGATGTGAAATGATTTGCTTAAGTAGAAGGTACAGCTACACTTTTGCCTTTACCTGAAAACATAGTGAGTCAACGGTAAGCTAATTTGCTTAGTGAGATAACAGATTATGCAAACAACAAATATTTCTTTACAAGCATTGCATAACCATGGGCAGTGTAAGCCCTAATGTATGTGTGTACAGGCAGTGTAAGCCTCGTAGTATGTGAAAACCATGCAGTGCAAGCATGAGGTTGGCAGTTCAAATGCTGATCGGGGATGTGCCGAACCTGACCTGGATAACGAGTGGGATGATCAGTCCCCGACAGTGGCCTGCTATCTGCCCCAGTCCAGGTCGCATCAGATTGTGAAGTAATGATCATGCAGTGCAAGCATGATGTAAATAGATGCACTTTCAAATGAACGCTGGCTACATGTGTGTTACATGTCAAGTACGAGTGTGCATCATAACAACAATTCAATCATGAGTGCCAATAGATGTATATGAACAATGTGAACATGCCATTGAATTGTAAACGTGAATGCAAAGACACAAAATGTTTGAATGATAATCTATTACTCACAGTGATTGGTATAGTGTGATTTGTCTCAGAATCAATGTGTGTTTTGATAACAGCACAATGATCTGTAAAGTAAGTGTAATAGTGAATTTATGTCAGTAATTTGCTTAAAACCTAAATTCTAAAAATTAAGTGTAATTGCTCTGATTTCGGACCACATCAGAATTCGGATGGTCCGAAGTCCGGATGGCCCTTTGGTCCGAAATGTATTTGGTCCGAAATAGGGGTAGTGGTCCGAAATGAGCATTGATCCGAAATGGGCGAGGTCCGAATTGAGACAAGGACCAAATTAGGGTATGATCCGAATTGGTGGTGGTCCGGATTAGGTACAGGTCCGAATTCGGATGTAGGTCCGAACCGAGTTCATACTTAGTAAATTTTTCAATATTTTCCAGAATTTACTTTTTGACTACTTTCACATGTTTGAGTCTGAAGTTGTAAATAGGAACTTATATACATTATTATCACTCGATTTAAACATTGCAACAATAATATACGACATGCATTAACATTTGACATCAAAAACCTATGATTCGGATTTTACAAGAACCGAACCTAAAACCACCAAAAATTGCATGTTTTGAGTGAATCTTACCTCAAATCGTTTGTTGTGTTGCTTATAGTTCCTTCCAAATCACTTGTATTCAGATTTCTAGCACTTGAATCCAATAATTTCGGATTTGATGATGAATTGGTGGGTTTTTCTTAGAGAGAGAGAGTGAGAGATCGAGAGAGTGTAGAGAGAGAGTTCGATTCTTGAAATGAAAGAGTTTTCCTTTCTTTTATTTGCCACTTTTACCTAATTACACCTTATATCCCTCAACTTCGTATTTTCTTATTTAACCGATATTATGATTGAAATTAACTTAAATTGATATAATCATCCATTAATACAATAATTGAGTCCTTAAAATTGTAAATTGCATATTATTAAATTTTGGGATGCTACAGCATGGGCTCCACCACGCCTATACTTCGTCCGCGAAGTCATGCTGCGCTAAACAGACTTGGGTACTTGGTCTTCATGTCTTCTTCCGATTCCCAAGTATGATTAGCTCCCCGGTGATGCTTCCACTTGACCAGCACCATCTTGATTTCCTTGTTGCGGAGTTTCTTGACTTTTGTTTCTAGAATGCACTCCGGCTCATCAACGAACGTTAGCCGTTCGTCAACTTTTATTTCTGTATGATCAATCTATGGTTCCCTCTCACGCACCAGACTTTTCCTTAGATAGCCAATATGACAGAACGGGTGAACATCTGACAATTCCTCCGGCAAGTCCAAATGATAGGACTGGTTCCCAACTCATTCTAGTATCTTGAAGGGTCCTATGAACCGAGGCGATAGCTTTCCTCTCTTTACGAATCTTGTAACACCCTTCATCGGAAAAACCTTTAAGTATACCCAATCATCTTTTTGAAACTCTATCGCTTTATGACGGTGGTCGTGGTAATTCTGTTGTCGATCTTGAGCCGTTTTCATGTACTGTCAAATGAGTTGTATCTTTTCGTTGGTTTCTTGCAGTAAGGCGGGTCCTGCGATAGGAGTTTCTCCTGTTTCCCTCCAACAAGTTGGAGTCCTACACTTTCTGTCATACAGGAACTCAAATGGTGCCATTTTGATTTTGGAATGGTAACTATTGTTGTTGGAGAATTCAACCAATGGGAGGTGATCACCCCAGTTACCACCCAAATCCATGACACAGGCTCTAAGCATGTCTTCCAGAGTTAAGACCATTCTTTCACTCTGCTCATCAGATTGAGGTCTGTAAGCAGTACTCATTGCGATACGAGTACCAAGACCGTTTTGTAAGGAAGCCCAGAAGTTGGAAGTGAATCTACTCTCTCGGTCAGAGACAATAGACTTCGGCACACCATGCCTAATGACAATTTCATTCATGTAGATTTGGGCGAGAGAGTCGAGTGAATAGGTTTCTCGGATTGGAATGAAGTGAGCAGATTTTGTCAGACGGTCAACGATGACCCAAATAGCATCATGTTGACGACATGTCTTGGGTAGTTTTGTTACGAAATCCATAGTAATATGGTCCCATTTCCATTCTGGGATGGAAGAGGTTGCATACTACCATAGGGTTGTTGGTGCTCTTCTTTGACCAATCAACAAGTTCTGCACTTCTCAACAAATTGACCAACATCTCTTTTCAACCCTGGCCACCAAAAATCAGCTTTCAGGTCATTGTACATTTTTGTGCTACCAGGATGAATTGAGAACTTAGACTGGTGAGCTTCTTCAAGAATTACATCTCGCATGTTCCCGAACTTGGGAACCCATACTCTGCCGTAAACACCCTTCAGTCCGGTTCCATCATCTTGCATTAAAGGCAGTTGAATTATGATGTTCTCATCCTTTACATTTTCCTCTTTTAGAGCCTGCAATTGAGCAGCTCTTACATCATCTATAATTGTTGACGTCAATATCGTGGAAGTTAAGACGTAACAGTATGCCTTGCAATATGCTTTCTTGCTTAGAGCATCAGCCACCACGTTGACTTTCCCTGGATGGTAGAGAATTTCACAATCATAGTATTTAATCAGCTCCATAGATCTTCTCTGTGTCATATTCAAGTCTTTCTGACTGAATATATACTTCAGACTTTTGTGGTTGGTGTAGAGCTGACACTTGGTTCCATACAAATAGTGCCTCCATAATTTGAGAGCGAAAGTCACAGCAGTTAACTCCAAGTCGTCAGTGGAGTAATCTTTCTCGTGTGGTTTGAGCTGTCTAGAAGCGTATGCTACGACATTTCCTCTTTGCATCAGCACTGCTCCCAAACCCATGCCTGATGCATCTGTATAGACAACAAAGTCCTCGTTCCTTTCAGGCAGGGCTAGTACTGGTGCTTCACTTGATAGCTTCTTCAGATTATCAAAGGCTGTTTGTTGTTCTTCTTTCCACAAGAAAGTTGAATTCTTGCGAGTTAACTTGGTAAGCAGAACAGCGATCTTTGAAAAGTCTTTGATGAATCGGTGGTAATTATCAGCGAATCCCAGAAAGCTACGAATCTCTGAGGCATTGCGAGGTGATTCCCATGTCTGGATAGCCTCGATCTTTGCAGGATCAAAAGCAATCCCAGCACTAGATATCACGTGCGCTAAGAATTGGATCTGAATTGAATATTGAGTAAGTACAAGTTAACAACGAGTTTATGATTGAGTATAAGGATCATGAAATTTGTTTCGAATGTTGAGACGTACCTGCCTCAACCAGAATCACATTTCGAGAATTTGGCATAAAGTCGCTCTTTGCGCAACAACTCTAGTAATTCTCGCAGATGTGCAGCATGATCCTCTGTAGTCTTTAAATAGATGATAATATCATCGATGAACACGATGACCGACTTATCGAGCATTGGCTGGCAGACTCTGTTCATGAGATCCATGAAAGCAGCCGGCGCATTTGTAAGACCGAATGGCATTACCAGAAACTCGTAGTGTCCGTAACGAGTTAGGAAAGCCGTCTTTGGAATGTCGTCTGGATGTACTTTGAGTTGATGATAACCCGAACGAAGATCAATCTTCGAAAAGTAACTTGCGTCTTGTAACTGGTCGAAGAGATCATCAATCCGGGGCAATGGGTATTTGGTTTTGATTCTGACTTTATTGAGTTCTCTGTAGTCGATGCACATTCGCAGTGTGCCATCTTTCTTCTTAACAAACAACACAAGAGCGCCCCATGGAGAAGAACTTGGGCATATGAAACCCTTTTTGAGCAACTCCTGTAATTGTTTCATCATTTCCTGCATTTCAGCAGGGGCTACACGATAAGGAGCCTTTGCTATTGGAGCAGCTCCGGGAATGAGATTGATGTGGAATTCCACTTGACGATCAGGTGGCAATCCCGAGATATCTTCTGGAAAGACATCTGGAAACTCAGTAACAACGGGAACGGTGGAAGGAGATTGAATTTCAGCCTTAGCATTAACAGCGTAGGCTAAATATGCCGAACAACCCTTGGCAACATTCTTTCGGGCTTTTGCAATTGAAATAAGGCATAAGTCACCTTTGTGTCTGTCACCATAAATACAAATGTCTCGGCCCTCGGGAGTGGTAATCTTAATCATTCTCTTTTTGCATACAATCTGGGCCTCGTTATGAACCAACCAGTCCATACCTACTATAACATCAAACTCCCCAAACTCCATAGGGATAAGATCTATATTGAATACTAAATCTTCTACCAACAATGTGCAATTCCTATATACTTTGTCTGCTTTAACTAACATGTTGCTAGCAGTCTCTATGTCAAGTACAAATTGCAGTTTTGAAGTAAGCATATTAAATTGACGAGCAAATGACGTGGAGACAAACAAACGGTTGGCTCCGGAATCAAACAATATACATGCAGGATTGGAATTTACAAAGAACGTACCAATGACCACCTACGGGTTATCCTTTGCTTCTTCAGCTGTGATTTGGAATGCCCTTGTTGGAGCCCTTTGATATTGATCCCTGTGAGCAGTGGTAGCTGTAGAAGATCTTGTTGTTGATTGTTGAACACTCTGATCTCGTGGGGGTTTCGGGCAGTCCCTTGCAAAATGGCCAAGTCTGTGGCAGTTGCAGCATGCATCGTCTTTTCGAGGACAATGCTCCCAGTGATGGCCCTTCTGCCCACAACAGAAGCAGTACATATCTTGAGTCTTGCACTCCCCAGAGTGCGCCTTTCTGCATCATCTGCAGTCCCTCATTTCAGAATTGGCCGAAAAGGCCTTTCCCTTCTTGGGTGATGAAGATGGTTGATGGGATTGAGGAGAGAATCGGAATGATCCAGACTCCCGCTGCCTTTTTGGCGGCGACGGTTAAGTCAGTGCTGCGACGGTTGAACCGATGACATATCCGGATAACAAGACAATCTGCTCCACTTTTCGAGCAGCCTCCAGCAATCCATCGAAAGTTGTATACCGAACCCCACTCATGGTTCGGCGAATTTCATAGTCTAATCCCGCCTCAAACCGGGCTATTTTTTTCTCTTCTGTGTCGACTTGATGGGGTGTGAACAGACTTAGACGGGTGAACTCGACGGCATATTATGAACCGTCTTTGTTCCTTAGGTTAGGTTCAGAAACTTCGCCTCTGGACGGTGCTTTTCATCGGTAGGACATTATTGCTGGCAGAATACTTTCTTGAACTCGCTCCAGGACATGTGTGACACTACCTCCATCGTCAACACATTTGTCATGGCATCCCACAACATTACTGCGTCCCTTGCAAACATTGTGGTTGCAAAGTGGACCATATCCTTTTCAGCGCAGTCGCTGATTCTGAAAGTTCGTTCGGTGGTGGTGATCCACTCCAATACCGTGACGGCATCTCCAGTCCCATCAAAAGTAACATCCCCGTTACTTATGAAGTCCTTAAACCTACAACCCCTTGATTTGTTAGAAGACCCAGTGTCTCCTTGTCTTTCCTCTTGATCATCATGTTGTTGTTCCTTGTTCTTTCTTTTATCAGCTTTACGCTTCGCTTCAGCCTCATCTATAGCCCTTAATTGGTCGGCAAATGACTGAGCCTGCTCAGCCATTCTTTTGGATTGTAGTTCATTGTTCTGTTCCATGAGAGCTTGCATCATCTGGAACATCTGTTGAGGAGTCATATCGTCTCCTGAAATGTTCTGAAATATAACAATTTATATTTAGAACAATTGGTTGTAAGTCCTAAGTGTTTACAATTACCCTTTATTTGTTCCCGTGTGCATGTCAATCCTATCTTAGTTCGGATCATTTCCTAGGAGTTCATTCTAATATCATAACCTAAGTTTGAGTCCAACTCATCGCGGACACTTGAAACCTCAAACTAATGCTCTGATACCAAACTCTGTGACGCCCTCATATTTTGATAGTATAAATGGAATCACTAGGATCAACATACAACCCAATGAATAACATGATAATTAGAATTGAATACTTAATTCAGATTTAAGCAGTTCCACACTAAAGCAATAAAAGTATATGTCTAAAGTGATTAAGTCTAACTATTACATCATGATAATTGTTTTAAAGTCATGTAATCCCAGCCCCAAAGCTATATCGTCCATGTACCAAATTAGCTTCTAGGACACCAAGATGTGAAATGATTTGCTTAAGTAGAAGGTCCAGCTACACTTTTGCTTTTGCCTGAAAACATTGTGAGTCAACGGTAAGCTAATTTGCTTAGTGAGCTAACAGATTATGCAAACAACAAATATTTCTTTACAAGCATTGCATAACCATGGGCAGTGTAAGGCCCAATGTATGTGTGTACAGGGAGTGTAAGCCTCGTAGTACGTGAAAACCATGCAGTGCAAGCATGGGGTTGGCAGTTCAAGTGCTGATCGGGGATGTGCCGAACCAGAAAAGGATAACGAGTGGGATGATCAGTCCCCGACAGTGGCCTGCTGTCAGCCCCAGTCCAGGTCACATCAGATTGTGAAGTAATGATCATGTAGTGCAAGCATGATGTAAATAGATGCACTTTCAAATGAACGCTGGCTACATGTGTGTTACATGTCAAGTACGAGTGTGCATCATAACAACAAATCAATCATGAATGCCATTTGATGTATATGAACAATGTGAACATGCCATTGAATTGTAAACGTGAATGCAAAGACAATAAATGTTTGAATGATAATCTATTACTCACAGTGATTGGTATAGTGTGATTCGTCTCAGAATCAATTTGTGTTTTGATAACACCACAATGATCTGTAAGTAAGTGTAATAGTGAATTTATGTCAGTAATTTGCTTAAAACCTAAATTCTAAAAATTAAGTGTAATTGCTCTGATTTCAGACCACATCCGAATTCGGATGGTCTGAAGTCCGGATGGCCCTTTGGTCCAAAATGTAATTGGTCCAAGATAGGGGTAGTGGTCTGAAATGAGCATTAATCCGAAATGGGCAAGGTCCGAATTCGGATGAACGTCCGAACCGAGTTCATACTTAGTAAAATTTTCAATATTTTTCAGAATTTACTTTTTGACTATTTTTGCATGTTTGAGTCTGAAATTGTAAATATGAACTTATATGCTATCTTTTGACTTAAATCATAACACTTACATACCAAAAATAACCCATTTTTGTGTCCATTTTCATCGGGTCTCGATAAACACTCACACACTAAACACACACTAATTCCAAAATAATACTTAGAGTGTGAATCTGATTCTGAAATTTGGTACGCTACATTATTATCACTCGATTTAAACATTGCAACAATAATATACGACATGCATTAACATTTGACATCAAAAACCTATGATTCGAATTTCACAAGAACCGAACCAAAAACCACCAAAAATTGCAAGTTTTGAGTGAATCTTACCTCATATCGTTTGTTGTGTTGCTTATAGTTCCTTCCAAATCACTTGTTTTCAGATTTCTAGCACTTGAATCCAATAATTTCGGATTTGATGATGAATTGGTGGGTTTTTCTTAGAGAGAGAGAGAGAGAGAGTGAGACTCTTGAAATGAAAGAGCTTTCCTTTCTTTTATTTGCCACTTTTACCTAATTGCAACTTATACCCCTCAACTTCGTATTTTCTTATTTAACCGATATTATGATCGAAATTAACTTAAATTGATATAATCATCCATTAATACAATAATTGAGTCCTTAAATTTGTACATTACATATTCTTAAATTTTGGGATGTTACACACCGGATCCTGTAGGAGTGTCATCAAAGCTATCTACCCTCGTGGTTTCTGAAGGTCCTGCTTGTTGAGTTTGATGGACTAGGGGAGGACATTGAGATCTTGGCGGGCTTTGGACTAAATGGGATTCTTTTAGTGATGGGGGAGCTGGGATGGATGATTGTATTTCTTGTTGTGGAGCTGGTGGTGGTGAGTTTAGGAATTCAAAAGAAAATGATGATTTTGAGGTGATTCGGGCTCAGAATTAGGGATGATTAAAGGTTCGTTGTCCTCAGTATCGGAGTCAGAGTTAGACACCAATATTATTTCAAATTTTTCGTGTATGGGTTCGAACTCAACCATGGTTGTCATTGGATCAAGTGGAGCTGGACCCTCGAACATGGGCTCGTCTTCTATCATCATATATTCTTGAGCCTCGTGTATCTTTTCCCCTAACCCCTGAACCTCTGTACTTTCAGTTGCTGCTCCCCCTACGATCAACATTAGGTCCTCAGATTGAGTCTTTTGGCGCTTCTCCCCCTAATGGCGATCACGGTCGTTCTGATCATCATGCTTCCTTTTATATGACTCAGCCTGAGGATGGCACTGGAGCTCGATCACTGCCGATTCTAGACGGTCCATTCTGGAGTTTAGTTTCTCCTGGACTTGAAGGATTAGGCGGTTCTGCGCATCTATTTTATCGGAGAGATCCTGAATCATGATTTGAACTGAGCGGGTCCCTGGTGGAGGCACATCCTTAGAAGCGACACCCTTACCCTTAATTAATGATAGAAGGACGGTATGACGTTCCCCAGCAGCCTCCTTGTGGGCATCCAGGGCAGCCTGTGTAAGAACACCAGCAGCAGGTTAAGCTGCCGTTAACATCTCTTAATTAAATTGGAGATGGCCTGAAGTGGATGGTGTAGATGGAGCCACTTCAGGTCTTCCTTCTGTCATTTCTGGCTCCACTATGGGGTGCGCAAATCCAAAAGTTTGTGGAGCCGCCACGGAGGCAGCTATAGGGGATGCCACGAAGGCATCGTGCGATGTGTGTTTGGGTGGGTACTAAATCGTGGGAGAAAGATGTTTGGTCACATGAGGCGGAGTGTGACTTCGTTCAACACCACCGCTCTCCGAATGTGAGGGTGATGGCATGCGTGGTAATTCCCCTTAGAATGAAGTAGCACCCTGTTGAGAGGATGCTAAGTGGGTGGTTGGGGTGAGTTCGACCATCGCACTATTGATATGTAAGTGGGTTGTCCGGCTGATTGGGCTGCGGTCACCCTCAGATGTTACCTCAATCCCTCTTACAACAGAGACGGTTCGTTCGGAATCCGCCGCCTCTGCTGCCTCACCTGCTCCTCCCTCGCTCACACGCACAGTCTCCCGCTCACCTAACCCCATTGATTGTTGTACTTCCGCTGCTTCTCCGTCGTCCTCACTCATTCTAACCTCACCTTCGGACTGGGTAGGCTCAGTCGGATCTGATCGAGCCTCATCAGGGTAGAATTCTCTCATATAAGCCCAAACCCTTTCCGATTGCATTGCCCTTAGAAGAAGGGACAGTGGGATAGTCATCACTGGCAAAGAAGGAGCCCCTTTTGGCAGATTAAGCTTTTGGATCTCCATCGTTGGGTAGACATCTACCTATGGATGCTCATGAATGTCGTCATCATTGTCCATGCCATACTGTATGATGACTTGCAGAAAACGTCGGAGCGGGATGTATTTGTGTCCTCGTTTGGTGCCCCTCTCCAGATGAATTCACTTCAATTCCTCGAAGAGGAATGCTGCATAATCCACGTGTTGGTCTAATGCAGAGCCAGTGAACATGGCGAGGACTTGAGCGGATGCAGAGTCGTGGCCAGAATGCTTTGCAGTGAAGCATTTATTGGTGACGTCAAACACAATCCTCCAATGAGACTATCATACCATACGCGAGGTGCTTGTTTTAAACCATAGAGGGCTTTGTCTAGCACATAAAAATGGACAGGTTTATGTGCATCAACAAATCCTTGTGGTTGTTCAACGTACACCTCTTTGTTAAGTTCACCGTTAAGAAAGGTAGTCTTGACGTCCATCTGGGACACATTGAAGTCCTTGTGTGCCGCGTACGCCAAGAAGATTTTGATTTCTTTGATCCGTGCAACTGGAGCGAAGGTCTCATCATAATCTATCCCATCTTGTTGTCGGTAGCCTTTGGCAACAAGTCTCGCTTTATTCCTTATCACAATGCCGTTCTGATCTCGTTTGTTGTTAAAGATCCACTTTGATCCGATCACTGTATGATCTGTTGGTTTGGGAACTAACCACTATACTCTGAGTTGTTCATACTGGTTGAGTTCTTCTTGCATTGCAACTATCCAGTCTGGGTCTTTTAGGGCTTCATCCACACGAGCGGTCACTATCATACTAAGGAACGATGCGAAGAGACATTCATTAGCAAACGCCCTACGAGTTTGGACTCCAGTTGAAACATCACCAATGATCTGATCGGTTGGGTGACTTCGGGTCTAATTCGTCTCGTGTGGAAGTGGTGCTCGGGATGGAATCTCAGTGGTTAAAGTGGGAATGGATGAATATTCATGATCAATGGTTTCAAGTGATGGTACCACTGGTTCCAGTTCGAGTTCCGAGTGTTCAGATGAAGGAAGGATATTTGGCATTATATGTGAGGGTATTACAGAAGTAGATTAACTGCGGATATATCAGTGGATGATGTTGATGGATGAGGGTATGTTGTGGATGAAGATGGAGCGGATAGACATTGGGGTGCAGTTGAATTGGATGGATTACCTACATTATTGACAACATTAGACACATTAGCGTTAGGACCGAATAATTCTACGTAAAAAGGATCAAATAAATTAACTAAATCGGAAGATGAAAAAGAAGTAGGATGAGTAGAAGAGTCTTCAGGCGTTTGTGTAATGCGAGGTCCTGTGTGATCAACTTCGGGTGCCAATTCAGCCAACTCATCAAATGTGACATGCACACTTTCATTGACTGTCCTGGTTCGGGTATTGAATACACGATAAGCCTTCGAGTTGGATGAGTATCCAATGAAGATCGCTTCATCCGGTTTTTCGTTAAATTTCACGGGGTTGTCTTTATCGTTCAGCAGATAGCACCTGCAACAAAATACACGTAAGTACTTGATAAAAGGCACTTTATTCAGAAAGAGTTGATTAGGAGTTTTATTGAAGCGCTTATGGATAATGGAGCGATTCTGTGTATAGCAAGCTGTTGATATGGCTTCAGCCCACAATAATGGAGGTAGCGTTGAGTAGGTTAGCATTGTACGAGCAGCTTCCACAAGGGTACGGTTACGCCTTTCCACGATTCCATTTTGTTTTGGTGTTCTAGCAGCAGAATATTGATGCTGAATACCTTTGGATCGAAGGAAGCCCTCAACTACCGAGTTCTTGAACTCCGTGCCATTATCGGATCTGATTGATTGAACTGACAGCTGCTGTTGGGTTTCGACACTCTTTATAAAATCTATGATTTATTGAGCTGTCTCATCCTTGGATTGCAAGAACTTGACCCAGGTATATCGTGAGTAGTCATCAACGATAACCAACACATATTGCTTCCCGTTTATGCTCTGGGTCCGCATCGGTCTGCATAAATCCAAGTGAAGTAACTCCAATACTCTTTTCGTTGATGGTTCGGGTTTTGGTTTGTGAGATGATCGTTTCATCTTTTCTTTCTCACAAGCTCCACAAAGATGGTCTTTTTCATAACGGAATTCAGGGAGACCTTTGACCAGTTGTTTCGCAGCCAGCTTGTTGATATTGTCAAAGTTCAAGTGGGATAGCCTTCGATGCCACAACCAAGAGTCTTTTGAAGAGGCTTTTGATAAGAAGCCAATCTTATCCTTTACTATGAGCTTGGCTACGTCTATGGTGTAAAGGTTAGAGTTATGGGAACCGGATAAGATTTCTTTTCCATCTATACTCCTTACACTGCAGTTCCTAGCCCTGAACGTTACTTCTAGTCCTTTATCACAGAGCTGGCCTATGCTAAATAGATTATGCGATAATCCCTCAACATAGTCAACTTCCTTGATGACTAGATTATTTAGGACTAAGTCCCCGTATCCTTTTATATGAGCCTGATGGTTGTTCCCGATTTTTACCGTCCCGCAATATTGTTCAACTATCTTGGACAGCAATTCTCTTCTCCCAATCATATACTTGGAGCAACCCGAATCCATACACCAGATGAATTTAGCCTGAAAAACAAATAAATTCATATAATGAAAAACTATATGCATTCTAACACATCCATCTTTTATTTACAATCAAACCGTGTTCTGAACCGAGATGTTCAGAAAACATGATGAGATAAAACCGGGTCCTGAGCTGTGTGCACAGAAGCCAAACGTGTCGGTTTAAGCGCAACCGACAAGCAGAAGAACGGGTCCTAGTCTATGGTAACTCGAAGCCAATTCATTAAAGAACGGGTCTTAATCAGAAGTAACCAATAACCATCTGCATTAAGATCACACAACTTTGGGTACCCATCTCAATATGGGTCCCTTTTTGTTAGGAATTCCAGGTGTAAATGGCACGTGTGCAGCATTAGAAACCCATTTAGCATTTATGTGTGGTTCGGATGCATAGCCTTTTGGAATCCATTAAGATTGGATTTATTAGGCTTTGGAACCTTAGGCGATGAAATTGCCCTCGGTTTTTGACTTTTTGAGACCTTTTTGACTTTTGCTTTGGTTTTGGGCCTCAGCAAAGGACAAGTCTCATTTTTATTTGTGGCTGATGATGCAACGTTTTTTATTTTCTTTTTACGAATTCTTTTAACAGGATATGGCACATAAGCATTCATTTTAGGAACTTGACGTCTATAACTAGTTGGACATAAATTAAACAGTTCACTGAAAGAGTACTTTAAACAAACAAAAGAATTCGTTACATCGTTACACACATTGTTTTCTGAGATTACAAGTATCCTATCTCTACAAACATATTTTCTCTTGGCATTATAGCCTTCTTCACAAAAAAATTTGAAAAATCCAGCATTGTGGTTTTAGAAACTCTTCTTACATAATCTGTAGGAACAAAACAATTAGAGTCAGTATGCATGGAAGATTTAGACTTTAAAGAATTTTCTTTTTGTTGGTGAGTGGGTTTCTTAAAAGACATAGATTGAATCTGAGTCTTTTTAGAAACCTCATTTTTAAACGATTTTGAGCACTCACCTATATAAATGTTAGAAGAAGTTTCAGCTTTAGTCTTACCTTTGTTGGATGACCCACATGGGATTTCGGTTGAATGAGAAACTGTTTGTTCTTTTGAAAAATCTTTCAATGTTTGAGAAACCATGTCAAATTTTTCTCTATAGACAGTAAATTCCCCAGATTGTTGAAAAGTTTGATTTGCCAATTTTTTCTTCACTCTTAAGAAGAGTTTCTTGAAATCAAGAGATTTCTTTTGAGTTGACTTTAATTCCTTTTCTAAAACAGTAATTTGATGTTGAAGAACTTTTGTAGGAATATAAAGTCGAGGAATTGGTTTTCAAGGTTTTGTTTTCAATTCAGCTTCTGAATAAGTTGACACGAAGTCTTCCTCTAAAGTGGGTACTCTAGAAGGATAACTCTCTGTTAGTACATCCTGTGTGACGATAGCAGCTAAGTATAGATGGCAATTTGTGTAAGTCAATTTACAGCTATTGAATATTAACAAGTGTTTGTTATTTGTTTGCTTATATATGTTTGAACTTGGTGTAATGTATTACAATGAGTTCAAAGATAAGTTCAAACATAAGTTTGAAGGCAGGTTCGAATTTGTCTAGGAGGACAAGTTCGAAAAAGGCCTTGGGCCAAGTTCGAACTTGTCCTAGACAAATTCGAACTGGTCAGTATAATTAAGGGTTAATTCGATTAACTATGGGACTTTTGCAGAATTTCAGAGTGATTAAGCAAAAGGGCGATCTCCAACTTGCTAGCAATCAGAGAGTTTCGTGTGGAGAGAATCATCGTGTTGGGACGATCCGTTGTTCGTCTATCACCGTGCTAGTCTCCGTGTTTATGTGTGTGTGTTCTATCCGTCAAGCCGCTAACGAGGATTCCGCACTCATTGGCAGGTGTCGCGTCAAGATAGGTTCCGTAGAGAGTAGACCTTACAAGTGGTATTAGAGCCATTAGGGTGTTCTTGGTGTTCTTCGTGTTCATAAACAACATCCATGGTTTCTTGACGTTTTGGACGGGAAAAATCACGTTTTTGGATATATTTCGAGTTTATCAAGTAAGATATCGGAAAAAAGTTTAGATAAGTTCAATATTTTGGTCGAAATCAAAATTTTTAATCTAAAAAACTTTGGTTTAATCTGAAGTTGAAAAAATTCAAACTTTAAGCCGTTTTTCGAACTTGCGTCGCTCGAACATCAAGGGGGTATTAGGGTTTACTCAAAATTCAAGTTTGTCAGAAAAATACGCTCCTTTCGAAGTTCTTTAGGGTTTGATTCGAGTTTAAGTGATTCGAATTTGCCAAGTTTCGAATTTCCATATATTCGAATTTAACAAGGATTTCGAATTTGTCCTTATTTCGATTTTAGTTGAGTTCAAACTTAATTGCGAATTTGAATTCAAACAAATTCAAAATTAACCAAATTCGAACCTACACAAGTTCGAAAGGGATAATTTAAATTAATTTCAAATCAAATTAATTAAGTTCTAATTTAAAAATTTTCGAAACAATGACAAGTTTACAAAGGTTTATTGAGATGGATCATGAGGTCGGAAAGCCAAATTCTCCACCTAAGTTGATGAAGTTGGAGGATTATTATTTGTGGAAGGATAGGTTCGCCGACTTCGCTAGATTCAGTGATATGAGAATGTGGATTTGTATCGACGAGGGATACATTCCACTTACAACAGAGGTTGAATGCCGTCAACGAGTCTTGTCATATCAAATGATGAATGATGATGATAAGAAGTTATATGAGGCCGAGAACCGAGCTTTCTCTATCATTAGAATGGCTTTAGCTCAGGAGATCTTGAACACATTTCGCAATCAACGAACAACAAAAGAGTTGTGGAATTCTTTGGAGAAAAGGTGTGAAGGTAATCCGAGGGTTAGAAAAGGTAGAATGGAAATGCTCAAGCAGCAATTCGCTATTTTCAAGGCTTTGAAAAATGAAAAGCTGGATGAGACCATTACTAGGTTCTATCATTTGTTGACTGGGTTAGACAACCACGATGTCGAGTTTCGTGAGTCAGAGAAGATTGGAAAAATTCTAGATGCTTTACCAGCCAAATGGGAGATGTATGTGGCGCTGATAAAGCATGATGAAGAGAAGTTTGATACTCTAACTCTAGATAAAGTCATAGGAACGCTGAGGGCCTAAAATTTTGAATTGCTGAAAAAGGAACGGGATTATGATCAAGTACAAGATCCGGATATGTATTTTGGGAAGTCCAAACCTTCAGCAGCAAGTGACGGCTACAACATTCTTTACGGGTGAAACATCGACTCCAGTTGAAGTAGATGACTCAGGGAGCCGGACTTTCTTAGGGTACTCCAGACCAGAATAAAATCCAACTCTGTCTGCTTCTACATCTCAAGGTTACAAAGATGCCGATGAGCACAAAATCAGCGGAAGACCATCTAAATCTTTTGGCTTCATTTGTGGCCGCTTATGGCAATTGCGTTCAAGGGAAAATCAACGATCCTGCGCTATGGGATGAGGATTATGATCAGGTGGACCCTGATGATTTAGAAGAAATGGATCTGCAATGGCAACTGGCCATTGTGACTCAGCGAGTCAAGAGATTGATCAAGAGGACGGGCAGAAATCTCTATGTCAGCAACAATAAAATTGGGTTTGATAAATCCAAAGTTAAGTGCTACAACTGCCAAGGTTTAGGAAATTTTGCTAGAGAATGTCAAATACCTAAAGTTGAGAACTACCAGAACCAGTACCAGAATCAGTCTCAAGGGAGATATCAGTCGGGTAGTTCGAGTAATCAGGCAAACATAGCTGGTCTGTTAACCAATATCACATCTGACAGACAGCTCGATGGAACATATGACTGGAGTACACATCCGGAGTCTAACGCTAGAGCCTTCATGGCTGATGTAACGAAGACTGGAAGTGTCGGAGCAGAGGAAGATGCAGAGGACAGCAACAAGAATGACATCAGTCCTGTGCTAGTAGAGAAGTCAGAAGATCAGACAATTCTGGATTTTGCAGCACAAATGGCAAACGTGGATTCAGCTCACACAAAGGTAATTCTGAACACTTCTACATTCCACGATTTATGTGCTTTCTGTGCTAGTACTAATGATAGATTAAATTTAGTTCTTGAATCACATACAAATCTAACTGCTCAAAATGAATCCTTAAAATCGGACAACGCTACCCTCTTAGATATAAAAGAAGACCTTAGAAATAAGCTTAAGGCAGACGCATAAGATGTCATAGTTCTTAAAGACAAGCTGAGTGAGCAGTGTGCTAGAATAGAACTAATGTATGAACATGTTGAGGCACTGACCAAAGAGCTTAAGACTAAAGAGATAGAGCTAGCTGAAGCTAAGGTTAAGGTTGCCGAGGTGAATAGTAAACTGGAAAAGTTTAGGAACTCTTCATTGAACCTAGGGAATATCTTAGATGCACAGCGTCAGTCTAGGAAACCAGTAGGTTTAGGATACAATGAGAGTCCTCCTCCTTTCAATGATAACTATGTACCTCAGCTTTAGGATAAAACTGAAACACCAGTTGACTCAGATGCAACATCTGAACCTATGTCTAAAACAGTTAAGGATAAAGAAACTAGGGTGACTAGTAACAATGTCAAGATTAAGAAGGTCAAATTTGGGCCATCTTCTAGTGATAAGCTTGTAGGAGAAGCCAAAATTGATTTTAATAATCAGAATGAGGAAAAAGTCACGGTTGTTGAGACTAAAGAACATGACACTAATGAGACACCTATGTGAAAGGGCACGCATAAGAAGTCAATTGATAAAATGTCGTGTTTTAGATGTCATGAAAAGGGAAATGTTGCGTCTAGTTGTCCACATAGGAAGGTAGAAGCTACACCTAAAAATGGAAAGCAAGAACAACATAAACCGTCTCCAAGTGTAGCAAGCACAAGTGGTTCTCAAAACACCGAGAAAATTGTGCAAGCCACACCAAAATCTGCTGTGAGACAAACACCTGTGTCTGGTAGACCGAATAAAGTGGTTAGGACTAATTCACCAAATAGAGTCCCTAGTTAATCTAGGTCAGGACCACAACAAAATTACAGGAGTACTACACCTAGAAGAGCTTACACTCCGGTTAGGTCACACACTTCTGTAAGACATCAGACACCAGGTAGAGCCCCGGGATATCACTCAGAAATGCCTTATAATCGAAATTATTCAAGGGCTCCACAGCAAATGCCTACACAAAGACCAAGAGTGAACTTAAATCACTCTGCACTACAACAGGCTCTAAATCAAACACCCAAGTCACCTGAAAGGAGAGATGGGTATTTGAATGAGTTCAAGTATGCGGATGAGAATGGTATTACCAAGTCAGTCACGACTTGGGTTCCTCGTGATAACTAACCTCTTTTCTTTTCATGTGCAGGAGATAACTACAGGTCCAAACAACAAGTGGTTCGTCGACAGTGGTTGCTCTAGGCACATGACTGGGAAAGAAGTCTACTAACAAACTTCAAGGGAGGGAATAGAGGATTTGTATCATTCGCTGGTAACAAAGGAGGAAATATCATCGGTACTGGAGTGGTCACTAATGGGACTATCAAACTTGATCAAGTTTACCACGTTGATAAACTTGTTCACAATCTCACTAGTGTATCTTAAATCTGTGATAAGAAGAACTCAGTGGTTTTCACCGACACTAAGGCGTTAGTGCTGAAACCAGGATTTAAAGTACCTGAAGAGTGGATATTGATGAGGGCCCCAAGGAAGAATGACTTGTACATGCTAGACATGAACAAACTGGAATCTTCTATGGGACCAATATGTCTTCTATCAAAAGCATCAGAGACCGAATCCGTTTTATGGCACAGACGCATGGCACACTTGCACCTAAGAAAAATGAACTACATCACTAAGAATGGACTGGTGCAAGGTGTTCCAATAAAGAGTTTTCAGTTTGAAGACAAGTGTGTACCGTGCAAGAAAGGCAAACAACACAAGAAGTCACACAAGTCCAAGACTCAGAACTCAATATCTGCCACTTTCGATTTGTTGCATATGGACCTGTTCGGACCAATCAACAAAAGGAGTATAGGTGGTAGTTGGTATTGTTTAGTTATCATTGATGATTACTCACGATTTTCATGGGTTTTCTTTTTAGGTTCGAAGGACGAGACAACTGCCAAGCTAATCGGGTCCTTAAACCAAGTTGAAAACTCCTATGGGACGCGGGTAAAACGTATCAGGATTGATAACGGAACGGAATTCTAAAAGATTGTAATTGGTGTATATTGCCTATCAAAGGGCATAGTGCATCAATTTAGTGCACCTTATGAGCCACAGCAAATTGGGGTGGCAGAACGGAAAAACAGGACTTTGATTGAGGCAGCAAGGACCATGCTCTCGGATTCAAAGCTTCCTACCATGTTTTGGGGGGAGCCAGTGAATACAGCTTGTCATGTTTTAAATCGGTTCCTTACTGTCAAATCACTGAACAAAACCTGTTATGCAGTTTTGAATAAAAGGCCACCAAATTTAACTAGCTTCGAACCATTTGGGGTACCGTGTACTTTATTGAAAACAAAACATCAACCTAAGTTTGGTGAAAAGGCTGACGAAGGATACAACCTAGGTTATGTCCCTAACTCACCAAACAAAAGGGTGTTTAACAAAACAACCAGTACGGTAGAAATTGTGTTTAACATAGATGTAACGAGTTATTCTCATGAACACCAAACTGGTCCGGAATGGATTTTTGATTATGACAAACTGTTTGAATCATTTAACATTCCGTTGGATGGAAATGCAGGTATAATCGAACAGGATAAATCTAAATGATGACGGTCAAAGTTTTCAGAGGATGACTTTTCCATCAACTTCCGAGCCTATAACGACAGAAGAGAGATCTCCGGCAGAGAATGATTCTGAGTTGCCTGCAAACGAAAATCAGACTACAAATTCTAACTCTGAAGACAGTATTCGTGAGGAAGAAAATGTAGAGTCTGAAGTCGTTCCCCCGCTAGGTGAAATAGGATCAAATTTAGGAGATAATGTTAGGGTCGATGAGATAGAAACATAGAGAATCAATAAGGATCATCCAGTTGAGAGTATCATAGGAAATCCGAATGTTGGTGTGAGGTCTAGGAGTAAATTGAACGACAACACAATGTTGTTGTCGATGATCAATGACTCCGAGGCCTTTCACACTTGCCTCTATTCATGTTTCATCTCGCAAGTAGAGCCGATGAATGTGCAAATGGCACTGAAAGACAACTCTTGGGTTGAAGCGATGCAGGAAGAACTGTCACAATTCAGGAAACTTGAAGTGTGGGAGTTAGTTCCATTACCTCGAGGAGAAGTTGCAATAGGAACCAATTGGGTTTTAGGTGCAAGAGAGTTGATCGGGGTATAGTGACTCGCAACAAGGCAAGAGTTGTCGTAAACGGTTTCAATCAAGAGGAAGTAATCGATTACAATGAAGTATTTGCGCCAGTAGCAAGGCTTGAGGCAATCCGTTTGTTTCTAGCTTTTGCTTCTTACAAAGGATTTAAAGTCTATGAGTTAGACGTTAAGAGTGCCTTTCTATATGGCAAAGTGAAGGAACTGGTGTACGTGGAACAACCGCACGGGTTTACAGATCCATGTATCCATACAGAGTGTATCGGTTAGATAAGGCTTTGTATGGACTACATCAAGCACCAAGGGCGTGGTATGAAACACTATCACCTCATCTTTTGGACAACGGGTTTGAAAGAGGGAGAATTGATAGCACATTGTTTGTGAAGAGGAAGGGTGAACACTTTATCTTGGTACAAGTGTACGTCGATGACATCATTTTTGGATCATCAGACGAGTAGATGTTCAAAGACTTTGAGAAGATGATGAAGTCTAAGTTTGAGATGAGTGCTATGGGTGAGTTAAACTTCTTTCTGGGTTTGCAAGTTGAACAGAGGAAGGAGGGTATGTTTAGCCATCAGACGAAGTATGTCTACGATATTCTAGAACGCTTCGGGATGGAAGGAACCAAGCTGACGACTCACTTTAGCATGCTGATTCAAGTGAATCATAATCTCGGACCGGGTACAGAAATTGATACCGATGTGGATCCGACGTTATATCGGGCCATGATCGGGTCACTTATGTATTTAACTTCTTCTAGACCTGACATAATGTTTGCTGTGTGTATTTGTGCTAGGTTTCAAGCTAATCCAAAAGAGATGCACATGAAAGCTGTGAAGCGGATTCTAAGATACCTCAAGTCGAAACCGAAGCTGGGACTTTGGTATCACGCGGATGGTGATCTAGAATTGGAAGCTTTCACGGATTCAGACTATGGAGGGTGCAGCTTGAATCGCAAGTCAACAACTGGAGGTTGTCAGTTCCTTGGTGGGAGGCTCGTTTCCTGGCAATGCAAGAAACAGACTTCGGTAGCCGTGTCAACGTGCGATGCCGAATATGTAGCTGCTGGTAGTTGTTGTTCACAGGTTTTGTGGATACAACAACAATTGCGGGATTACGGTTTGACTTATACTCATACTCCTATTAGGATAGATAACCAGTCTACTATTGCTATCACTAATAATCCAGTTAAACATAGTAAAACGAAGCAAATAGACATAAGACACCATTTTGTACGTGATTGTGCTGAAAAAAACTTAATTAAGCTGGTAAAAGTGGCAACGGATGATAATAATGCCGATTTATTTACTAAAGCTTTTGATAAGTCACGTTTTGAGTTGTTAGTTCAACTGAATGGGATGCGTAATCTAGAGTAATTTGACTTTGGTAGATTTTATCTCTTTTTATAGTAAGTTTAGTAGCTAAGTGGAATACCTTTTTTTATAGTAAGTTAGTAGGTTAGTTTATTAGCTTATTTTTATTTATGAGAAACAAAAGAAAAAAAAAGAGAAAATCATAAAAAGCTAAAAAGAAAAGAGAATATTAGAAAATTGAGTTGAGTCTTAGATACATAGGTTCAAAGTGACGAAAATTAGCACAGTCGATACAATCTCTAAGTGTTAATCTTTCACACAAAATGCACCTTAAACTCTAAGTGATATACATTTTCTAGTTTGATGTGATGGTAGGCATAATACACAAAGGAAATCTCAAAGCTAATAAAATTTTCAAGAAAAAGTCATATGTGTAACTAACTTAGATGTATGACCAAAGAGTCTTAATTTTTATGTTAGAGACGTACAAACATTGATTCTAAATGAGGTATGCAAATTTTCTGTGGGATGTATAGCCACATCAGATACATCTTAAAGAAAAGAAAAAAAAATAGAAAAATCATGATAGAGAAGTGAGAGTCAAAACAAGTATATTTGTTGTACGTAAGTACATACCTGTTGCCTCTGGTTTGACTCGAGTTAGCAAGATAAGTCGTTTTGTTGTACGTTAGTACAGACCTGTCACCGCTGTCTTGCTAGCTTTAAATAATATTTAAGACAATCTAAGACACTCTGTTGTATGTAAATACAGAACTGTGTCCGACGTTTGCCCTTTAAAGAAAATTAGCAATACCGAAAACTTATAATCATTGTGTGTTTGCCTTGATCATAAAAGTATCTTTAAGTATGAGACACGTAAGGTAGTTTCTTGATAAATAAAAAGGCCAAGAGATATTCCAAAGTGTAACATGTTTAAAGGGAAAGTAATACCAACAATCGCCTAGAGATGTGTGTCATGACAAATAATCAAGGAATAAAAATTCCTAAGTGTGAAAGTAAGATACTGAAAGTGCGTATTTGACACCGCTATCTGATTGAACATTTCTTTGACTTTCTCGCCAAAAATATTCTGTTAGTATAGGATGTAAATTTTAAAAGTTTCTTTTAGTAGTTTAAGTTTTAAATTTTATTCAAAATATTATATTATTTATTTTATTTTTATTTAAGTTTAGTTTACTTTTCTTTTTAGGAAAAAGGTCAAAGTTACTAAGGAAGCATTTTTAGTTGAATAAACAAGCATTGCATGAAAATCTATTGCTTAGTGTGAATAATTTTGCAAAGTTTGTTCCGTTACACGAAAAAGTTGGAAAAGTTGAATTTTATTCAAAGATTTTCAAATTTTCCACTTAAATTCGAATTCCAGACAAAGTCGAATTGACATTTGAATCTGTCAGAAAATTCAAGTTTAAGAGCAAGTTCGAAGGTTGTTAGTATATAAAGGTCAACATTGAATCATTTATGTCACCTACCTTCGATTCTATTCTTTCGAACTTGCCCACTGCGATTTCGAACTTACCATCGAGTTCAACGATTTCGAATCTTACACTATTTCTCGAAGTTTTGTCCAGTTTTGTTCGAATCTACTTACAAATCTAGGTATAAACTGTAAGGTCTCGACTCTACAGATCTATCTAGACGCGACACCGTCAACGAGTGCGGAATCCTCGTTAACGGCTTGATGGAAACAACTCTCACACGGAACACGGAGACTATCACAACGCTGTACGGACGAACACGAACGCACCTTCGAGATGATTCTCTCCGAAACAACACTCACAAAACTGATAAACTCGAGATCGCCCTTTTGCTTAATCTCACACGAATTCTGCAAAAGTCCGCTAATGATTCGAGTTAATCCCTAATTATAGAGGCTTATTCGAGTTTGTCATGGGCCAAACTCGAATCAGGCCCAAGGCCCATTCGAGTTTGTCCCCTTGACAATCTCGAATCTGCCTTATAGGATATATTCGAATCTACCATATGTTAAATTCGAATTTGTCACTAAATTCGAATTTCTCATGTTCTACTTGTATTTGATTATATGATTTAACTTATATTTGAATTAATCTTTGGATTTTATGTTTGAACTTCTTGTAATACATTACATCAAGCTCAAACATACAATCAATAACTATCAAACATATATAAACACATATATCAAATATCCAATACTTTGCAATATTACTTGAACCAAAATGCGAGTACACTTAGACTGCTATCGTCACAGAGGGTGTACCAACAGACTCCCCCTTGACGATAGCTTCTAACAAACTATTTACATTTTGATTAAGTACTAGAACTGTATATACTACTTCCTGCATATATACCTGCATCTATACATACTCTGACTACCTTTTGGAACTTTCTGGCTTCAGATCTCCATCCTTCATGAAAGAAGATATGCTGATCATGTAGCTTTTTCAGATCGTCCTTCGATAGGTTTATCAGGTGTAATGGATCATACACTCGCAAAATCACTTTGTCTTCAGTATCCTCCATTATTGCTTCAGCAGTTTCGTTGTCGACATACCACCATTTCATGTTGCTTAAAACGTTCTGTGGCATCGACTTCATTGGCACGCTTGTCAAGCACTTGATAGGTTTGTAAACCATTTTTGCCCATGGCTTTCCAGTATGAGGATCTATCTTTGACTCATCCTCAACTCTCTTCCCTGATCTCGGCTTGATTCTCTCAAACTTTCCAGTTCTACCCTCTCTTCTGATTATCTTAGCGATTACCTCAGCATAAGGGTCATTTCCAATGTTAATCAACTCTTTCCAGGCTAACTCCTTCACTTCTACCTTCCGCAATGTGTTAAATACTTTAAGCTTGCGCCTCAGGTACTGGAGTCCATCTCTCCTCATCAGAATAAAAAGTTGCAGTTCTCTGTCGAAGAACCAGCTGATAATACCTCCAGAGAGATATTCCGCACCGGGATTCCTCATCTTCTTCTTCATTTTTGGCTATGTTTTCTTCTCTTCCTTACGGAACCACAGATTAAACAATTCAGCTCTGCTTGGCTCTCCCTCAGCCTCCTCCAGTTCTGAATCATTTACCGAACCCAATTTGACGTCATCAATATCTATTACATGTTGATCATTTTGCTCATATTGTTCTGTAACAGGCTGTGATTGAATGATTACTTCATTTACATTGTCATCTTCATCTATCACAACCTCCTCATCAGATTTCCAATTAGCAACGTCTTCCGGTACAAACTCTCCTTCTTCCAGATCCTCTATATCATCTTCAAAATCAAATTCAAGTTCCAGAGGATCTTCATCAATGTCCATTAATGCCTCGATCATCTCATGAATCTCAGACTCTGTGGCTTTTGAGGTACTAGCCTCACCTCCTGTAGCTTCCGATTGACTCGGCTCCCCCTGAACCTCAGCATGCTGAGCCGCAGAAAAATCTACTGGCCCCATTATCTCTTTGCGCGCTGGGATCATTGTCGTCATCATCTCCATCCCTGGGCAGCTCTTCCTGATCTCGGCAACTTGTCTCCCCCTGAGCCTTTAGATTTTGCAATAAATGCTCAATAACGGATCGCATTGATCGAATCTCGGCCGCCTGATCAGCAATAAAGGTTTTGAGCTCTAAATTTTCTTCCTCCATCTTGCCCACAACTTTCTTCAACTCAGCATTCTCGATGTCGATATGTGCATTATGCTTCTGTATTTCGCCGAGAGCTTTTGTCAAACCGAAGATTTGGACTTGTTGGAAGTCGATCAGATCTCTTCCAACGTTTGAACAGCCGGATCAGATATCGATGGTGCACTTGAAGGTCCAGCCTCTTTCGGCTCTTGAGGTTGGCTTGTTGAAGGCCTATCTGCCTGATTTTGTCTTGCGGAAGGTCTTTGTCTTCTTCTCTGTTGTTGAGGGCGAGGTTGTTGCTGTCGTTGCTGCTATGGCTGTTGCTGTGGTCGCTGTTGTTGTTGAACTTGCACCTCCCCTGCCCAGTTGGCATCTTCAGGAACTTCAGAATTAGGATCAACTACAGCACCAAACATTGGTCCTTCCACTGGAATGGCTAACCTTCCTCGAAGAGAGGAACAATCTGCAAAAATTCTTTTATCGATGACTGCAACACTCTGAATATCATTAAGCTGCGGCAGATTTGGCAAGAAGGGCCGGATTAGCATCATCACGAAGCGAGGATATAGCAAAAATCTTTCCCGTTCCGGAGCTGTTATCTGATGAACAAACTCTGAGAAGAACATCTCTGAAAAACTGAATCTTTGATTGTAAACTAAGGCAATCATCCCTGACTGGATCTTTGACACAATATAATCAAAACCAGCTTCCTTCGCAGCAAAATAGACCATGAACACATGCGCTAGATATCGTCATTGGCCAATAAGCCCACTTTTCATATATGATGACTTAGTAACATCCAGACTATAGCCCATTCTTACAAAGGCGGCCTGCCTGATTGATAGTTGGAAGTCAATAGGCCCATCCTCCTACTCTTGAGTACCTAATTGAAGCACTTGAAGTAGAATGTCCGCTGAAAATACCAAAGGATTACCAGCAATCCTTGTCCTCAAAACTGTCGGAGTGACAGTACAATCTACTTGCAGATGGTCATAGAACTGACGCACATAAGGAATGACAATCTGGATATTGTGAGACAGCGCGTATGAAATCCTAGATCCCACCAAGAAATCCACCATTTTGCGGAAGGCTTGAGCTTCAGGAATAGCATGGTCAGGAGAAATGACCATGTTATGCTTTGGAACAAAAATTCTATCCGCCATGTCTGCACAATATATCAAATAAAATATTAGAATTATTAAAAATGAATAAACTTGTTTAAATTCAAATTTGTTTTATTTTGAACTTGTATAAGGACAAAATCCAACACTTATGAATTTCTACAAGTTTAACTAAAATTTTAATTAAGTAATTCAAATATAATGTCAAACTCGAACAACAGATTCGAATGAACATCCATTCAAGATTACTGACCATTTCGAGTTTAGTGACAAACTCGAAAATGGCCAAGAACAAACTCGTAGGAGTCGGCCACTATCATCACAAAAATCCAAGATTTTAACCATGTTAGACCTAGAAAATCACATCTATTAGTCCTACTAGGTTCTAATCAATGATATTTGTAGTTAATTTGATTTTTCACCGGTTCAAAGTTTGTAATTTTGAAAAACAAACTTTCTACCAATAAAACTTCAAAATCCAATGATTTTGGCCTAAATGTAGTATAAAACTAGCTAAATCATGTACAATACACTTGGTTATACCTAGATCTACTGGTAGTATCGAACCCAAACGAACAGAAACTCGACAAATAGTGGGTGTATTGAATACGGCAAACTTGAAGAATACACTCGAAATCGCTCAGACAAACTCGAAGATATAGATTCGAAAGTAGGTGATTAATGACCATCACTGTTGACCTATTTATACCACCAACATTCGAGTTTAATGCCACTCTCGAGTTTACTGACAGACTCGAGGCCCTGCCATATTCGAGTTTGGCTTAGACTCGAATTCAATCTGAAACTTTTGAAAATTTCAAAAATATTTAAACTTTTTCAACCTTTTCAACCTTTTCGAGTAACGGAATAAACTATGCCAAATCTTTTACCCTAATCACAAGATTTTCACGCAATGTTTATTTTATTCAACTATGAATGCACCCTCAGTAATTTTTGACCTTTTTCCTAAGTAAAATTAAAAATAAAATAAAATAGAATAAAAATAAAATAAAATAAAATAAAATTAAAATAAAGTTAAAATTTTGAACAAAAATTGAACTTAGACTAAACTTAATTATTATTTAAAATTACAACCTATACTAAACACTTAACAAAATATTTTTGACGAGCATAGTTACAGAAAGGTTCAATCAGACAGCGGTGTCAGATACTCACTTTCAGTACTTAAACTTTCACACTTAGGAATTTTTTATTCCTTTGATTGTTTGGCATGACATACATTTTTAGCCGATTGTTGGTATTATTTTCCCTTTAAATATGCTACACTTCGGAATATCCCTTGGCCTTTTTATTTATCATGAAATTATCTTACGTGACTCAGACATAGACATACATTTATGATCAAGGCATACAGACAATGATTCTAACTTTTTGGTATTTGCAAACTTTCTTTAAAAGGCAAACAGCGGACACAGATCTGTATTTACATACAACAAAGTGTCTTAGTTTGTCTTAAGGATTATTTTAAAGCTAGCAAGACAGCGGTGACAGGTCTGTACCGACGTACAACAAAGCGACTTATCTTGCTAACCCAAATCAAAACAGAGGCAACAGGTCTGTACTTACGTACAAAAGAGTTACATGTTTTTGACTATCTATTCAGTATGATTTTTCTATGTTTTCCATTTTAAGATGTATTTGATGTTGATATACATCCCAAGAAAGTTTGCATACCTCATTTATAATCAAAGTTTGCATGTCTCGTACATAAAAATTAAGACCGATTGGTCATACATCTAAGTTAGTGACACATTTGACTTTTTCTTGAGTATTTTATTAGCCTTGAGACTCCCTCTATGTATTATGCCTACCAACACATCTAACTAGATAATGTACAACACTTAGAATTTAAGGTGCATTATGTGTGAAAGCCTAAACACTTAGAGTTTGCAACGACATGCTAATTTTCGTCACTTTGCTATGCATCTAAGACTTATCTCTTTTTCTGAGATTCTCTTTTTTTTGAAATTTTTTTTATGGTTTTCTCTCTTTTTTTCTTTTTTTTTTTGTTTTTCATAAGTAATAGCAAGAAAATAATATATACTACTAACTTACTAAAAATAGAAACTATCCTAATTTAGTAAACTTACTATAAAAAGAAAGAAAGACTGTTGCTATAAAAGGAAATAAAAATTCTACTAAGGTCAATTCACTCTGGGTTGCGCATTCCATTTAGTTGAATCAAATATTCAAACCGTGACTTATCAAAGGCTTTGGTAATAAATCAGCATTATTATCGTCCGTTGCCACTTTTACCAACTTGATTAAGTTCTTTTCAGCACAATCACCTATAAAATGATGTCTTATGTCTATGTGCTTTGTTTTACTTTGTTTAACTGGATTATTATTTATTGCGATAGTAGACTGGTTATCTATCCTAATTGGAGTTTGAGTGTAAGCCAAACCGTAATCCCGCAATTGTTGTTATATCCACAGAACCTGTGAGCAGGAACTACCAGCAGCAACATACTCGGCCTCGCACGTTGACAAGGCTACCGACGTTTGTTTCTTGCATTGCCAGGAAACGAGTCTCCCTCCAGGGAATTGACAACCTCCAGTTGTTGACTTAAGTGTCAAGCTGCATCCTCCGTACTCTGAATCCGTGAACGCCTCCAACTCTAGATCTCCCTTCGCGTGATACCAAAGTCCCAGCTTCGGTTTCGACTTGAGGTATCGTAGAATCCGCTTCACAGCTTTCATGTGCATCTCTTTCGGATTAGCTTGAAACCTAGCACAAATACACACAGCAAACATAATGTCAGGTCTTGAAGCAGTTAAATACATAAGTTATCCAATCACGGCCCGATATAACGTCGGATCCACATCGGTATCACTTTCAGTACACGGTCCGAGATTGTGATTCACTTGAATCGGCGTGCTGAAATGAGCTGTCAGTTTCGTCCCTTCCATCCCGAAGCGCTCTAATATGTCATAGACATACTTCGTCTGATGGATAAACATTCCTTCCTTCTTCTGGTCAACTTGCAACCCCAAAAAGAAATTCAACTCACCCATTGCATTCATCTCGAATTTTGACTTCATCACCTTCTCAAAATTCTTGCACATTTGCTCGTCTGATGATCCAAATATGATACCATCGACGTACACTTGTACCAAGATGAAGTGTTCTCCCTTTCGTTTAACGAACAACATACTATCTATCCTACCTCTTTCAAACCCATTCTCTAACAGATGGTTGGACAGAGTCTCGTACCACGCCCTTGGTGCTTGATGCAATCCATACAGAGCCTTATCTAACCGATATACTCTGTCTGGATATTTTGGATCTGTAAATCTGGGCGGCTGTTCTACATACACCAGTTCCTTCACTTTCCCATAGAGGAAAGCACTCTTAACATCTAGTTGATATACCTTAAAGCCCTTGAAGGAAGCAAAAGCCAGAAACAAACGAATTGCTTCCAGCCTTGCTACTAGCGCAAACACCTCATTGTAATCGATTCCCTCCTCTTGGTTGAAACCCTTTACAACTAACCTAGCTTTGTTGCGAGTGACTATACCTCGATCGTCTCTTTTGCACTTAAAAACCCATTTGGTTCCTATTGCTATTTCCCCTTGAGGTAATGGAACTAACTCCCAGACTTCTAGTTTCCTAAATTGGGAGAGTTCCTCCTGCATCGCTTAAACCCAGGAGTTATCCTTTAGTGCCATCTGCACATTTTTTGGCTCTACTTGTGAGATGAAACAAGAATAGAGGCAGGTATGAAAGGCCTCGGAGTCATTTATCATCGACAACAAGACAATGTTGTTATTTAAACTACTCCTAGTCCTCACACCCTCATTAGGATTTCCTATGATGCTTTCTATAGGATGGTTCTTGTTGATCCTAGATGTCTCTATCTCGTCAACTCTCAGATTATCTCCTAAGATAGATCCTATTTCACCTAGTGGGGGAACAACCTCAGATTCCACATTTTCCTCCTCATGGACGGTTTCCTCAGAGTTGGAATTTGGTGTCTGAGTTTGATTCTCAGTTGAAGGTGCTTCTGGATCAGTGACTTCTGGAGATCCATCTTCAGTTGAAGTAGGCTCGGATGTGGATTGAAATGTGGTCCTCGGAAATGTATGACCTTCGTCATTCAGATTCAACGTCGCCATGTCCTTTTCGATCGTACCTGCATTTTCATCCAAAGGAATGTTAAATGACTCAAACAATTTATCATAGTCAAATATCCATTCCGGACCTGTTTGGGGTTCATGTGTATAACTTGTGACTTCAATGTTATACACAATCTCTACTGTACCATTTTTTTTTGTTAAAAACCCATTTGTTTGGTGAGTACGGCACATAACCTAGGAAGTATCCTTCGTCAGCCTTTTCACCAAACTTAGGTTGATGTTTTGTTCCCAATAAAGTACATGGTACCCCAAACGGTTCGAAGCCAGTTAAATTAGGTGGCCGATTATTCAAAGTTTCATAACAGGTTTTGTTCAAATTTGACAGTTAGGACCCGGTTTAAAATATGACATGCGGTATTCACTGCCTCCCCCCAAAACATGGTAGGAAGCTTTGAATCCGAAAGCATAGTCCTAGCTGCCTCAATCAATGTCCTGTTCTTTCGTTCGGCCACCCCATTTTGTTGTGGCTCATAGGGTGCACTAAATTGATGCACTATGCCCTTTGATAGGCAATATACACCAATTACAGTGTTTTTAAATTCAGTTCCATTATCACTACGAAGCCTTTTAACCCTTGTTCCATAGGAATTCTCCACTTGGTCTAAGAACCCGATGAGCTTGGATGCCGTCTCGTCCTTTGTACCTAGAAAGAAAACCCAAGAAAATCGTGAGTAATCGTCAGTGATAACTAAACAATACCAACTACCTCCTATACTCCTTTTGTTGATTGGGCCGAAGAGGTCCATATGCAGCAAATCGAATGAGGTAGTGATGGAGTTCTGAGTCTTGGATTTGTGTGCCTTCTTATGTTGTTTGCCATTCTTGCATTGTAGACACTTGTCCTCGAACTGAAAACTCTTCATAGGCACACCTTGCACCATCCCATTTTTCGTTATATAGTTCATTTTTCTTAGGTGCAAATGTGTCATCCGTCTGTGCCATAAAACCGATTCAGTCTCCGAAGCTGTAGATAACAGACAGATCGGACCCATCGAAGTTTCCAGCTTATTCATATCGAGCATGTACAAGTCATTCTTCCTTGGTGCCCGCATCAATATCCACTCTTCAGGAATCTTGAACCCCGGTTTTAGCACCAACGCTTCAGTGTCAGTGAACAACACTGAATTCTTCTTATCACAGATTTGAGATACACTAATGAGATTGTGAACCAGCTTATCAACGTGATAAACTTGATCCAACTTGATCGTCCCATTAGTGACCACTCTAGTACCCGTGATGTTTCCTCCCTTGTTTCCTGCGAATGATACAAATCCCCGATTCCCACCCTTGAAGTCTGTAAGGAGACTTCTTTCCCCTGTCATGTGCCTGGAGCATCCACTGTCGACGAACCATTTGTTGTTTAGACCTGTGGTTATCTCCTGCACATGAAAGAAAATAGGTTAGTTATCACGGGGAACCCAAGCCATAACTGACTTGGTTATACCATTCTCGTCCACATACTTAAACTTTTTCAATTACCCATCTCGCCTTTCAGGTGACTTGGGTCGTTGAATTAGAGTTTGTAACATGCCCCCGTTCATGACATCTAAAGCAAGACATCTTGTCAATGGACTTCTTCTGTGTGCCCTTAGACTTAGGTGTCTCACTAATGTCTGGTTCTTTTTGTGTATCTATAATGATTGGTTCATCATCCTGATCATTAAAATCAATTTTATGTTTTCCTACAGGTGTTTCACTAGAGGAGGACACAAATTTGACTTTCTTAACCTTGACATTTGTATCAGTCACCTTAGGTGTAATTTCCTTTACAGGTTCAGACACTGGTTCAGGTATTTCCTCTAAGTCTACTGATTTCTCAATTTTCTCCTGAGGTTGAAGCACGTAGTTGTCATTAAATGGTGGAGGAATGTCATGAAATCCTAGACCTACAGGGTTTTTAGATTTCCGTTGAGCATCCAAAACTTTCCCTAGGTTCAGACTTGAGTTCCTAAACTTTTCTAGTTTACTATTGGCCTCAGCTACCTTCACCTTAGATTCAGCTAGCTCTACTTCTTTGATCTTAAGATCTTTGGTCAAAGCCTCTACATGCTCATACATCAGTTCTAATCTAACACACTGCTCACTCAGCTTGTCTTTTAGAACTATGACATCTTGTGCATCAGCTTTAAGCTTATCCCTAAGATCTTGCTTAATATCAATCAGGCTAGCATTATCTTATTTTAATGATTCATTTTGAGCAGATATATTTTTATGTGATTCTAGTACTAGATTTAACCTGTCGTTAGAAGCAGCACATAAAACACATAATTCATGGAAAAGAGAGAAATTCAGACTTACCTTTGTATGATCTGATTCGACGTTGGCCATCTGAGCGGCAAACTCCAAAATCAGCTTACAACAACAGTCAAAGAGCTTCAAGCGCATAACGCCAGACTTGATCAAGAGAACGTTGCACTGAAAACATCTGTTGCTGATCAAGCTTCTGAGATTAAGACAATGAAGTCCCTCCTCGAGCAGTTAATGAAAAATCTTCAAGCTCAGAGGGAGACAAGCTGCAAAGAAGCTGAAGTGATAAGGAGAGAAGATGACGACGGCAATGATCCCTAGGCAAGAAAAGAAGGTGAGCTAGCAGATTTTCCGACTGCTCAGCGAGCATCAGTTCAGGGGGAGCCAAGTCAGTCAACAATGGAAAGAGCTGAAGGTGAACCTTCTAAGGCCATGGAGAGCGACATGATAGAAGCTCTGATGAACATAGAAGAAGAAGAAACACTTTTTGATTTTGAGGACGAGATGGAAGATTTAGAAGAAGGTGAGTTTATTCCAGAACACAAACCTTAGTGGAAATCTGATGATGAGGAAGATGAAGCTGATGAAATTGTTATTCAGCAAGAGCCCATCACTGATACGTATACGACGACAGAACAAAATGTGATTGACATCAAAGCAGTTAAGGCCGCTTTAAATGTTGAATCAGAAGTTGAAGAGCCTGATAGGGAGCTGACTGCTGAAGTACAGAAAAGGTTGTTGTTCAGGTCAGAGCAGAAGGCTTTGTCATTAAAGGAAAAGATGAATGTGCCTAGTGCTGGAAAGCTGTCCGGGAGCATCCTTAGCTGGTTCTTTGATCGAGAACTGTAGCTTTTTGTCATTAAGAGAAATGATGGACTTCAATATCTAAGGAGAAGATTGAAGGACTTCAATTCACTGCCTAAAGTTGAGATAAATGCATTAGCATGGAAAAAGCTTATTAACATCGGAGAAGATCCCTACGCTAAAATAATTGCCAAGATTATCAGAAGGGAAGGGAGGTCTAGGAAGTTTGAAAGGCTAAACCCACGAATAGGCAAAAGTGTTATGAACCATACAAGAATTGATCCTCTAACTGGAAGGTCGTGGATGAAAATACATTACAAGCCAGTTAGATGTTTAAGAAAGTTCCTCTGAAACCTATGCCTCAAGATGTGTTGGGCAACCTCAACTGGTGGTATGTTGAAAGTGAGACAGGTGAAGCAGTGATGGAAGACCTCTAAGAAAAAGTGATTTTGAGAGTGTACGATCCATTGCAGCTGGTCAACTTGTCCAAAGATGATCTACATATACTTCATGTCCATAAAATCTCTTGTGATGCACATACGGAGTCTGAAGCCAAGAAGTATCAGAATGTGGTCAAGGTTTGCATTGAACAGGGACTTTATGCTGGTAGCATTTTGAATAGAACTTAGCACTTGGTATAAATAATAATAGTTAGAAACTATCGTCATGGGGGAGTCTGTTAGTACATCCTGTGTGACGATAGCAGTCTAAGTATAGATAGCATTTTGTGTAAGTTAATTTACTGCTATTGAATATTAACAAGTGTTTGTTATTTGTTTACTTATATATGTTTAATATAATTGTATATATGTTTGTACTTGGTGTAATGTATTACAATGAGTTCAAACATAAGTTCAAAGATTAGTTCAAACATAAGTTCAAACATAAGTTTGAAGGCAGGTTCGAATTTGTCTAGGAGGACAAGTTCAAAAAAGGCCTTGGGCCAAGTTCGAACTTGTCCTAGACAAAGTCGAACTGGTTAGTATAATTAAGGGTTAAGTCGATTAATTATGGGACTTTTGCAGAATTTCAAAGTGATTAAGCAAAAGGGCGATCTCAAACTTGCTAGCAATCAGAGAGTTTCGTGTGGGGAGAATCATCGGGTTGGGACGATCCGTTGTTCGTCTATCACCGTGCTAGTCTCCGTGTTTCGGTGTGCGTGGTCTATCCGTCAAGCCGCTAACAAGGATTCCACACTCGTTGGCAGGTGTCGCGTCAAAATAAGATCCGTATAGAGCAGACCTTACACTCTCGTTAAGTTCTTCATATTGAAAAGATATTTATTTTTCTTTATTTTCAACATGTTTCTCATTCTCTTGGTTTAAAACTTTTTTTGATGACTCAAAAAAGAAAGATTTTAAGTCGAGCTCCTATATAATTCATGTCATAAAATAAAGGTAAAACTCTTTGAGCCTTTTCCAAATATTTAGGATTTTTAAAACCGATTCCTTGTTTAGAATAGTAAAACCTAGTTTCTTTGGGCTGATTCAAGTGAATAGTTTGTTCAGTTTGACCCCTTTTTAAAAATGCATCGTCAAGGGTCTTTATTCGTGAGTACAAACTTATTCTTTCTTATTCAATCATTTTATATTTTTCTAAACTGTCTATATTTTCCATACTTACTGTCTCTAATTGTATTCAAAGTACAGATATTTCTTCTTTTAAAGACAGTTTTTCATTAGATAACCTATCCATACAAGATTCAAAGTATTTATTCATGTCCTGAACATCTATTTTCGATTAGCATCTGTTTTATGACATTGTTATTTGATAACCACTTTGATTGACATAATTCAGACGACTCTTTTAAAGTTTGAGCTAGATGTTCAGCCTGCACACACTTTTCAGTTTCAGCATTTAACCTAACTTCTAGATCAAGTATATGTGTGTGCAATGTACATTCAGTATTTACAGATAAATTATTTACATGCTCTTGAATGTAACAGTAATATACCTCTTGTGTCTTTGAACCGGATGAAGAACATTCGGGATCGTCGGATTTAGCCATCAGACATGCTGGTGGATTTGTCAATGTATCCCCCTCATCAGCACTATCTGAATCTGAAGCATTTGAAGTGGCATATTGATCCAACCCCAGACGATCAACCATATAACAATTCTTGCCCTTATCATCCTCCTCGTTGGTGTCTTCAGCATCCTAGTAGTCTTCCTGGGCGACGAGAGCCATGGCATCGGTTATTTTCTTAGCGGCTTCCAATTTCCGCTCATATTAGGCTACGTCCCTGTTAAACTTGTTCTTACATTCCCGAGCAAAGTGGCCTGGTTTCCCACATTTGTAACAGAGACGCTCTTCGACGCCTTTCGTTTCATCGGCTCTCGGCCTGTCATCCCTCCTTTCTACCGGCCTCTGGTCGGCGCGGCGAGGTTCTCGGCTTTCATCCCTCATTCTATCCCGACGAACATTCTCTCTTCTTTCATCCATGCAGTCATCACGACGGTCGTCCCTTCGATCATAGTCTCTTCTGTCATCACTACGATCAACACGCCTATCGTCTCGCCTTTCATAACGGCGATCATCTTGATAATTGCGTTTGTCGTCATACCTACTCTCATCCCTGTCATACCTGCGACAGTCATCCCAACGATAATCATCGCGTCGTTCATCTCTCCGGTCATCTGAGTACCTCCGCGGACTGGTGTCATAGTAGAGCTGATTGTTAGTCTTGTAGGAAAAAAGACGTTGTTGGAGACAATCTGTCGACAAGGGTATTTGTTCTTGAATAATGGCTTCTTCCTCATCCATTACCTCACGCAGAGGAGAAGCATACCTGTACTGAGACGAAGATGAACCTTGTGCAAAAGATGCAGTGGGAATATTCGTGTTGGAGATCAAGGCTAGGGAATCATTAGTTTTGATGCCGGTGTTAGCAGATAGCGGCAAAGATGCGAATTGATTGGCCATCTGTTTCTGTTGATCCACATCCCCTAGATACTTTTTCAGCTCTTTGAAGACGACATTGATCGATACCTCAGGAATATTTAGGACTCGTCGTGTGGCCCGTCATGCAATCTGCCACTCGGGGGCTAAGGCTGAAAAGAACTGGATGTTTATGTCATCCTTGTCCTTTTTGATGTGCAGTTTGTTTAACTCATTCAGGACTGCATAGAACCTCGTAAATGTAGCCTGCAACGACTCCCCATCTTTGGCTCGGAATTGTGTAAACTTAGCCTTAGCTTCCTCTATTTTAGCTCGGTCATCTAGATCTGCCCTCAGCATTTGCACTTCTAGCTCGTCCCACATTTCTTTAGCAGACATTTTGCTGTCCAATCCGACCAAGATATCAGTGAGGAGGGCCTGATAGATCAGATACACAGCCCTCTTATCGGCACGCTGCCTGTCACGCTCGGCGTCATTAGCTGGTTCTCTCTCAACCTTAGATGCGAGTACAGGGGGTCAGCCTCGGGTCTAGCCGTGATTTCCCGACAGTAGATAACAGGGCCCTCAGATATGGACTGAAGCATAAGGTTTCCATTGACTTGCATACCAATAAACTTTAGGAACCGGGACTTCCATTGTTCATACTCGTCAGGATATACAACAGGGGGTCTGTTCTCGGATCCGAGTACTAGAGCTTCACGAGACATGATTGAGGGTGATGATTGAACAAATAAGATTTTGAAGGTGGAAACTTGAATCGGATGGACTGGGCTGCGGATAAATAGTACACTGGATGGTACTGATTCAGATCTAAGGGCTGAGTTCAGATGTAGCCGAATTCTGATGGATTGTAGCTCGGACAAGAACCGAATTCGGATGAGCAGTTGCTTCGGACAGGGACCGAATTCGGATGATGGAAGGAGGATGAACTGAATTCGGATGAACCGGGTTCGGATGAATAGGCTTACTTCGGATGGATGAAGGAACCGAATTCGGATGGTCTGAATTCGGGTGAACAGTGTCTATTTCGGACGAACACTTGGGAAATTGTCCAGGAAGGGGGACCGAATTCGGATGGTCCGAAATGGAAATGGTCCGAAATGAGAAGTTAAAGTAAAGCACAAGATTATTCGGATGGGACCGAAACAGGGTCCGAAATGGCAATAGGATGGTCCGAAATGGCAATAGGATGGTCCGAAATACACCTAAAATTTGGTCCGAAATTGGTCCGAATTAAGGTCCTAGATGGTCCGAAAGGGTCCGAAATGAGGTCCGAAATGCTACAGTACGATCCGAATTTCAGTAGATATTGAAGAATTTCAGAACAGTCCAGACTACGATTTGAGCAGATTTTTGGCCTAAAATTGTTTCTAAATGATTGGGAAACTATTTTAAAAACTTTTTAGGTTTTAAAATATACCAAAACACTTAAAAATCATCAAAAACCGACCAAAAACCATAGAAAACCAATATTTTATAAACTTTAAGAATAGCCGATTAAATGATGATTTTGATGGAAAGATTGAACCTAATAAGCTCTAAATCAGTAGAAGATGATAATGTGATGATAATGTGACAATAATAACATAAAAACAGCAAATAAATAAAGACTAAAAGGAGCTTACCGAGACAAAATGAAGAACACGATGAAGAACACGATAATGAAGAAGAAAAGCCAGCAGAATCCGATTCCTTGAATATTGAAATCCACCTTTATAGCTCTGATACCAATTGTTGTAATGTATTCCCAGTATAAATCAGCACATGATTGTTTCTTTTATCAAACACAAGAAGAATAAAGTCTCAATAATTGTGTAATGATGAAGAGACAAAGAGAATGTTGGGAGAATATCAAAAGTGGCGGCTGCTATATTTTTCTTTAATTCAACCGTGTAACCTAATATGACAACCCTAGGAGCCTATTTCTAGGCTCCTTTAATTAACTATCTAGCATTGACACTTTTGGTCCCTTGACTTTTACATTGACATAAACTAATAAGGGAAATAAATACAAGACTAGCATTAACTAAATAATTATTACAAAATATGTTCAGATGATCGAAATTTAATATCTAACAAAGTCTATAGGAGTACAACATCTAGAAGAGCTTACACTCCAGTCAGGTCACACACTCCTGTAAGACATCAGACTCTAGGAAGAGCCCAGGGATATGAATCTGAAATGCCCTATAATAGAAATTATTCGAGGGCCCAACAGCGAATGCCTAACAAAAGGCCAAGAGTGAATTTAAATCACTCTGCTCGACAACAGGTTCTCAATCAAACACCCAAGTCACCTGAAAGGAGCGATGGGTTTTTGAAGGAGTTCAAGTATGTGGATGAGAACGGTATTACCATGTCAGTCATGGCTTGGGTTCCCCGTGATAACTAACTTGTTTTCTTTCATGTGCAGGAGCTGACTACAGGTCTCAACAACCAAGTGGTTCATCGACAGTGGCTGCTCTAGGCACATGACTGGGGAAAGGATTCTGCTCACAGACTTCAAGGGAGGGAACAAGGGTTTTGTATCATTTTCCGGGAACAAAGGAGGAAATATCACTGGAACAGGGGTGATTACTAAAGGGACTATCACACTTGATCAAGTATATCACGTTGATAGCCTTGCTCATAATCTCATTAGCGTCTCTCAGATCTGTGATAAGAAGAATTCAGTGTTGTTTACTGATACTAAAGCGTTAGTGCTGAAGCCGGGATTCAAGATACCTGAATAGTGGATTATGATGAGAGCCCCAAGGAAGAACGATTTGTACATGCTGGACATGAACATCTCTGGTTCATGATGGGAACAATCTGTTTGTTATCCAAAGCTTCAGAGACCGAATCAGTCTTATGGCACTGACGCATGGCACACTTGCACCTGAGAAAAATGAACTACATCACTAAACATGGACTGGTTCAAGGTGTCCCAATGAAGAGTTTTCAGTATTAAGACAAGTGTGTTCCATGCAAGAAAGGCAAACAACACAAGAAGTCACACAAGTCAAAGACTCATAACTCTATATCTACCACTTTCGATTTGTTGTATATGGACCTATTCGGACCTATCAACAAAAGGAGAATAGGTGGTAGTTGGTACTGTTTAGTAATCACCGATGATTACTTATGATTTTCATGGGTTTTGTTTTTAGGTTCGAAGGACGAGACAGCTGCAAAGTTGATTGGGTTCTTAGACCAAGTCGAAAACTCTTATGTGACGAGGGTAAAACGTATCAGGAGTGATAACGGAACTGAGTTTAACAACACAATAATTGGTGTATATTGCCTATCTAAAGGCATAGTGCATCAATTTTGTGCACCTTATGAGCCACAACAAAATGGGGTGGCAGAACGGAAGAACAGGACCTTGATTGAGGCAACAAGGACCATGCTCTCGGATTCAAAGCTTCCTACCATGTTTTGGGGGGAGGCAGTGAATACCGCTTGTCATGTTTTAAATCGGGTCCTTACTGTCAAATCATTGAACAAAACTTGTTATGAAGTTCTGAATAAAAGACCACCAAATTTAACCGGTTTCGAACCCTTTGGGGTACCTTGTACTTTAATGAAAACAAAACATCAACCTAAGTTTGGTGAAAAGGCTGACGAAGGCCACTTCCTAGGTTATGTGCCTAATTCACCAAACAAAAGGGTTTTTAACAAAACAAACGGTACGGTAGAGATTGTGTATAACATTGATGTAACAAGTTATACACATGAACCCCAAACAAGTCCGGAATGGATATATGATTATGGCAAATTGTTTGAATCATTTAACATTCCTTAGGATGGAAATACAGGTACAATTGAACATGACTTATCGTCATTAAATCTGAATGACGACGGTCAAGTTTTTCCAAAGACGAGCATTCCATCAACTTCTGAGCCTACATCGACAGAAGATGGGTCTTCAGCAGAGAATGATTCTGAGTTACCTACAAACGAGAATCAGGCTACTGATTCTAATTCGGAAGACAGTGATCATGAGGAAGAGAATGTAGCATCTGAAGTCGTTCCCTCGTTAGGTGAAACAGGGTCAAACTTAGGAGATAATCTTAGGGTCGACGAGATCGAAACATCGAGGATTAATAAGGATCATCCGGTTGAGAGCATCATAGGAAATCTGAATGTTGGTTTGAGTACTAGGAGTAGTTTGAATAACAACATAGTGCTGTTGTCGATGATTAATGGCTCTGAGGCTTTTCACACTTGCCTTTATTCGTGTTTCATCTCTCAGGTAGAGTCGAAGAATGTGCAAATGGCACTAAAAGACAACTCTTGGGTTGAAGCGATGCAAGAAGAATTGTCACAATTAAGAAAGCTTGAAGTGTGGGAGTTAGTTCCGTTACCTCGAGGAGAATTTGCAATAGGAACCAAGTTAGTTTTTAAGTGCAAAAGAGATGATCGGGGAATTGTTACTCGCAACAAGGCAAGACTTGTCGTAAAGGGTTTCAATCAAGAAGAGGGAATCAATTACAACGAAGTGTTTGCACCAGTAGCAAGGTTTGAGGCAATCCATTTGTTTCTGGCCTTTGCATCCTTCAAAGGCTTTAAATTTTATCAACTTGATGTAAAGAGTGCCTTTCTGTATGGAAAGGTGAAGGAGCTGGTGTACGTTCAACAACCGCCCGGGTTTACATATCCAAAGTATCCAGACAGAGTGTATCGTCTTGATAAGGCTCTGTATGGACTGCATTAGGCACCCACGGCATGGTATGAGACACTATCAACTCATATTTTGGTCAACGGGTTTGAAAGGGGGAGAATTGATGGTACATTGTTTGTGAAAAAAAAGGGTGAACATTTTGTGTTGGTACAAGTGTACGTTGATGACATTACTTTCGGGTCATCGGTGAGCAGATGTTCAAAGATTTCAAAAAGGTGATGAAGTCTAAGTTTGAGATGAGTGCTATGGGAGAGTTGAACTTCTTCCTGGGTTTGCAAGTTGAATAGAGGAAGGAGGGAATGTTTATCCATCAGACGAAGTACGTCTACGATATTCTAGAGCGCTTCGGGATGGAGGGAACAAAGTTGACTGCTCATTTTAGCACACCGATTCAAGTGAATCACAATCTCGGACCGGGTGCAGAAAGTGATACTGATGTGGATCCGACTCTATATCGGGCCATGATCGGGTCACTCATGTATTTAACTACTTCTAGACCTGACATTATGTTTGATGTGTGTATTTGTGCTCGTTTCAACCCAACCCGAAAGAAATGCATATGAAGGCTGTGAAGCGGATTATGAGATACCTCAAGTTGAAACCGAAGCTGGGACTTTGGTATCACGCGGATGGTGATCTGGAACTGGAAGTTTCACGGATTCAGATTATGGAGGTTGCAGCTTGAATTGAAAGTCAACAGCTGGAGGTTGTCAGTTCCTTGGGGGGAGGCTCGTATCCTGGCAATGCAAGAAACAGACATCGGTAGCCGTGTCAACGTGCCAGGCCGAATATGTAGCTGCTGGTAGTTGTTGTTCACAGGTTTTGTGGATACAACAACAATTACGGGATTACGGTTTGACTTACACTCATACTACTATTAGGATAGATAACCAATCTACTATTGCTATAACTAATAATCCAGTTAAACATAGTAAAACAAAGCACATAGACATAAGACATCATTTTATACGTGATTGTGCTGAAAAGGACTTGATAAAACTGGTAAAAGTGGCAACGGAAGATAACAATGCTGATTTATCCACTAAAGCTTTTGATAAGTCACGCTTTGAGTTGTTAGTTCAACTGAACGGTATGCGTAATCCAGAGTAACTTGACCTTAGTATATTTTCTTTCTTTTTATAGTAAGTTAGTAGTTAAGTAGAATTTATTTCCTCTTATAGTAAGTTAGTAGGTTACTTTATTGGCTAAATTTTTTTTTCTTTCTTTTTTTTCTCTATGAAAAACAAAAGAAAAAAGAGAGAAATCTATAAAAAGCTAAAAAAAAAAAAAAAAGAATATTAGAAAATAGAGTTAAGTCTTAGATACATAGGTTCAAAGTGACGAAAATTAGCACAGTTAATACAATCTCTAAGTTTTACGCTTTCACACATAATGCACCTTAAACTCTAAGTGATAATCATTTTCTAGTTCGATGTGTTGGTAGGCATAATACACAAAGAGAATCTCAAAAGCTAATGAAATATTCAAGAAAAAGACATATGTGTAACTAACTTAGATGTATGACCTAATGGTCTTAATTTTTATGTTAGAGACATACAGACAATGATTCTAAATGAGGTATGCAAAATTTCTGGGGGATGTATAGCCACATCAGATACATCTTAAAGAAAAGAAATATTTTGATACTAAGGATAGAGTCAAAACAAGTCACTCTGTTGTATGTAAGTACAGACCTGTGCCTCTAGTTTGACTCGAGTTAGCAAGATAAGTCACTTTGTTGTACGTCAGTACAAACCTGTCACCGCTATCTTGCTAGCTTTAAATAAACCTTAAGACAAATTAAGACACTCTGTTGTGTGTAAATACAGAACTGTGTCCGACGTTTTCCTTTTAAAGAAAATTTGCAATACCGAAAAGTTATGATCATTATGTGTATGTCTAGATCATAAAAGTATGTCAAAGTATGGGACTCGTAAGGTATTTTCTTGATAAATAAAAAGGCAAAGGGATATTCCTAAGTGTAAAATGTTTAAAGGGAAAATCATACCAACAATCGACTTGGAATGTGTATCACGACAAACAATCAAAGGAATCAAAAAATTCTAAGTGTGAAAGTGTAATACTGAAAGTGCGTACTGACACCGCTATCTGATTGAACCTTCTTTGACTTTCTCGCCAAAAATATTCTGTTAGTGTATGTCGTAAAGTTTGTAAAAGTATTTTTGAGTAGCTTAAGGTTAACTTTTATTCAAACTATATTTTCCTTTATTTTATTCTAAGTAGGAAAAAGGTCAAACTTACTAGTATGCATTTTTGGTTGAATAAACAAACAATCCATGAAAATCTATTGCTTCGTGTGAATAATGTTGCGAGGTTCGTAAAATTCCGGTACACGAAAAAATTGAAAAAGTTGAATTTTATTCAAGGATTTTCAAAATTTTCAAATAAATTCGAATTTAAGACAAATTCGAATAATCCTTCGAATTTGTCAGTAACTTCGAATTTATGTCAAGTTCGAATGTTGTTGGTATAAATAGGTCAACACTGACTCATTTAAATCACCTACCTTCAATTTTATATCTTCGAAATTCTGTCCGGCGATTTCGAACTTATTTCTTTGAACTTGTCATTTCGATTCTATTCCTATTCCTCGAAGTTTTTTCTCACTTTTCTCGAATCTAATCACATCCTTAGGTATAGTAATCACTATTATACAAATTTTAAGAGTTTTAGGACTCTTTTGGGGCAAAAAATCGAGTTTATTTGAAGGTTTATTGGGTTTAAACTATGTGGTTTAAAATCACAAGTTTTAACCGGTGAAACTTAAAATAAAGCACATTAATCGTCGATTAGAACCCAATAGGACTAGACTATACTATTCGTTAAGTCAAATGGGGTTAAAATATTGGAGTTTTGTTTGAAAATGACCGACTTCAAACATGTTCATCATGTTTGAACTTGTCAAAAACTTCGAATTTGTTAAAATATCTACAAATTCGAAGTCAGTCAAATTCGAACATAACCTTCGAAGTTGATTTAAATTCGAATGTTTTTATAAAATAAATTCACACTTGTAGAACTTCGAATGTGTTGGATTTCGAACTTACATAAGTTCGAAATAAATCAAATTCGAACTTAAATAAGTTTCATTTTTATTTTTCATTACTAATATTGGTTGTTGTTTTTTATGTGCGGATATGGGTGATCGCGCATTTTTTCAATAAACATAACATGGTTATCTCAGTTGATCGAGAGTTGCCTGAAGCTCAACCTTATCGTCATATGGTTGATATTTTGACTCAATCGAGGGTGGCTTACGCGTTAACTCATAATCTGCAGATTATTCTGCTATACATACGTCAATTTTGGGAGCATCTACAGGCAGATTGCTCAGTGACGCCTACAGTTTTGCATACCAGAGTTGGGGGGCAGCCGATAGTATATTCAGCCGATATGTTACGGAAAATTCTTCAGTCAGGCACAGAAAACCAGGAAGCGGGGCCTATTGACTTTCTTGTCAATATAAGGCAAGCAGCCTTTTTGCGAATGGGATACGCCCAATATATCACGGAAGCCTCGTATGTGAAGAGTGGTTTAATCGGGCAATGACGTTACCTGGTGCATGTGTTTATGGTCTGTTTTGCGCCGAAAAAGGCCGCTTTTGATTACATTGTGTCCAAGATGCAATCGGCGGTGATACCATTAGTATACAAGAAGCGTTACAGTTTTTCAGAAATGTTCTTCGGTGAGTTTGTGCATCAAATCACAGCTCCCGTTCGTGAAAGATTTTTGATGTACCCGCGCTTCGCGATGATGATTATCCGCCACTTTTTGCCAAATCTACCTCAACTTCCAGACACTCATGGTGTTGCTATTATAGATAAGAGAATATTTGCTGACTGCCAGTCGCATAATGCACGCAGGGCTGAGCAGGTCAGGCCACAGGTGGCACCTTTGTTCGGAGCAGTTATTGACCCAGATTTTGGGGCTCCGGAAGGAGATAACTGGGCAGGTGAAGCTCCACAACCGCAGCAACAACCACAACAACAACAACAACCACAACAGCAACCATGCGGGAGGCAAAGAGCTCCAGCGAGACAAATTACGGCAATCAGGCCATCCTCCAGCAGACATATGGAGTCAACGGCAGCAGGTCCATCAACAGACGCTGCGGGCACTTCAACTTCAGCCCCAGTTGTTGATCAGACAACGCAAACCCTAGAAGAGGTATGGGCACAGGGGACTTCCTCGGAGCTAAACCTCACTGAACAACTGGTTCATGATGTTTTAGATCCTCCAGAAGAGTTTAATGATATATTTAAGGAGATCGATGAATACCAGCCACCGGAGGGTGAGGGTATGGACACTGAGGTCCAGGTTCAAGAAGCTGCAGAAGGAGACACTATGCAGACCGAGGCTGAGGGTCAACCAATGACCGCCTCCGAGTTTGAGTGTGAATCTAAGGAAGTCGAAGAAGTTCAGGTTGTTGCACCTGTTGATCTGACTGTCAGAATTGGCAGATATGGATCGAGGATAGTCGTCAGCAGGCGAAAGATGACTAGAAGTGCTGGTCAGGAATCAGAGGATGATGATTCCAATTTCGAAGAGGAAGATGAAACTCCACTTGTGCCTAGGCATAGGGCGAGGCGGCATCGATTTATGCAGGGAGCTCCATCCACGTCAGCTCCAACCCTTGTGATACCAGCTGCTCAACCAACCATTGCTCCATCACCATCTACATCCATTCCATCAACATCATCTACATTCACCGACAATCAGCGGTTCACCGAGCTGAAGGGAAAGGTGGATTTCCAGACAGTCCAAATTTTTCAGTTGTCTACAGCAGTTACAGAGCTTCAAGCACATAATTGCCAGACTTGATCAGGAAAACGCTGAGTTGAAAACAACAGTAGCAGATCAAGCGTCTGAGATAAAGACAATGAAGACTCTCCTGGAGCAGTTAATGAAAAATCTCCAAGCTCAGGGGGAGAATAGTTGCAGAGAAGCAGAAGTTTGAGGAGAGACGATGATGATGGCAATCATCCAGATATTGAAAGAGAGAGTGACCTAGTAGATCTTTCACTAAAGACTGCTCAGCAGGCTCAAATTCAGGGGGAGCCAAGTCAGTCCTGTATGAGAGAAGGAGGAGGTGACAGTGGAACTTCAAAGACTATTGAGAGGAAATGATTGAAGCTCTAATGGATTTTGAAGAAGAAGAGGAGATATTTGATTTTGAGGATGAGATTGAAGATCTTGAAGAAAGGGAGTTTGTGTGAAGACCTCCCCTTCCGGGTCAGTCCTCAGAGTCTAGGTCCCATAATATGCAATACGATATCAATCATACTAAGATAGGGTAATTATAATGCGGAAAATTAAAATTACATGTACATTACAGATTAGGATTTAAGTTTACATTTAAAATAAAGTTATAAAAGGGTAACATCTAATCTAATCATAATATCATACATTACATCAAATCTACCCAGAACCACCACAATTGTTGTCTTCCAATCAGTACCAGAAAGATTTGTTGAGTAGTGGTCTAGAAAATCTTCAAAACTTGGATCTTGAATGACCTAAGTACTAGGTCCTGCAGGTGATTTTCCTTTGGCTTTTCCTGTAAAATATTAATGCAACATCTGTAAGCAACGCTTAGTGAGTTTATAGATTTTCAATATCAACATGCGTGTCAAGCGGAGTCATTAATCTTAGCGTGATATGTCTTGGCTGCCGCTACAGCCCTCATGATTGAGATATAGTATCATAAGATCGGATGATGTTCAAGCCACACTCACGCTTAAATCGTGGGGATCAGCCACATACTGGGCTAGCTACCAGTAAGTCAATATGGCGGAACATCGGAGGTCATTACCAAGTTCATAAGAACTGGTGAAATAGCCGGGTCCAGAACAATAGACCATAAGGGCTAGTCAAGCTGAATCAATTCTATCAAATGTCTGATCAATAATGGAAACATATGTCTTAGAAGTCATGATAGCAATGAATCATAAAGGCAAAGTCTGAAGCAATATTAAATGCAATATGAAAAGATAATCAAATAGCTATCATGATCCACTGGGCAACACCCATCCATGGTGTGCACAGGTCTCATTCCAGCTGATAAAGTGAATGTCAATAAATCAATCAGCATCAATATATCTCAACCGGATCTATGCATGTTCAATCTGAATATCTATAACTCACAGGTCTGGGTCTTGGTCAAACAGATATATGAATCTGCCGCCTGAGTTATCTCAGGATTTTGTAAATCTGTAATCGGTCAATTCTTTTCAAATCAGAGACCCGCTTTCAAGTCTTTAAGTCTTTAAATCTTTGTTCAGATAATAACTGAACCTGTTCAAATTCATTCATGATAATATCATGTTAATTTCATCGTCTGTATCATCATCATTATCATGGAATTTCATTATTTCTTTTGGTCATTAAAATCTGTAATTCTATCTGATTCTGATAATTGATATCTTGTCAATCTTTCATTAAATTCTCATAAGTTCTCTTTTTCTTATATATATATATATATATATATATATATATATATATATATATATATATATATATATATATATATATATATATATATATATATATATATATAAATCATTTAATTTATTTAAATGTCAAAAATTCATAGAAGTTGGATTTTCGGATCATAATTTCGGATCAGCCCGATTGGGATCCGGATTCGGATCATCCGGATCCGGACATCCGAATTAGCATATATCCGAAATGGTACCCGAATTGGCTTCATCCGAATTAAGCATTTGACCGAATTAGGATCAATATAGGCACCGAATTCGGATCCTTCAAGATCCGAGATGTTATATCCGAAATCGGGACCATGCCAGATCGAATTAATATCCGAATTGGGAACCGAAGTGGTGCATCATCCGAATTCAGACATATCCAAATTCGGATCCTTCATGTTCATAAATTTCCAGATTTGTTCTTGGTGTTCTTGATGTTCTTCATATTGCTCATACGAATTTTTACATAATATACACTAAAACTCATTTTAATCAACATGCAACTTAGTATTTTGATATGTTATCATATTTAGGTTAATTTTATACAGATTTCCCTATCAATAACATTATATATTAATCAAGATCATCCAAAATATGAAATTTTTGTCAAGAACATTATTTTTCATAAAAATTCCGATTTCTTCATAATTTGGATGATCCAACCCATGATTTTAGTTTCTATCACTTTTATTATCTTAAATTCATCATAATCTATCTTAATTTTACACATGCAACAACATTTTTCATAATTAAAATTCTTGGTTTCGGTTTCTCACAAATCCGAACCAAATATACATAGAAATTGAAATTAAAAGTGTATTTACCTCAAATTCTTGCTAATTGATGATTGTTGTACTTTCTTTGATCTTGATTCTTCAATTGAATGTAATTTAATGAACGATTTTGGATGAATTGGTGAGGTTGGCCGATTATTTTAGTGAGAGAGTAGAGAGAGAGAAGTTTTTGTGTTAATGATCTTAATGACCATTTATTTATGTTTATATATCAATTTGGTTACATTTACCACTTAACCCACTAAACTTTTGTATTTTACATATGTTTTATTTTACTCATCTTTATAATATCATAAATATAATTTAAAATTATATTGATTTAATAAATTTTCTTTCTTAATTAAAATTTGCAACCTAAATAATATAATAAAATTATATTATTATCTCAAATCACACATTACACGATCAACAAAAGTTAGGTTGTTACAGAATGGGCTCCACCACGCACAAACTTCGTCCCCGAAGTTAGCTATTGTTCGAACAGACTGGGATAAGTAGCTTTCATGACATCTCTGGATTCCCAAGACTGATGCGAACCTTTGTGGTGTTTCCACTGGACGAGCACCATCTGTATCTCTTTATTTCGTAGCTTCTTAGTCTTCGAGTCCAGAATACGCTCCGGCTCTTCAACCACTCGAAGCTTCTCATCAATTTGCAAGTTAACGTGTGGTATCTGCACTTCTCTTTCGTCTGCTAAACTCTTTCTCAAGTGACTAACATGGAATACAGGATGTATTCCAGCTAAGTCCGCTAGTAGATCAAGACGATAAGACTGATTCCCAATCTTTTCAACAATCTTGAACGGACCAATAAATCTCGGAGCTAACTTATTTCTTTTAATGAACCGTACCACATTCTTCATTGGGGATACTTTCAGCATCACCCAATCGTTAACTGCAAAACTGATTGATCTATGCCGATTATCATAATATGACTTCTGCCTGCTTTGAGCTTCAAGAATATTCCTTCTAACTAGTTGAATCTTTTCATGAGTCAACTGTAGAAGGGCAGGTCCTGCCAGTGGCGATTCACCTGTTTCGCGCCAACAGGTAGGAGTTCTGCATTTTCTTCCGTATAGAGCTTCAAAAGGAGCCATCTTGATTGTTGAATGATAACTGTTATTGTATGAAAATTCGACCAACGGCAAGTGGTCATCCCAGTTACCACCTAAATCAAGAATGCAGGCACGAAGCATATCTTCGAGAGTTAGAATAGTACGCTCACTCTGGCCATCTGCATTTGGATGATAAGCAGTACTCATAGAAATCCGAGTACCCATCCCTTCTTGTAGTGCTTGCCAGAATCTGGATGTGAAGCGACTATCACGATCAGATACAATAGACTTTGGCACACCGTGACGAGAAATAATTTCTGTGATGTACAACTGTGCCAATCTATCTAGTGAATAAGTTTCTTTCAGTGGAATGAAATGTGCTGATTTCGTTAAACGATCAACGACTACCCAGATAGAGTCGTGTTGTCTTTTGGTCTTTGGCAGCTTCGTAATGAAGTCCATTGTTATATGCTCCCACTTCCATTCAGGAACTGGCAGTGGTTGCATATCCCCGAAGGGTTTCTGGTGTTCTGCCTTAACCATCTGACATACTTTGCAGCTTTCAACACATTTTCCGATGTCTTTCTTCATTCCTGGCCACCAGTAATCAGCTTTCAGATCAAAATACATCTTTGAGCTGCCAGGATGAATAGATAACTTGGACTGATGAGCTTCGGATAGAAGAGTGCTACGGATTGAACCATACTTAGGAACCCAGATTCGGTTTCCCTTGAGACAGTGAAGTCCCAAATGATTCAGAGTCAGAAATTGTAGTTGCCCTTTTAGATTTTCAGAATCTAAGTTCTCTTCTTTCAGCGCTTTAGTTTGAGCAACTCGAATATCTTCAATAAGATCAGAAGAGAATATAACTGGAGTTAGGGCATAACAGCACTTTTCTGGATATACTTTTCTACTCAACGCATCCGCGACAACATTTGCTTTGCCGGGATGATATAAGATCTCGCAGTCATAATCCTTGATAAGCTCCAAGGACCGACGCTGCTTCATGTTCAGATCTTTTTGAGTGAAAAGATATTTGAGACTCTTATGATCGGTGTAGAGCTGACACCGAGTCCCATAAAGATAATGCCGCCAGATTTTCAGAGCAAAGGTGACGCCAAACAACTCAAGATCATGAGTTGGTGCACTTTTCTCATAGTCTTTTAATTGCCTTGAAGCATAGGCAATTACTTTTCCCCTTTGCATCAGAACACATCCTAAGCCAGTACCAGAGGCATCGCTATAGACAACGAAATCATCATTACCTTCTGGCAAGGCTAGGATCGGCGCTTGAATCAACTTTTGCTTCAGAATATCAAATGCCTCTTGCTGTTTATTGGACCAAACGAAAGGAGTATTCTTTCGTGTTAGCATTGTAAGCGGCACAGCAATCTTTGAGAAGTCCTTTATGAATCGCCGATAATAACCGGCCAATCCAAGGAAACTTCGGATTTCAGAGGCATTACGAGGCGTTTGCCATTTCTGAACGGCCTCGACTTTCGAAGGATCAACGGAAATCCCTTCGCCAGAAACAACATGGCCAAGGAACTGGATCTATATGAATCAAAATAGAAATTCAAATTCTGATGTGAATCATAGAATAGTTACGGAAAACAGCTCAAGACATATATAATAGAGATTATACCTGTCTGAGCCAAAATTCACATTTAGAAAATTTTGCGTAGAGTCTTTCTTTTCTTAACAACTCTAGCAACTGTCGCAGATGAACGGAATGATCAGCCTCCGTTTTGGAGTAAATCAGAATATCGTCTATGAACACGATAACGGATTTATCCAGCATTGGTCTGCACACGCGATTCATGAGATCCATGAATGCCGCTGGTGCATTTGTCAGTCCGAAAGGCATCACGAGAAATTCGTAATGACCGTATCTTGTACGGAAGGCTGTCTTCGGTATATCCTCATTTCTTACTTTCAGTTGATGATACCCAGAACGGAGATCTATCTTTGAGAAATAACTAGCTCCTTGCAGTTGATCAAACAGATCATCAATCCTGGGCAAAGGATATTTATTCTTTATGGTGACTTTGTTCAACTCGCGGTAGTCGATACACATACGGAAGGTTCCATCTTTCTTTTTAACAAATAGAACTGGTGCACCCCACGGAGAAGAACTCGGTCGGATAAACCCCTTCTCTAACAGCTCTTGCAGTTGCTTAGACATTTCTTGCATTTCTGCAGGTGCAAGTCTGTATGGAGCTTTTGCGATAGGAGCCGCACCAGGAACCAAGTCAATACTAAACTCGACTTGACGTTCCGGTGGCACTCCGGAAATATCGTCAGGGAATACGTCTGGGAACTCACAGACGATAGGAATATCAGATAAAGACTTCTTTTCAGAGTTGGATTCAGATGAAACATAACAAATATAAGATTCGTGACCCTTTGATAAGTACTTATGCGCTTTTTCAACAGATATGAAACAATGTGCACCTTTCCGCTTCTCGCCCTTGATCTCCAATACTCGGCCATCTGAAGACTTGATTCTGATGACTCGCCGGTTGCAGATAATTGTAGCCTCGTTGTTCATTAGCCAATCCATGCCGATGATGACATCAAATTCTTTTAACGGAATCGGGATGAGGTCGAGATTAAATACGATATTATCAACAAGTAGTGTGCAGTTTCGATAAACGGAATCAGCCATAACGAAATTGTTACTGGCTGTCTCAATGTCTAGTATCACGGGAAGCTTTGATGGAATCTTACATAATTGTCGTGCAAAAGAGGTTGATATGAAAGAACGACTTGCGCCAGAATCAAATAATACACGAGCCGGAATCGAGTTAAGTAAAAACATGCCCGTAACTACATCAGGTGTTTCTTTTGCTTCCTCGGCTGTTATTTGAAAAGCTCGAGTCTTTGCAGTCGGCGTTGCAGCAGAACTCTTAACTGTAGACCCTCCAGCTGATGACTGAGACTGATAACGCGGCCCGCTACGACACTGATACATAAAGTGTCCCCTTTTTCCACATTTTGCACATCCACGTCCCTGCTGTGGACATTCTTCACTACTATGACCGATCATGTTGCACGCGAAGCAAGTAACGTCATCCGGATTACATAGTCCCATGTGTGATCTTCTGCATTTCTTGCAGAATCGTGGTTCATTCGTTAGGGAATAAGCTTGTGCTTTCTGTTGTGAACTATGCTGAGACTGTTGGGACTGAGACTTATTCGGCCTAAAGAATCTGCCAAATCGCTGTTTCTTTGGAGGAGACGGATTCATCGGGTTAATAGACGGAGCATAAAGCTGATCGCGTATTCTAAATAACCTCGCTCGATTTGTCTAGCCGCTTCTACCATTTCCAGATAACTCTTATATTTGATAGCGCTCATCAGATGCCTGTATCTTGGATTATGTCCTACACGAAATCTATTCATCTTTCTTTCCTCGGTAGCTACTTGGTATGAGGAGTAACCGCATAATCGCGAAAACTCGTGCTCGTATTCGTCGACTGTCTTCGTTCCCTGAGTCAACTGCATCAGTTGTACTTCCATTTTGTCTTTTTGGTCGACTGGACAGTACTTTGCATTGAACATATCAAGAAACTGCTCCCATTCTAGAGTCTGAATTATTTCTTCGCCATATATGCTTCTCTGGGTTTTCCACCAGGCACGTGCAGCACCGACAAATAACGCGGATGCATAACTTACTTTCTTGGAGTCTAAGCAGTCAGAGATTCTAAAGATCTCTTCGGTATGACTAATCCAATCCATCGCCTGAATTAGATTCACTGTTCCTTCAAAATTCAATGCACCGCTAGCTTTAAAATCCTTAAATTTGCAGCCTTTTGGCTGAGCAGTTTGGGTTTCAGGATTAGTTTTATCAGAATCAGATTCATTGGTCTGGACTTGCTTTTCTTTTCTCTTATTTTTCTTTTCTTCGCGTCTTTTAGCTTCGGCCTCATCTCTGGCCTGAAACTGTTCTTGCATTATTTTGTTCTGTTGTTCTGAGTGTTGGGCTAGAAGTTGTTGCATCATTTCAAACATTTGTTGTGGATTCATGTTGCTGGGAATATCACCTGATCCTGATCCTGACATCTTCTACTGAAAATTAAAAATCAATTAACTATCAGTTTATAGACTTAGATCTATGTACCCTTTTTCCCATCCTAACAGTCTGTACATCCTATCTCAGTTCAAACCGCCTAAATGATTGATATATATGTATTGCTTCAGTTTGAGATCAAGTATACTTACGTAATACTTGATTCACTCAAACTAGTGCTCTGATACCATCCTGTGAAAACCTCCCCTTCCGGGTCAGTCCTCAGAGTCTAGGTCCCATAATATGCAATACGATATCAATCATACTAAGATAGGGTAATTATAATGCGGAAAATTAAAATTACATGTACATTACAGATTAAGATTTAAGTTTACATTTAAAATAAAGTTATAAAAGAGTAACATCTAATCTAATCATAATATCATACATTACATCAAATCTACCCAGAACCACCACAATTGTTGTCTTCCAATCAGTACCAGAAAGATTTGTTGAGTAGTGGTCTAGAAAATCTTCAAAACTTGGATCTTGAATGACCTAAGTACTAGGTCCTGCAGGTGATTTTCCTTTGGCTTTTCCTGTAAAATATTAATGCAACATCTGTAAGCAATGCTTAGTGAGTTTATAGATTTTCAATATCAACATGCGTGTCAAGCGGAGTCATTAATCTTAGCGTGATATGTCTTGGCTGCCGCTACAGCCCTCATGATTGAGATATAGTATCATAAGATCGGATGATGTTCAAGCCACACTCACGCTTAAATCGTGGGGATCAGCCACATACTGGGCTAGCTACCAGTAAGTCAATATGGCGGAACATCGGAGGTCATTACCAAGTTCATAAGAACTGGTGAAATAGCCGGGTCTAGAACAATAGACCATAAGGGCTAGTCAAGCTGAATCAATTCTATCAAATGTCTGATCAATAATGGAAACATATGTCTTAGAAGTCATGATAGCAATGAATCATAAAGGCAAAGTCTGAAGCAATATTAAATGCAATATGAAAAGATAATCAAATAGCTATCATGATCCACTGGGGAACACCCATCCATGGTGTGCACAGGTCTCATTCCAGCTGATAAAGTGAATGTCAATAAATCTATCAGCATCAATATATCTCAACCGGATCTATGCATGTTCAATCTGAATATCTATAACTCACAGGTCTGGGTCTTGGTCAAACAGATATATGAATCTGCCACCTGAGTTATCTCAGGATTTTGTAAATCTGTAATCTGTCAATTCTTTTCAAATCAGAGACCCGCTTTCAAGTCTTTAAGTCTTTAAATCTTTGTTCAGATAATAACTGAACCTGTTCAAATTCATTCATGATAATATCATGTTAATTTCATCGTGTGTATCATCATCATTATCATGATATTTCATTATTTCTTTTGGTCATTAAAATCTGTAATTCTATCAGATTTTGATAACTGATATCTTGTCAATCTTTCATTAAATTCTCATAAGTTCTCTTTTTCTTATATATATATATATATATATATATATATATATATATATATATATATATATATATATATATATATATATATATATATATATATATAAATCATTTAATTTATTGAAATGTCAAAAATTCATAGAAGTTGGATTTTCGGATCATAATTTCGGATCAGCCCGGATTGGGATCCGGATTCGGATCATCCGGATCCGGACATCCGAATTAGCATATATCCGAAATGGTACCCGAATTGGCTTCATCCGAATTAAGCATTTGACCGAATTAGGATCAATATAGGCACCGAATTCGGATCCTTCAAGATCCGAGATGTTATATCCGAAATCGGGACCATGCCAGATCCGAATTAATATCCGAATTGGGAACCGAAGTGGTGCATCATCCGAATTCGGACATATCCGAATTCGGATCCTTCATGTTCATAAATTTCCAGATTTGTTCTTGGTGTTCTTGATGTTCTTCATATTGCTCATACGAATTTTTACATAAAATACACTAAAACTCATTTTAATCAACATGCAACTTAGTATTTTGATATGTTATCATATTTAGGTTAATTTTATACAAATTTCCCTATCAATAACATTATATATTAATCAAGATCATCCAAAATATGAAATTTTTTGTCAAGAACATTATTTTTCATAAAAATTCCGATTTCTTCATAATTTGGATGATCCAACCCATGATTTTAGTTTCTATCACTTTTATTATCTTAAATTCATCATAATCTATCTAAATTTTACACATGCAACAACATTTTTCATAATTAAAATTCTTGGTTTCGGTTTCTCACAAATCCGAACCAAATATACATAGAAATTGAAATTAAAAGTGTATTTACCTCAAATTCTTGCTAATTGATGATTGTTGTACTTTCTTTGATCTTGATTCTTCAATTGAATGTAATTTAATGAACGATTTTGGATGAATTGGTGAGGTTGGCCGATTATTTTAGTGAGAGAGTAGAGAGAGAGAAGTTTTTGTGTTAATGATCTTAATGACCATTTATTTATGTTCATATATCAATTTGGTTACATTTACCACTTAACCCACTAAACTTTTGTATTTTACATATCTTTTATTTTACTCATCTTTATAATATCATAAATATAATTTAAAATTATATTGAGTTAATAATTTTCTTTCTTAATTAAAATTTGCAACCTAAATAATATAATAAAATTATATTATTATCTCAAATCACACATTACACGATCAACAAAAGTTAGGTTGTTACAGTTTGTCTCAGAAGATGTTGTCGAGTGGAAATCTGATGAAGGGGTTGTAGAAGATGAAGACGATGATGTAGATGAAGTAATCATTCCTACACAGCCTATCACAGAACAATATGTACATAATAATCAAAACGTGATTGACATAGATGAAATTAAGTTGACATCTATGGATGATTTCAAATTTGATACAGTTGATAAAGAGCAAACCAGAGAAGATTTGATAAAGCTTTGGTTCCGAAAGGAAGAAAAGTAATCAGAGCTAAAGAGGAAGAAGAAAATGACAGTACCAAGTTCTGGAAATCTCTCGAGTGGAATCTTAAGCTAGTTCTTTGATCGAGAACTGCAGCTATTCGTGCTAAAAAGGAGAGATGGACTTCAGTACTTGAGGCGAACGCTGAAGGTGTTTAACACTCTGCCCAAGTGTGAAGTAAAAGAGCTGGCTTGCAAGGAGTTAATCAACCTAGGAGACGACCCGTATGCTGAAGTAGTTGCTAAAATCATACGAAGGGAGGGTCGATCTGGACGGTTCGAAACGCTCAAACCTAGATCTGGAAAAAGTGTTGAAGATCCGTCAAGAGTAGATCCTCTCACTGGAAAGCCTTAGGCTAGGATGGTTTACAAGCCAGTCCGATGCCTAAAGAAAGTGCGGATAAAGTCAATGGCACAGGATGTATTGAAAACCATGAAGTGGTGGTATGTTGACAACGAAACGGTGGATGCAGTGATGGAGGACTACGAGGACAAGGTGATTTTGAAGGTATACGATCCTCTACATCTAATCAACCTATCCAAGGATGACCTGCAAAAGCTACATGATCAGCCAATTTTCTTTCATGAAGGCTGGAGAATTGAAGGCGGGAAGTTCCAAAAGATAGTTAGAGTTTGTATAGATCTGGGATTGTATGCAGGTAGTAGTTTATATAGTTCTAGTACTTAGACAAAATATAAATACTTAGAAGCTATCTCAAGGGGGAGTCTACTAGTGCATCCTGTGTGACGATAGCAGTCTAAGTATAGACAATATTTTGTAAAAGTCAATTTGCTCGTTATTGCATATTAACAATTGTTTGATATATGTTTGTTATATGTTTGATTATATATGTTCGATATTGATTGTCCGTCAAGCCACTAACGAGGATTCCGCACTCGTTGGACGATGTCGCGTCAAGATAGGATCCGTAGGAAGGCGACCTTACAAGTGGTAATTTGAGCCTGCTGAGCAGTCTTTAGTAACAGATCCGCTAGCTCACTCTCTCTTTCCGTATCTGGATCATTGCCATCATCATCGTCTCTCCTCAACACTTCTGCTTCTCTGCAACTATAGTTTCTTTGTAAAACTACAATTTATCTACAAGAGATATCTTCAAATCTTCTGATCTTTATCTCTTCCTTGATTGTAGCACCTTTTGTTATTATCAATAAGCAACTTGATCATTTGACTCTAGCAGCTTGAGTTTCTTGAACTAACAGCTTTAGAATTGTAAGCACCCCAGACATATGCTAACAGCATGAAAATTCAACTAGCAACTTGACATTTATACTAAATTATATTTTCCAAACTATATGTGTATTCATACAAAATATTCATACGTACATTGATCTTCAGTTTAATCAAATTTTGATGCCTGCATACATACAAATTAAAAAAAAATACATAATAATCGTTATAATTTTCTTTAGATGTTCAGCTGTAACTGTGGAACATAAAGAGGACAAGCATCATTGCTAAGGGTACTGTCTACTTAACAAATGAAAAAGTGATGCTTCATAACACACCACTCCCAGATGATTGCTACAAAGTGTCTGTTGACCAATGGATAGTGGATGCAGCTTGTATTCCGGACAAAGGAAACAATGGTTTCAAAACAGATAAAGACGCAGTATGTGGTTTTTATGCATGGCCCAAGGACAAAGTGATTATTGATGAGGGTCACGACGTATTTTATCTGCCTACATATATATATATATATATATATATATATATATATATATATATATATATATATATATATATATATATATATATATATATATGTATATATATATATATATATATATATATTATATATATGTGTATATATATATATATATATATATATGTATATATATATATATATGTATATATATATATATATATGTATATATATATATATATATGTGTGTATATATATATATAGACACACACACACACACATATATATAGTAGTGTACACGCGCAAAGCAGCGACGACTGTAAACACTTTTCATGTGTTAATCATATTTCAAAATAAGTTAACTAAGTAGGAAGGCGATTGTGAGTACGAGCACTTACTTCTCCAAACTAAAACTTTGCTATTGAGAAGTTACTAAGAGACAACAATCATCCATTAAATGTCTAGTTTCTTAAAATTTCATGATTATTTAGTACCTTTGTAAAATTTCATGATTATTTAGTACCTTTGTAATCCTTCTTAGGTGACATCAAGTTATGCCCTTCATAGAGGTTTTGCGGCAACTTTTATTCTCTGATGTTAATTATTACTATTACAATTCTGCTTGGTTCCTTGATCACAAATATTCATTGGGGTATGGAATATGGATCTTCCTTATTTCTTGCTTAGCTTGATATGTTACTGATACCACATTTAACTCAGCCTATTTGCTGATAATTTTACTCGCCACAATTCTTATTCAACTCCCATTATTATTATTTTGTGTTTTATAGCACAAAAGTAGTGTGGGAGTCATATCTTCACTTACTGTTTATGTATATAATAAAAAGTTATAAAAATATGTCTAAGGTTAAAAATGGGACTTCTGATGTGGTTGTATATTTTATCCAAGTTTTGATAAATTACTCATAAGATAAGTAAATATAATGAAACTCCCACACTATAGAACCGTTAGCTTTAGGCTATCTCGTCTCCTACTATAAATTGTTCTCAAAACCTCCATTGTATTATGAACTTATGAATCCCGCCAAGGTTGTTGGAGAACTAAAACTTTTCTAGAATGTAGAATGCTGATTGAGGACCCAATATCATGATACTTTTGGTTGTGAGATTGTTGACTCGATTTTGACTGTTGACTGATCTTGTTAAAAAAAAGTGAGCCCAACATGTGGATGCTTCTCCTACAAGGGGTCAATGGCCCTTAAGGTCAACCACAAAAAAAAAACTATAATAATATCTTCACGGATTATTAAGTGGTTTTTAAAACACTACATGCCAAGTTCCTTTGCATAACAGCATATGATCAATTTTGAAATACCATATAATAATGTACTTTATATAAATAACAATACAAGAAAAACCATAATACATTGTGTGCTGCAGTAACATTCATTAAATACATTCACAAATTGAACAAATAGTTACATACTAAGTTAATAACATCTACACCAAAGAAAAAAGAAAACATTAGAATAAGTGTAGTGGAAACACAAGAAGAAAAAAGGACACAAATAATCATAAATTACCTTCCGTTTTCTTTGACATCCTCCACCATCGAATGGAACACCGCCAACATCCTTGCACATTCCATTACTTGTGTTTCCTTAAGCATAGTGTGCAGTTCCCACGTCTTGATCTACACCGGGTTCTTATTTGATGTGCCTCGTGCAGCGTAATGAAACACCGCCATCCAGGGACAGTACCTTATATCCTGATCGATGTTTAATCCTTATCATCATTTTTTATATTCTTATAAAATGTTATCTAATATGATGCCTTCTGGTTCACCCTTGTGAATCTGAGACGATCATGGCCAACCACCTTAATGCTAACACTAACACCCTGCAGTACAGAAATATACCCAATGTTGTATGTTGAGTTGGCCATACCAAAGTTAGTCACAGTCCTTGAGTATTTTTTTTATCACCTATTTTTAGTGTAACCGCGAAGGACAGAAAGTTCAGCTCTGACTCTGCTATGGTTTTGAGCAGGAAACTTTTTTATGAACGATCATTTGCACTTGTGTCTATCATTAGCCTAAGCCACACAGATACCAAACGTACTCATCAAGCTCGATGTCAAAAACAAGGCCTGGCTCAATGACTTTTGATAGGTTCACATGACCTGAGCCGATGGCAAATACATCTCCAGGGAGTTCTCTTTCATCAACTATGGGATGTCCATTTAGGCTTACTTGACTTGCTGTGGTCATTATTGAAGACTTGATGGCAAGAGGAGACCATTTTACCTTTTGGGTGCGTGCTTTTCACAAGTATTGTTGGGCCTGTGAGATGAGTACATGGCATTGGTGTGCCTGCTAGCACGTGAAATGTAGCTTTACTCATTATTGTGTTGTCAATCCATGACTCGGATATGTTATGTGGGTTCAGTTATTTCTTTTTGAAGCCCCTCTCCATGACTCGAATCGGCATTTTCGGGTTTAACCAGATCATCATCTATGTTTCATTTTATCAGTTGAGATGCAAACGAAGCAATTGGAGACGGTTTTGGCGGACTGCATCAACAAGATCACGATTTGATACATTATACATGTCGATAGATATACAGTTTTAACAGACATTAACAAAATTTTGAACCAAAGGCGTTCTAAAAGATCACATGAAAAGAATGTGGAAAAGGGAAACTTTTCAACCACCTGTATTACATGCGAAACACTGGGAATGTCGATGCCACGAGTAGCAACATCAGTGCACACAAAAACGCCACTTTTTTTTTGTTGAAAATCAACCAAGTTCCTTGTACGTTCCTCTAGAGAGCTCTCACTGTGATAACACTAACATTCAATACCAGCTCCCTGCAGGACCTTGGTGATTTCTTCGACAGCCTCAACTGTGTTTGCAAACACCATTGTTCGACAAAACCCAATAGCAGAATAACTCAACGAATTTGTGTTGAATTTGTGATCGACCGCATCTATAAGTACATTCACCTGAGTGTCAATTGTATCTTCAACCCACATCTGCTCTAATCTGGATCCACAGAAAGAAAATCCTGTAAAGAGAACACCAGAGCAACAAAAACAATTATACAAATTTAACATGATAAGTTGATCACCCCTTCCCAGAAGTAGAATTCACTTCACTGTTTTAGTTGAGAGGCTGGGTTATGCAACAGATACATATCACATCACAATTGTTTCTTCTCAAAACAAACCAATATTCAATAATAAATCAGAAACATCATTATACATAATAACTTGGTATGCCAAAAGATATAAACAGATAATTTCTACATGTTATTAAGTTTACATTTCGAACAATCACGAGTTTCCAATCACCATCCACACTCTTCGAATCCAGTAGTCCTTCATATGCATATAAATAAACAAAATTCAAAATAAACATATATTATATTTAAGCAAGGAAGCCGTAGCGAATTTAAAAACAAAACAAAAGATTTCTATTAGGGCTTAAATTAGGGACGATGGAGGGTAAAAGAGAGAAAAGAGAATAATACCTTAGTTGAGGTCCGTTGAAGATTGAAATATATAAATAAATAAATCATTTATTTCTAGCTTGATTTTACAAGGAATGAGGTGGTGCATGCAGACATGGAGATGTGTGTGTTTTTAGTAGAGGTAATCCTGGTGGGTGTGATAAATTGAGCGTGCTCTTCCTAGAGAGAGTGGAAGGGTCTTCTTGGGAAGGGACATCATTTGGGGAATAGTTTTCTTGGAAGCTGCATTACAAATTTGCATGAATTTTTATTCACACTCAAATTACTTTTTGAGTCTTTTTTTTTTTTTTTTTTTTGCAACAGAGACTTGTACCTCGTGCATTAAAGATTTGTATGTCTTAATTTTCAAGAATATGCATAAATGTGTAGTAACTTATGGAAATAGAGTTGTGTTTTAAGACTATGATGCTAAATGCTTTATATAGTAGTATATATATATATATATATATATATATATATATATATATATATATATATGGTTCTTCATTTTAATTTAGTGTTTCATAGATATACGCCTTGTTTCTTATTACATGTAACACCACCAAATTTTGGACAAAAGGCAGCAGCTGATGCTGAACCAGAAGTAAAATGGAAGCGCAACAAACAACAACCGATTTGTGTGACTAGTCATGATTTGAAATTACAAAAGCAATTAGCGAAGAGAAAATTGAAGAGTCAAAAGGCATTACGTTATAGTGCAGTTTAATTAGTTGATGCAATTACTGTACATGTACATATTCCAATTTTTATTTGTGGTGTTATAGAAATATATATATATATACATATATATATATATATATACATATATATATATAGAATATGGTTCGTGTGAGTACCTAAAAAATGCAGAGTACCGTGAGTACCTGTGAACACACGGGTTTAAGATGTGAACATGCTCCGAAAAAAAGTTTTTTTTTTTTAAATTTTTTTCATATTCATTTAGATACAAATAATATAAGCATATTTGTAAAAGAAATACACGCATTCACACTTCGTAGCCTCTTAAAAGTCATGTGAACGTGGAAAAATTCATGTGAACATGCTTAGCTGTGAACATACGTTCACAACAGTGCAGTTCATGTGAACTTGCACGTTTCACATAGTTATAGTGTGTGTTTATGTGTGATTTTTTGCAAGTAGTCTTATATTATTAATTTAAACATGATTATGAAAAAAAATTTCAAAAAAAATAATTTTAAGCGAGGTACCTCCGGTACTCTGCAAAACTAGTGGTACTCATTTGAACCCAAATCTATATATATATATATATATATATATATATATATATATATATATATATATATATATATATATATATATATATATATATATATTTATATTTATATATATCATATGGTCACACGTTGTGGCCACTGTTTGATTAATTGTTTTTGTGACTAAATAGTGCATAAAATTTAAGAGGTCATTGGGTGAACAATTAATGGTCGCACTTTTTAACACCTACGACCACTTTTGGCATAATTTTATGTTACCAAAGTCCACTCGTTATGTGACCAAATGGTTGCAATCAGCCACACATACATAAAATAAAGTGGTCATTGTATTGACAATAGTCACACAAAATACAAGTTTACCTCACTTAAAACAGCATATTGTCACACTTTTTAACACTTACTGCCACTTTTGGCATAATTTTACGTGACCATAGCCCACAAGAAGACACTTATAGTGTGACAAAATGGTTGCAATCAGCCAAAAATAAATAAAAATAAAGTTGTCATTGCATTCACAATAGTTACACAAAATATAGGTTTACCTCACTTAAAACAGCATATGGTCATATGTCTTAACACCTACAGCCACTTTTGGCATAATTTTATGTGACCAAAGTCTAGAAGAAAACATTCGTTGTGTGACCAAATGGTTGCAATCTGCCACACATACATAAAAATAAAGTGGCCATTGCATTGGAAATAGTCACACAAAATACAAGTTTACCTCACTTAGAACAGCATATGGTCAGATTTCCTAACAACTACGGCCACATTTGGCATAATTTTATGTGACCAAAGCCCACAAGAAGTCACTCGTTGTGTGACCAAATGGTTGCAATCAGCCACACATACATAAAAATAAAGTGGCCATTGCATTGAAAATAGTCACCCAAAATACAAGTTTACCTCACTTAAAACAGCATATGGTCACACTTTTTAACACCTACGACCACTTTTGGCATAATTTGATGTCACCAAAGCCCACAATAAGACACTCACTATATGACCAAATGGTTGCAATCAACCACACACACATAAAATGAAGTTGCCTTTGCATTAACAATACTCAAACAAAATAAAAGTTTACCTCACTTAAAACAGCATATGGTCACACTTATTAACACCTACGGCCACTTTTGACATAATTTTATGTGACCAAAGCCCACAAGAAGACACTCGTTGTGTGACCAAATGGTTGCAATCAGCCACACATACATAAAATTATAGTGGCCATTGCATTGACAATTGTCACGCAAAATACAAGTCTACCTCACTTAAAACAACATATGGTCACACTTTTTAACACTTACGACCACTTTTGGTATAATTTTATAAGACCAAAGCCCTCAAGAAGATACTCGTTGTGTGACCAAATGGTCGCAATCAGCCACACATACATAAAAATAAAGTGGTCATTGCATTGACAATAGTCAAACAAAATACGCTTTCGCATGATTTTAAAGAGCATATGGTCACACATTTTGTGGTTTTGGTCACTCTTTTTAAATGGATACAACCACTAACCATCTAATCTGACCGTATTGACCCTTGGGTCATGGGACCTTTAGTTACACATACAATGAAAAAACAAATGTGACCGTATGGTTATTGTCACACATTTCTGGTGTGACCAAAGCCAAAACTTGTACCAGTGTTCGACAGTGGCTGCTGTGGTCACATGACGGGATGCAATGATCTGCTGAGTGACATCAAGCCTGAAAAAGTCACAAAAGTAACCTTTGGTGAGAATGTCCAAGGATCCACAGAAGGATATGGAACCCTTCATGCATGTGTTGCAATATTCAACAAAATTGCCTATTTGTCTGGGCTAAAACACAATCTTGTAAGCATTAGTCAACTGTGTGATGCTGTCTACAATGTTAACTTTGATGAGCACCAAGGGTACATATTGGATCCTTAGGTTAAAGTTGTGTTATGTGCACTAAGAAATAAAGGGGTATACATTGTAGATATGAATACACACTATCACCGTGTCACATTCAAAATCCTATAAAATACCCACTATCACTCTTTCATCTTCTTCACTAGTGCGACCCTATGTATCCATACCTTCTGAAAACTCCTACTTACCATTAAAAGACTTTGTGCTTGTGTTCCTTGCATCCTTTTGCATCAATCATAAAAATGGCTTCTCATAATCCCCTTATCCTTGCATTTTTGGGGGATGACGTTGTCAAACATCCATCGGTCACCACCACCGCAACAATCCAAAAGAACTACATAAACAAAAGGTATGAACCTATGGTAGAATTTCTGAAAGTTCACCCTCTGCATTAGGCCATGATAGCCACTCCAGGTGTAATGTACTAGGAGATGGTCTATGAATTCTAGTACTCTTGTTCCTACTATTCTGCTACTAAGACCATTCGAGGAATCATTCTTAACAACAATTAGGTTGCTGAGATCACTGATGATCTATTCCTAGAGGTACTTTGTCTGCTTGTGGTTGAAAAATATGATAAACCACAACCTGAAAATCAACAGATAGGTAACTTGCTGAGATATTAGGGTGTATCTGCACCAAGGGTGGGTGCTACATTCTTCAAGAAGGAGCTAGCCCCAACCTATAGCTTTCTCTTTGCCTTTGTGGTGATGAGTCTAAGTTGCAAGGTTGGTTTATTTGATTAGCTTAGCAGAGATGAAGTTCAAGTGGCTCTGCAGTTTCTGGATGGGACTACAATCAATAAGGCCAAATGGATTTTTGGAAATCTGAGGGCCTTTGTGGAACAAGAACAACGTTTCCCATCTGTAAGGTACCCTAGATTTTTAAGTGTCATTTTCAAGCATGTTTGTGGTGAATCCCTATACAATTCTCAACCATTTCTCAAGACAATGGTGTTATTTTTCATTGGAAACAAAAGTCTTTCATTCCCCGGTTTCTGCTGAAGAGACTCCTCTCACAACACCTATGAGGAGGCTGCTTTGTTTAGTGGAAGGACCTTCTACACAGGAGGTGGATCCAACTCCCGCTCCAACGGCAAAATCCTAAGCTCAAGGCAAAAGGGTTAAACATGCCATGAAGTCTGGTGAAGCAGGGACTGTCATCAAGAAAGTAGAAAAACAAAGTCTGCTCCGTCAGTCTCTATGCCTGAGGGGAACAGACTGCTCACCCATGGAACAGGTTTCACCCCCTATATATAGCCCAGTATCCTCCTCAGTCCAAACGAAAGACCCTACCACTTCTCTCACCACATACTCCAGGCTGAAGAAAAAATTCTTAGCCAGAAAGAAAAAAATGTGCCTTCCTACCCAACAAAGCCCCTCTGGCACCTCTCAACAAGATCCTGTTGAAACAGAAGCTACCCTCGCTGCATCCTGTCCTCCTATTTTGGAGGGTGGTGCACACAATAGAGAGCCTACTTCACTCCAATGTGATTCCACCCGGAGTCAGCCTGAGCCCTCTATTTTGTCCCTACAAGAACCAATTTTACATATGGAGACTTCCACATCAATTGTTCTCAACGGGGTAAGGACATTGAAAGACATGAGTTTTATACCCTCCACACTGTCCCCCGCTCATATTTCTCCTTCACACCCTGAGTCTACACAAGTTGTCAAAGCAGTTGGTTCAAGCCCACCAACTGATCAGCCTTCTACTTCTGCTCCACATTATGCAACTGATCAATCTCAATCAGCTGCTGAAGGACCCACATCCCAGCCTGATGATCCTCAGAGTAGAGACCAACCCTCTGGTGAAGGCCTTCCGCATATGCAATTTCATCACCAGTTTTCACCACCGATGATGTTGAACTGTACACAACCTGTCCCCATGAAGAGGTGCTTATAGACCAAAGCACCCCTCAGGGTCCTACCCATGTCCTTGAAGAAGGAATCACAATCCCAATGACTCTTGAAAATCCAACCACACCAATCACCTCACCTCATGATGCAGGTTTGGCCACTTCTGAAGGTATCATTGACCCTTCTAAGTTAGGTCACTTGTCCACTGCACACGCTATGGAACTTTTATCCACTGTGCCTGTGACGACCTCCCCTTACGGGGCAGTCCTCAGAGTCTAGGTCCCACAAATAGCAACACGATATCAATCAAACTAAGATAGAGTAATTATATTGTGGAATTTAAAATTATAGGTACAAACATTTAGGATAAGCTTAATATGATTTCAGTAAGGATTACAGTTTTCAAATTAAACTTAATAAGGGTACAAGACTAATCTAATACATATCATCATATAATTCAAAGTAAATCTACCCAGACCGCCACAATTAACATCTTCAATGTTGTACCAAAAGGGGGTGTTGTAGTAGTGGTCTATGAAAACTTCAGCTTGATCTTGTAAGACCTAGGAACTAGGTCCAGCAGGTGCCTTTCCCTTATCTTTTCTTGTAAAAAGATGTAAACGACAACTATAAGCAATGCTTAATGAGAATATAGATTTTTATATGACATGCATTTTATCAAGCGGATAATAGGTCTAGCTTGATGTATCTTGACTGTCGCTACAGCCACTCATGACTGAGACATAGTAGTCATAGAGTTGGATGATGTCCAGGCCACGCTCACGCTTTTAGTGGAAGCTATCCACTTGTACTGGGCTAGCTGCCAGCAATCATCGTGAGGGAACATCAGAGTATCAATACCAAGTTCAATAGAACTGGTGACGTAGCAAGGTCTATAACAATAGACTGACAAGACTAATCATACTAAGCTGAATGAATACATCAAAGACACGAGCAACGATGAAAGTATAAATAAACGAGGTCATGATAGCAATATCAGCTTATAACAATATCTGAATTTAACTTGAAGTACAATGTATGCAAAATGATAAATCAAATAGCCATCATAATCCACAGGGCATCACCGAACCATGGTGAGCACAGTTCCCAATCCAGCTGAGCATATATATATATATATATATATATATATATATATATATATATATATATATATATATATATATATATATATATATATATATATATATATATATGTACATAATGGAATTCTTTGTTTGGATTTCACATTCACACACACCTGCACATGTACATACATACATACATACATACATACATACATACATACATACATACATACATACATACATACATACATACATATATATATATATATATATATATTTATATATATATATATATATTTATATATATATCTTGATGCATTCATATGTGTGAATACATGGAGTGTGTATGTGTGTGTGCGTATATATATATATATATAGACACACACACACACACCACCCACATGCATATATATATATATATATATATATATATATATATATATATATATATATATATATATATATATATATATATATAATATATAGAAACCAATATATATAAGGTTTTGGTAGCTTTAGAATTCACGGTTTCGGTATCTGCAATTAGTTTAGGTACGTTTCGACATTACCGAAACCATTAAAGGTTTCGGTATAGCTAATTGGGTTTCGGCAATACACAATGGTCTCAGTATATATATATATATATATATATATATATATATATATATATATATATATATATATATATATATATATATATATAAGGGTTTCGATACCTTAAATGTTTCGGCAACTTGTTGTGAGTTTCAGTACATTACCGAAATTGCTGTTGTGCTAAATTTTATAACATTATTCAAACATGCATGGGTTTAATATCCATTTTGTATCACTAAGCTTCTAAGTTTTGAAGATAAAATGGTGTTCTTCAAACTCATAAGAACCATGGCAGAAAATTAAACACATGAACAATTTTGAGTTGATTTTATACCTTGAATCTTGTAAATAAGTGTTGTGTGATGATTGTTGATGAATTTCTTAGCTTCAATTTCACTTTTGTTGTTACTTTTCTTGATGGATTTAGATGAAGACGAGGATGGAGGAACCGTAGGTATAGAGAGAGAGAAGAAAGTTTTTATGTTGGTGGTAAAAATGAACAAATACCCATATTTTGGGTATAAATATTTTGTTAATTTTCAAAATTTTCATTTTGGGTATAAACTTTTGTTTATCTCTCTGTTTTAATAATTGAACTTTATAATTAAACATAATATATAATTTAACTTTAAATTATATATTTGTCATTACTTTTAAATAAATTATCTAAATGGTTAAATTTCAAATCTTTTATTCTTGTCAAGTATATATGTTGCTATAATTATAAAATTTAACTATATTAAATAATATCATTGTTTAATTAAATTACAATACAAATAATGTAATTAAAATTACATTATTTACGTCAAACACAGAATTAAAAGTTCGGTTAAAAAAAATAGGTTGTTAAAGTGCCCCTACCATCACCAAGTGAACTTACTACACCACCATCCTCACCATCATCTCCATCCACTCAATCTAAACAATACACCCATACTCCTCCATCTCCCAAAGATCTGTCCTTGAAAGAATAGCTTACTGTGTTGTCCTCCAAGGTTGATACTTTGGAAAAATCCATGACCACCCTTCCCTCTACTAATGCAGACTCTGTGTCTGCGAATCTTGCAGGATTTCTTGATTCATTCAAGTCATCCTTTCATTCATCCTCTCCACAACATGATTATTCCTCCTAGCTGCTTGCACTCACTGCACAGCTGCAATGACTCTCCACTTCTCTATCCTCTCTCATTTCTGATCAATCAGACTTTATGTCCAGCTTGGCAGTTGTTCCACAACAACTGTTAAATATTGCTGAAACCAGCTCTAACTCACTGCATTCCACTTTAATCTCTTTGAATACCTTGGTGGTATCCCTGTCTAACACTATGGCATCAGGTTTTGAGGATGTGCAAGAATCCATCAACATGTCTCTTGCATAGCTTAAGAGTACAGGTTTGTCATTTCCATACTTTCAGCCACTACCACCTCTAAGTCCACCTCTCTTGTACATTGCATTACCTAGTTAGCTAAGGTGAAGGACAACCTGGATTTCTTAGTGCCTAGCCTGGTGGGTTCTCAATCTATTACCAAACCTGCTGCTACTAAGCTGTAACATCCGACATCAAACCAGGTTAGCGACTATGACCTAATCAGTATTTACTTGCCAATTATAACCTAATCAGTGGTCATTAGCAATTAATTAAGTGATTAACAATGTTCACAAAAAAATTCAACTCAATTAGAATCAAATTCATCGGTGCGATGAATCGAGAAATCAATTAATCCGATCGATTTATGATATGATGGATTAATGCAACTAAGTACATAATTAAATTAAGACTAGTGACACTAATCATATACTAATACACTTACTTAACATTAATTGTGCAAGACCAAAACAATTCATTAAAACAATGCATCCAAAAGTATTTATGAAATTACAAGAAAAGGGAAATACAAGAATACATTTATAAATACATTTATACAAAAAAAATGAAAATACATCAAAATACCCCTTATTAGGCCGGCCCTAGGAGAGTACACAAGGACTTGAAATACAATTTTTTTACTCAACATTTCACCATCAAATCGTCCTCTTTCAACTCACCAAAGATCTCACACTATTCTTCATCATTTCACCACCTTTATTCATCTATAAATAGAGGTTCAAATTCACTTCATTTCTCACATTTTGCAAACATAAATCCTCCCTTTCTCTCCCTCTAAAATACGGCCACCAAGCCCCTCTAGAACACACAAAGTTTTCTTTTAAGTGTTATTCATATTTTGAAGTGTTCTTGGTGAAACTTTTGAAGATTCAACATTCTTCTCATTTGCATTCTTATAAAACATCAAAGTAAGTAAATACTAACCTATCATATCTTATATTTATGTTTATATAAGTCTTGCATAATATATATAATCACCAACAACAACAAGTTTCATAAAAACTCAAGTTTATAAATCTCTATTTTTTGTTTTTAAGTTGTTTTCTTCAAATGTGTTTATAAATATATTAACACATCATGTAAGTATAAATATTATGAAAACAAGTGATAAAAATGTTTTTTATAACTTTTATACAAGTAGTCTTTGAATAAGCAACAAGAATCACAATTTATTTCAAGTTTTGAAATACGGAATTCCTGCAGAATTGTTGCATCAACTTTGAAAAATCATAACTAGTTCATAACTTAACAAAATGAGTTGATTCTTGTCTCAAAAGTTAGATCTATGTTTTAACTAAAAATCCGGTAGTTTTCATAATTTATTATGGAGCTTAGAACCCCCAGATATTATTTGGGAACCCGGAAGTTTGAAAGCTCAAAAATGGCCAACATAGGGTTTTTAAAGAGATTGTTCCGTAAACTAAGCACCTCGTAAAATGACCGTTCTTGACTTTAACAATTCTTGGTATATAGTAGTTTAATGTCCAAGAAAACCAAAGCCTAGATCATTTTGGATCTTGGTCAAAAATAGCCTCAAAGTAGGCCGAAAAACCTTCGAAAAGCTGAAAAATTATATATATATATATATATATATATATATATATATATATATGTATGTATCTATACTACTAATAAATCATTTAGATGCTTACAACTTTTATTGCATTGTGTACAATCATTTGATGCACATTCTTGAATTTTAAGACGTACAAGTACATAAAACAAAAGGTACAACTCAATGTTGCATTCAAATAAAGAAACGAGTTTAACTCAGTGGTTTGAATTTTCTTGGAATATGTTACACGCTTATCCTTGGAAACAGACGAGCATCGGGGAACAGACGAGCATCGGGGAACAGACCGACTCTTCACAACGGAGGATTCAAAGGTCGTTGAGTTCCAGAACAGTGAAAATATTTAAAATCGTCACCTCCTTTCACTTCCTGAAACCCCAAAAATGGCGACTGAATGCGTCCTCTTCATCCCCGTAACCCTACTCCCTCCTTCACTTCCAATCAATCTCTGTCCATGGAAACTCCTACCAAAACGCTAATACACCCACTCTAACGATGACTGGCACAACTGGAATTGTTGTTGCATTTGCTGAAGATATCGTCCTGCCTTGTATCTTTGACACCAAACCTAGCTGGTAAGTTCAACCCTACAAGTGGTGCCTAATTCATTCTCCATTGTTTCATTTTGTTAAGACTTATTTTGCTAATTGTTATTGTAGTTATCCCCCACCAAGGGAAAAATGTGATGGGACATCATGTACGAATGAATACAAGTATCGAGATTCCAAATCCAAACTTCCTCTATTTAGCCTTCAAGGATACGAAGCTATTCATGCAAGGATGCTGTCAGAAACTGGTTGCCATTGAAGGTACATGTGATTGTTACTCAAGTGTTGGTATATAGACAAGTTACAGACCACACTAGAATTTTGTGTTAATGAACTGTTGAGGTTTCAAATTAATGGAATTCACTTTGCATGATGCATTATAGCCCATATATAAGCGTTGTACTTTCTTATGATTAGGAAATACTCGCAACATATATATATATATATATATATATATATATATATATATATATATATATATATATTCGTACCGTCACTGATTCAACTTTTAGATACAAACTCACTGCACAGCCACATATCTTTCTGTTTCTTACCATTTTATTGCGGCAAAACAGATGGATTAATGGAGATTTATGCATCTAAAGGTTCGATAACAGCCTACAAATGATAAGGGCCATGGCCGAATGCCATTGGTCTTCTTGGCCATTATTCTCGGACTGCAGAACACTGAAAACTGGGACATCGAGAACAAAACAAAGGTAAATTTATTAATATAATAATATATGTAAACATAGTCTCATCCTGCCAACTTTTATTTGATGGTATCCATACTGGATATTGTGTATAGAGTAAGCCTGACATAATTTTTAAAGAATTAGATAATTCATTAGTTTATACTGCATATGTAATCCCTTAGATAGTATCTTTAGTTTAATAAACTTGAGTTCCAATCTGAGGTTATGTATTGAGCTTGTTTTCTTGCAACAAATTATGATGGAACTTTGTTTATGAAAATTGGTAGATCAACACATTCTATATCATTTCAATTTAGAAGATGCATAAGATTTTAAAGGCAACTTTGCTCAGAGGGTGCAGCTACTGGAAACCTTTTTTGCTTTAAAACCCTTGGGAATTCTTGCATAATGTGTGTGTGTTTGCAGTATGTATATTAACTTTCTTATGCTTGGTCATAAATTTGGTACACTGGTGTGAATTTTGGCATGTTTTAACTGGTCCCTGATCCTAATTTACCGCCATATTTGGATTTTGACCATTACATCTTACACATGATTAAGGAATGATTCAACTTTTTTGTCTTATGATATATGCAACACTATCATTTTTATCTATTAATTTTGTTACCGGAATTGAACTTTCAAATTCCATATGTTCATTCAAAATATACTTTTAATGCTCAGTACATATCAAGATTTTTCAAACAGCAGGTAACAATGACCGAGTCTCGGAGTTGTTATGTCATCACACAGTCCACACATAAATTATTGTTTATGCTATTGATCAAAATAGCTACTTATTTATGTTTTGCTGTCATTCATTTTCGGACCAAAACAGAATTGTAATTCCATGGACAACAACACTTTAATAAATGTCTGAGTTTTTGTTTTAATGATGAAATTAAACTTCCAAAGTGCTAAGATGATTAATTCAACACATAATATACACATGCATGGGTTTTATTTCAATTTTACAATACTAAAGATTGGCTATTTTTGCTGATTTGATAATCATTTAAAAGCATATATGAATCTCAGAAACCATATCATCTAATGCACCCAAAAATGCATTTTGAATTATATATTACCTTTGAATCTTGTGGATTCTTGATGTTTGATGCTTGCTTTGATAATTTCTTTATCTTGAATCTTTGATTTGGCTGAAATCTTTGTGAACATTTAAAGGAATCGTAGCTTTTTTTTAGAGAGTAGGAGAGAATTTCTTTTACTTATTTGGTGTAATGAGCCGACAATGGAAAATTTGGGTTTTTATTTCTTAAAGTTCCATTATGATTAATTTGGTCCCCTATGTTGCATTTTGTTTCATTTCTTTTAAACTTAATCATCACAAATTGCCACTGATTTCTTAATCTGTCTGCAATAAATCAGTAAATAGGAATATAAATTGGTGCTGTTTGTGAATCCGAGACTCAAGTTTGAGACCAAGTCTCGGACTGGTCAGTGACTTGAGTTTGGCTGTCTGTAGAAACATAATGTAGTTCACTATTTATCATATCGTTCCAACATGAAATACATAGCCAACTAAATGGTTTGCTGTGTGTGAGCAATTGAGTCTGAGACTCATGAAGAAGGCCTTGGCCTTCGGCCTGGTTTGGCTTGGGTTGGTTGCCAGTTAAATTGCATGATCATTAATCTTACAAAACGGCATTGATCCTTAATTTTCAGTTTAAAATCAGTAATATATGAAGTATGTTTGGTTGTAAAAACAAAATCAATAAAGTGGCTAGACATGTTTTTCAATATAAACAGAAACAGGGGTTGTTTGTGTAGGTATACTTGTGTGTTACCCATTTTTAAATGGCTAATTATGTGTGTGTTTGTGGCTGGAAAACATAGTTATGTTACCATCAATAACCTTCAATTTGAATCAAAACAGAATGTGTAAATGTTGTTGTTGTTGGGTCCGTATTGAAAACATGATGGAACACAAGGTATGTTTCAGTGGGAATTATTGAAAAAAGCAACTGATAATGAATCATGTTCGTGTTCTCCATGTCTTCAGTTTTACGGACTTTTCCAAGTCTTCTTTAGTTATTAATTCCATACATTTATAAGCGTTATGCAAACTTAGCGACCCAATAGACACAGACTAATAAAGAATCTTCACTTCGCTTTATAACATTTCCCTTCACAAACAAGCATCGTCTCTTCACTCAATTTTCATTATTTTGTTTTCTATTGGTTCGTCATTCAAACATAAAGTTTCTGAAATTGGTCATGCATTTTAACTTTTGCTTGAGGACATTTTAGTTTAAAAACATCTAGATATAACTAAACTAATGACCTTGGTTCTGATTGCGTCGGGGATGTTAGGTCCTTGGAGGGATTGTCAATTAGGCATCACTTAAATATTCTTGAGTGAAGTAATAATGATATTAATACATTAGAAATGGATGTACATCTAAATCATTAGAGCAACCAAGTGTACTGATTGGTGATCTGCTCATTGTTCATCGGGGCCCAAAAGGAAAACAGAAGGATACTAATATATAGAAATGGATGGACATCTTTATAACTATAGCGGCCAAGTCTACATATCTGATTAATGATCTGCTCCTTGTTCATCATGGCCAAAAGGATAACCGAAGGATATGAAGATCTCATTTATTTTAGTGTGATTAATATTATTTATCATTGGCTATTTTATAGACAGCTTTATGTAGATTTATTTTGTCAAGATTCTTTATGTGGACAATGTCAATGGTGAAGTTATCAGTTACAAGTATTTATTCTTCTGATAAGCCATATTTTATAATGGTATCCATTTTATAGTTAGTTTTTTTCCACGTGTATATATCTCACCTACAAATTATATCTGCAGGCATGAATTTTATGAGAAACCAGAGAAGGTTGTTGTAACCATGTTTGCCCTGTTGGTGAATTAGCTTGTTGATGCATAACCACTACTTTATTTTGAATCATGAGAGAAAATCCTATCCTGGAATGTGGTATATTTGCTGTAGTTTCTTATTTTTGAAGGTTAGCAAAGACCCTTTCTTGTAGAGTTGCAGTATCTTCGGAGAGATTAAATTTAATAAATGGGTGCATATCAGCATATGTGATGTGTATCAGCTATACAAAGTTGCACGCCTGCACCATTTTGGTTCAGAGTTCAGATGTGTGCTTTGCAGTGTTCAATGGGTTTAGTAACGTGGTAGACAAAAATATATGTTCAACTCTTGGGTAGCTGCATCAGTAGTTCACTATGGAAAGATTATAAATGAAGTTGTAGATTCATAACACTATGCAAGTTCCACCCTTTATATTGTAGAGCTGAATAACAATGCTGAGAAAAAGAAACAATAGAATAGTAAAACATTAAATGAAGAAAAACGAGAACAGGGAATAGACGTGGTTTGGTCCAAGAATGACCTATGTACATGAAAATACTATTGAATCTTTTTCAGATCTGGGCTAAAAATTTTTGTATGGGTCTGTGCATAATAATAATCTTCCTTCTAGGGTGCTGGTGTTTAACATAAACGTTGTCATGTTGCTTATCAAAGAAGCTTCTTAAGGTACCCACAAAACTACGTAATACTCAAATATTCGATTCTTAGCACTACGTTGGTCTAACAATATGTTTAGAAAAATGATGTGATGTTGAACGAATATATTACCAAATATAAAATATTTGACGCCGCTGCTTTGCGCGGGTACAGTACTAGTATATATATATATATATATATAAACTTGACGTTTTAAGTGGGTTTTATTTATAAACTTGTAATGTTGGGTGATTTAAGACATAAAAACCTTTACATATACATATTATCATATATGCAAGATTATTAAGTCTCTTATATCATTTAGGGCTTGGTTAATAACATCTTGATCATCACCCATCAATCTACGCTAACGTGCATTTTACGCAAATATTTTGCCATCACGCGCTCGGTGAGTCTTCATAGCCCCTATTTTCAGACTGTTATGTTTTGGGATTGAAATACATGCTACGTTATTATATGGACATTTCTATTGTATATTACACATGTGCTTCCATCAGCCCTCAAATCATGAACCGTTAGTTACATTTATTTGTAACCACGAATATATTGTGGATAGATCTATCGGGAGTCATGTCCCCCATTCGGGTTATTCTTATCGGCTAACGGCGGAATGCATAAATATTTAACATTATGGTATTACGTATGGGATTACTGCACAGGACAAACTCATAACTAAGTTTCGGTTGCATGATGGCTTATATGTCATACATAACATGGAATTTATGATTTTATAAATTCAAACTCAACTGTTGATGTCCATACAAGTCATATTTACGTGTAAACTTATGAGCTCACCAACAATTTTGTGAACGTATTTTAGCATGTATTTTCAGGAAATTAGGCAAGTGCACCGCATCGGAATTATTTTCAAGCTTCTGTACTTATGGAGTCGGATTCATTTTCAAACCATCGGAGATTTATTAGCATTATTTTGGTTAATTTAATTATGTATTTAGATCTCTTTATTTTGCGAACTACTTACACTATATGTTGGTGATGTAAAACATTTCTATATTTTAAAGTTATATCGATGTAGTTTTGAAAACGTCCATATTGTGGTCATTCGTTATGATTATGGTTACGCTTCCGCGACGTCACGCTTCGTTGCCAACCGGGGTAACGGGGTGTGACATAAGCCCACTGGATCTATTCCTTTGGGCAGTACTGATGTTGAAGGCTCTGTGACATCTCCTTTAAAGGGGAATAAGAAATCTGCCTCAAAGACCAACTCTAAGGGGCAAAAATCTTTCATGTCCCTCAAAGGAGAAATCAGCCTCAATTGGTCAACTAGGCCTACTCAGGCTAAGTCCCCAAGCCCTGCACCAACTAAGGGGGATAAACTTATATCTGAGGACATGCCCAGCAAAAGAAGACAAATTGCCCCAGAATCATCTGATGAGGAGGAAACTTAGATAGCGCTATCCATTGTAGCCACTGGAAAAGGCAAGGCTGTTGTGGATATAGAGGGTGAAAGACAGCTCCAGCTCATATATGACAAAGCTCAAGCAAAGGAAATGAAAATTCCACTTGAAACTTTTTATGAGTGGAAACAAGAGCAAGTTGAGTTTCTGGAACGGGCAAAAGAGGAAGCAGCCTCAGTGACAGTTGCTCAGGTTTTGGCTGCCAAGGAGGCAAAGAAAGTAAAAATATCATCCTTAGTAGTGCAAATGAAGTTGGAAGAGGCTGTCAAGGAAACAGAAATTGGAAAGAAAGTTGAGCAGGAGAAAAGCTCTAAGGTCTCTATGACCAAAGAAAAATATGTGTCCACCATCCCTTCGTTTGTTAGAACCTAATTCCACTTTGACAACTTGGCTAGAAAGAAGTTGTTTCATGTTGCTGAAAGAAGAATAACCAAGCAAACAATTGGAGCTGTTCCCACTTCAAGAAAAAAGCAGCCTTGGAAGTTATAGATTACAGATTCGGTGCTGATGGCCCTGAACTAGAGTCATATGAAGCAGCTGATGTAGCTAGAATGGGATATAGATAATGGGTTGAATTTTCAGTTGCTCTGAGCATTTCAAAATCTGAAACAGCTAAAACTATCAGAGCATTTGTGAGAAAGTTGATGGGGAAGGTGAAAGGGTTGGGTCTAATTCCAGAAGATATGATTAAGGGTACTTCTAAGATATAGCCAAAAATCAAACGCAGAAGACAGAAAAGGGACACAGAGCTTGAAGAGATTGTGAAGTTGATTGAACAAGGGTTCTATGCCACTGAGATTTAAGGTATGAATCACAGCCTGCCCAAAGGTGTAGAACCTATTGAAGGGAAGTTCATTGAAGACACTGAGATTGGAGTGTTCTTTGTGGATCCTCTATCTAAGAAAACATGTTTTCAATGAGCCTCAGATCTTCCCAAAGCTGGTGTCAGACAGCTTCTTGCCTTCAAGTTCATGACATCCTATGTCAAGCATTTCAGGTGGAGAGTAGCCAATCTAAATCAGTTAGAAGCTTGCAATGCCAGCGGAGAATTTGATAGCTAAGAGCTTTTCTATCTTGAACAAGAGGTTTAAAGTTTTGAAGTCAGAGAAGAAACACTGCTGGTCTGGAACAAGAGAAACTCCTACAATCTCCCGTTGAATTTGAGAAAGAACAAGGCACATCTACAAGTGATGCGTAGATGAAAAATGGAAGATGATTATTAGTTGGTCAGGCTTACCATTAGTTGCTCCCAACATCAACAGTCCAATTAGTTGAAGTTTTCTTGTACATTTGTAGTACTTTGTCTTTGTAAACATTTGTTGTTTAATCGGGTTTCAGTATGTATAAACTGATCATTACTTTATCTCTATGTTGTAATTTTCATATCTGCAACTGAAATGTCAATGTATATAGTGATAATTGATATAGTCAGCTTTAGACTTAATATTGAAGGGGGAACTTAAGGCTTTTTAATGCCTTATTGAAACCTGAAAAGTGATTTTCAAAATCAGCCTATGTCTGTTTCATGCTGATACATTAGTTTTAACTAGGAAGAATGTCTAAGCTGTCCATAACTGTTGGACACGTTTGAAAGAAACTGTACTGTTCATGTCTGTTGAACAATTTTGACTCAAGTAAGTGTTTTATTCTTTGTGAACATGTTTTACATTTTCTGGAATTTGTTTCCATGTCCACATTCAAGGTCTTGAACATAACGATTAATCTACAACTCAAGACATTGTGGAAAATCAAAAACTGCCAGTTCTGCCAAAGCTGTTCTGAAGCATGAAGACTGTTGGGAAATATTCTAAGTATGTCAAGCTGTTAGTTAGATTTCTGAAACTATGAGTAGTTTTTCTGTGTAATTACAAAGTTCAAGCTGTTAGTTGAGTAAGTTCGAGCTGCTAGTTCAAAAGTTCAAGCTGCCAGAGTTAAAAGTTCAAGCTGCTCAACAGATAAAGTTCAAGCTGCTCAACAGTTTTAACAACAGAAAGTGCTGAAATTCAGGAAGTGTTTTATATTTGAAGATTCAATCATATCTACTACCAGAGAAATCAGAGTTCCTCAAGGAAACAAATCAGAAGGATATATATATATATATATATATATATATATATATATATATATATATATATATATATATATATAGAATAGGTTTTTCTATTGTAAGTCTGTACGTGCAATTTTGTAATCGTGTGCTTCAATGGTAATTGCTTTCTGATTAAGTTTCTCAAGCCTCTAAGGTTGTAAAACCCTAAGAACAGTCTGTGTTCTTCGTCTAATCAAACAGATTAGAGGTGATTGTAATCAGTGAGTTTGGCAATATAAAAGATTTGATTTTTGATTATATTTATGTGTTATTCTAAAAGTTTTTCTTAAAACAATGAAGTGTTATTCCGCAAACTTCTTAATTGGACTTTGATTCAATACAAGATTATTGGTTTATACTCTGATTTATTCAATCCAGTTAATATTAGGTGGTGATTTTGATCCTGACAAGTGGTATCAGAGCCACAGGATTTTTCTTTGTTTTCAAAGTCAGAAACTTTCTTCTAAAATTTTTATTTTTCTACAATGGAATTTGAAAATAGCAGTAGTGGATCTGGGCAAGGACTCAAAGTGCCTATGCTCAAACCCAATGAGTTCGAGATGTGGAAACTCAGGATTCAATAACACATTCAATTTCTTGATTATGCCATTTGGGAAGCTGTTGAATATCCTCCTGTAGTTGATCCTGAACTAGATGATGAGGGCAAGCCCATAAAAACACCTCCAAAGACTGAACTTGAAAGAAAGGCAAGAATGAATTAAGTGAAAGCTCTTACTCTCTTACAGATAGCCATTCCTAATGCTTATCAACATGAGTTTAAAAAGTTCTATACTGCTCATTCTCTTCGGATTGCTTTAGAGAAAAGATTTGCTGGCAATGCTAGCACCAAAAGGAATCAAAAAGATCTTCTAAAACAGCAGTATGAAAACTTTTCTGGTGGCAAAAATGAAAACCTTACTCAAATTTTTGACAGGTTTAATAAGTTGATAGGTGAATTGGAGAGTGCCAAAGTCAGTTTGGATCAAGATGAAGTAAACAGAGAATTCCTTAGATCACTTGGTGAAGAGTGGACAGTCTATGCTGCCCAATGGAGAACAAAAGATACTCTTGATGAAATAGAGTTGGATGAGCTTTACAACAGCCTGAGAGTGTTTGAAACTGAGATTGAAAATAAAAAGAAATCCTTTTCTTACAATCACAACACTGCTCTGCTATCATCAGCATTAACTGATAAATCAAACTGTTGTGATTCCTTTTCAGGTGCTGATGGTAACTCTACTGAAGTTCATTATGAAGCTTTTTTTTCAAGTGATGGACTGTTTGCTCTAAATGCTGAAGATTTAGAACAAATCCATCCAGATGATTTAGAAGAGATGGAATTGAAATGGCAGCATGCTATGTTGACTATAAGGGCCAAAAGATTTCTGAAAAGAACTCCCAGACGAAACATTCAAGCCAGATCAGAAGGCAAACCAACATTTGATAAATCAAAAGTTGAATGATTTAAGTGCCACAAACTTGGTCACTTTGCTAGAGAATAACAATCCTAAAGTCAGCAGCCACCAGGACCCCAGCAAACAAATCAAACTTTATCATCACAAGCTCTTGTCTCTCAAGAAGACAATGTGTTTGACTTGAGTGATCAGACAGAAGAGGAGTTTCAAAATCAAGCTCTTATGGAGATATGAGTACATGCAGGCTATAAAAGATCTTGAAAAACAGATCAATGACTATAAGGATAATGAGATTCAGATGGGACATGACAGAACATATCTTGAATGGGAGAGATAAAATCTGTTAATATAGATTTAGGAAGCTTCAAGCTGGCAAATCAAAAGCTAGAACACCTAATTGAGGTTCAATTTAAAGATAGGGTGAAATCTCAACTCAATCGCAAAGAAGGTATAGGATACAAAGCCACTCCACCCCCATACAACAACAAATACATTTATCCTATGAGTGAAGTTGCTGATAGGCTTGTGAATGAACCATTGGATGAGACAATGACAACTATAGATCCTATCCTTGAAAACAGTCCTGAATCTAAAGAAGAGCTGATTCCAAATAAAGGTTGTGAGTTAAAGAAGTTGAGAGAGAACTCAAAACAATGAGTGCCCCTATAGAAACCCCTACTTCCAGTTTCATCAAAACCCCCTGTGAGAAAGGAAAAGAGAAAATGAGTGTATGCAATAATGCTCCACATGTTTATGTACCTTCTAACTGTAACATTGCATCTTCCTCAAAAACTAATAAAAGGGGTAAGACTGTTCCAATATGCACATGCCAAAAGCATGGTGTCCAAAAGTTTTCCACACAACAGCAGGTAAGGGGAAATCAAAGGAACAAGAACCAGTTATGGTCTAACAAAACTGGTTCTCCAATCAAAGCAGTCAAAAGATGTTTCCATTGTGGCAGGAAAAATCATTTGGCCAGAAATTGACTATATAAACCATCTGTTGCAAAACATACAGTGGTTCAAAAACAGGCAATTGTTCAAATCTCAAAAAATTTCATGTCCAAACCACTTGTTACACCAGTTCCAAAGAAGATAGTTGACCACAGGTACTTAAAAGTCAACACAAGACAGCCTACACACCAAAAACACGTTTTAGCAAAATCCAAAGAAAACATTAAAATGGTATGATGTGTTAAAGGCAAAAACGCATATCAAAATGCTGATGCAAGTGTTGAGGCTGTTAAGTCTAAAGTTGGAACTGGTAGTGCAAATTCTGAAGCTGTTAGCACTAAAAACCAAGTTCAAACTGGTAAGTCTAAAACTTGAACTGGTAGTGGATCTTCTGAGACTGTTAATGAAAAGGTTGGAAAGAACACCTGGATACCTCATGGTATAACTAAATTTTCTTCACAAAATCCACCAGTGGATCTCACTAAGTATAAAAGGACACAAACAGTGTTTAGTTATGTCAATGCACAAGGACAACCCAAAACCAATTTGGTTTGGGTTTACTCCACCACTAACTAAGCTTTTATTTGTGCAGGGCACCCACAGGACCAAACATAAACCAAGATGGCATATGGATAGAGGATGCTCTAGGCACATGACAGGCAATTCTGAATGCTTGTCACATTTCAAAGGCTTTGAAGGAGGATTTATAGCATTTGGTGGAAATTCCAAGGGAGGTAAGGTAACAGGTAAGGGTACTGTCAAAGCAGGCAATATGATCTTCAATGATACTTTGTATGTTGAACAGCTGAAGTATAACTTACTAAGTGTGTCTCAAATCCGTGATAAACAAAATATTGTTCTATTCACAAACTCTGAGTGTATTGTCCTTTCAAAAGATTTTAAAATCCCTGAACATCTTGTTTTACTTAGAACACCAAGGAAGGACAATGTCTACTGTTCGGACACAAATCTTTTGTCAAAATCAAATACTTTAAGCTGTTTGATATCCAAAGCATCCTCTAATGAGTCTGCTCTTTGGCACAGTAGGATGTGTCACATTAACTTCAAATCTATGAATGTTTTAGTCAAAAAGAATTTGGTAAGAGGTTTACCACGAAAGGAGTTCATATGTGATGATCATTGTGTAGCACGCCTCAAAGAAAAGCAACACAAAACTTCTCATAAGGCCAAAGAAGTAAATTCAATCTCATCTGCTCTTCATCTTATTCATATGGATCTCTTTGGTCCAACATCTGTTTTGAGTTTGAACAAAAGAGCTTACTATTTAGTCATTGTTGATGATTTCACCAGATTTACATGGGTTTACTTTCTTAGGACTAAGGATGAAACTGCTGAGCTAGTCAAATCCTTTATCCTTAAGATAGAAAATAAATCAAACTTAAAAGTTAAGGTGATCAGGTCAGACAATGGAACTGAGTTTAAAAATCATATCCCAAACAGTTTCTGTGAGTCTACAGGTATTGCAAGGCAATATAGTTCACCCAGAACACCATAACAAAATGGTGTAGCTGAAAGGAAGAATAGAATTTTAATAGAGGCTGCTAGAACCATGCTAGCTGATTCCAAACTGCCAATGACCTTTTGGGCAGAGGCAGTCAATAAATCTTGTTATGTGCTAAATAGGGTTCAAATTGTTCAGTCACAAGGGAAAACTCCATATGAGTTATTCCATAACAGAGTTCTCTTAATAGCCTTTCTAAAATCTTTTGGTTGTTCATGCACGATTCTGCACACTAAAACTCACTTTGGAAAGTTTGAAAGTAAAGTTGAAGAAGGTTTGTTTGTAGGTTACTCTATTCAAAGCAAAGCATATAGAGTGTATAACAGTGTGTCTAAAACCATTGAAGAAAGTGCCAATATTGAGTTTAATGAAAACACTGCTAATGTTAAAGGCACTGGTCCTGATTGGTTGTTTGATTTTGATTCACTAACAAATTCTCTGAGCTTTGTTGAGTATATTGCAGGAACTGATGAAGACAGGGTTGAAGCTGCCAGCACAAATTCTCATGCTGGTCACACAAACATTCAAGTTGTTGGCACAAAGTTTCAAACTGTTGAAGATTCTGATAAATGTGATGAGTATACTGTACTACCACTTCAATCTTGTGACCCACCAGGGGTACTGGATGCTCAACATGATACAAATCCAGATTATGAAGTGCCAATCCCATGACCTAATGTGACACCCCCATCCAACAGGGAAATAGTCCCTTCTCCTGATGAAACTGTCACTGGAGCAGAATCATCCAGTGGTACTGAAGGTGATGATACAAATCTAGGAACATCATTTCAGACAGAAAGAGAACCCACACTCAGGGTTCACAAGTATCATTCTCTCAACCAGATAATGGGAGACCCACGCACACCTGTGCAGACAGGGACAATGGTTCACAAGGAGTCCACTGATGCTGAATCCGCAGTTCTCGAATTCAGTCTAGCTGCCTTTGAACATGCATGTTTCATGTCACAATTAGAACCTAAGAAGGCATCTGAGGCTCAGAAGGATCCATCTTGGATTGAGGCAATGCAAGAAGAACTTTTGCAATTCAAGATTCAGAATGTATGGACTCTAGTTGACTTACCTAAAGGAAGGAGAGCAATTGGTACAAGATGGGTTTTCAGAAACAAGAAGAATGAGAGAGGGGTAGTAACCAAGATCAAAGCAAGATTGGTAGCACAAGGATACACTCAAGAAGAAGGAATAGATTATGATTATGTCTTTGCCCAAGTAGCAAGGATAGAAGCCATCAGACTGTTCCTAGCTTATGCCAGTTTCAAAGGGTTCAAAGTGTACCAAATGGATGTGAAATCTGCATTCCTATATGGTACAATTGAAGAAGAGGTGTATATGTGTCAACCCCCTGGATTTGAGGACTATAAGTATCTAGACAGAGTCTACAAATTAAAAAAAGCCCTCTATGTACTCCACCAAGCCCCAATAGCATGGTATGACACTTTGTCCTCATACCTTCTACAAAATGGATTCAAGGGAGGTACTCTAGACAAGACATTGTTCACAAGGTCCATCAAATCTGAGATTTTGCTTCTTCAGATCTATGTTGATGATATCATTTTTGGGTCAACAAATGACATTTTGTGCAAGGAGTTTGAAACCTTGATGCACAAAAAGTTTCAAATGAGTTCAATGGGAGAACTCACCTTCTTTCTAGGATTGCAGGTCAAGTAGAAGCCCACAGGATATTTTATAAGTCAATCAAAGTATGTAAATGACATCCTAGAAAAGTTTGGCTACATTGATAACAAAGTTGCTAGCACTCCAATGGACACTCACAAGCAGCTTGATGCAGAAAAAGATGGAGTGGATGTGGGTATTCACTTATATAGATCATTGATAGGTCACTAATGTATCTCACATCTTCTAGACCTGATATAATGTTTGTTGTTTGTGTTTGTTCCAGGTTTCAATGTGCTCCAAAGGATTCACATCTGTTTGTTGTTAATAGAATCTTTAGATATCTCAAGGGCCAACCACAGTTGGGACTATGGTATCCTAAGGACTCTCCTCTTCAACTAAGAGCTTATTCTGACGGTGACTATGGAGGTTGCAACATAGACAGAAAATCCACAACTGGTGGATGTCAATATCTAGGAGCAAGACTGGTCTCTTGGCAATGCAAAAAGCAAACAACTGTCTCCACCTCATCTACTGAAGCAGAATATGTAGCAGCTGCCAGCTGCTGTTCCCTAGTGATGTGGATTCAGAATCAATTGAAAGACTATGGTATGAACTTTCTATTTACTCATATTTACATTGACAACTCAAGTGCAATAACCATTGTACAAAATCCAGTGAAATTTCCCAAAACCAAGCACATAGACATTAGATTTCATTTTATAAGAGATTGTAATGAGAATAAATTAATCCCAGTTACCAAAATTCATACAGATGGCCAGTTAGCTGATCTATTTACAAAACCGTTTGATGTAGGAAGATTTACCTTCCTAGTATCAAATATTGGTATGGTTAATATGGATTAATTTGGTTTTCATTATTCTCTCTTATTTTATGATAAACATACTTATTTCATGTGCTTGATTAAGGGGGAGAGACTATTTCATAAGAACATGCTTAATTTTCAACTAACAGCTTTAGTCTTTTCTCAAGCTGCTAGTTCATTTTACTCGAACTGTTAGTTGTTTTCACTTGATCTGTCAAAGTGTGCAGGGTAATTCCATAAATCCTTATAAGTGTGTGCGCGGGACTAGATATTTTTGAAATGTCAAAACCTTTAAAGGTCCCAGTTTTGTTCAATTGCAACTACCAGTTGCAATAATATCTTCCAACGAACTTTTCTTTCTCTCTAAGCGATTCACATACAGTCGATTAAACCATAAATCACCGTCTTCATCTCCAATAGAGTTTGTCAAAGAACACAACTGCCTCCCCTACTCTCTCAAACATACTGACCTTTAACCATTTCATGACATGATGGACTTTCATAGAAGTTCCCATATCCATCATGCTCTCACTGTTAATCCCACCATCTATGTGCCTCAAATTAAACAATTCTGGAAATTTGCCACGGTCAATACCCACAATGGAGTCACTTCTTTTGCATCCACAATCGATGGCAACCCTATTACTATTACTGAGGAGACCATACGCCAACATCTGCATCTTCAAGATGCCTCAGGTATAACAGATCTATCTCTTACTGCCTTACATGAAGGACTTTTTGCAATAGGATATAGGGGCCCTATAGATTCTTTTACTTTCATTAAAGCACATTTTGCCCCTAAATGGAAATATCTTGTGCATATCATTCAGGAATGTATAAGTCCCAAAAGAACTGGTTGGTCTGAGTTTTCTTCAAACATTGTCACTACTTTAGGGTGTCTATCAACAGGCCAACAGTTCAACTTTTCAAATATGATTTTTCAGGGGATGTTAAGGCATCATGCCCTAAAGAATGGGAAATTTCTGATGTATCTACGATTTTTGGCTGAAATAATTGCAAAATCTTGCAATAATTTTAATATACATAAAAGGATACATGTTTCCCATAGGCACTCTTTACCATCCATCAAAAGACTTTTAAAACCTAGTGCCAATTTTCTGAATGTGGATGTCCCATTGCCTTCTGCAATGCTGGGCATCAATCTAACAAACAGAGGAGAGGGTCCTGAGCAGGCTCAGCCATCCATCACTTCTTCTCCCCCAGGACCCCAACCCACTCCTCATGATACAAACATCTCATCTGCTCCTTCTATTACACATACATCCCCACCCCCACACTCCTAAAATACAAAAGACAAAGGGTTTCAGGAGCTCCTTCCTCCTCAGCCTAAGCACAAGTGCCAAATATCCCTGTGCAGGAGGACACTTCTACACAGACTATCCAAAGGGAACCCACTGAGGACTCTCCCACCCTCAATTTGGAGGTGTACATTCCATTAGCGGATGTCCATATGCGATTTGGGGCTGACACTACTGATGTCTCTGCACAAGAGGCACAAAACAGTGTCAACATATCTAAGACCACACCCATGGCAACAGAGGGTGTGCAAGCACCATCTGGAAGTCCCCAGTACCAAGAACAAAGGGGCAAAGATGTTTCCATCTCTGGAATTCCTGCCAGTGATAGATCTCAAATACCACTATCATTTGAAGATCTTGAGGCTAGTCTGCAACTGATGGCATTAACGTATCAACAGCTGAAACCTATTGTAGCCATATTGGAACATTATAAGTCCATTATTGCTGCACATGGGGCACAAATCACAGCTCTGCAACAGACTACAGCAGCCCAAAATCAACGACTGGATTATTTTCATCAAGGGTTCACACTCTGTGGAAACAAAATTATACAGCTTGAGAGATTGGTTCGAACCCTGCTTGCAAAGGTCTTTGGTCCACCTTGCCAAACAAATGCATCCAAAAAGGGGGAGAATCCAGAGATCCCACCTTCAGTCCAAACAGCTTCAAACTCCCCTCCAACAGTCCCAGTTTCTAGGCTAACAGTCCCAACATCTACTCAAGATGTTAGCCTAGAAACTCAAGCTGCTCCCATCAGGACAACTGGAGTTGTCATCAGATAAGGATCTCAGGCTCCTGTCACAACAGTCCAATCCACCACATCAGCTTCTAGAGACAAGGGTAAAGGCATTGTAATTGAATCTCCAAAGATCAAATTCTCTTCTAAAGAAGCCCAGGTTGCTCATGATGCTGAATTAGCAAGGAAAATAGCAGAAGAACAGGATGAACTCTTAGACCAGCAAACTCATGATCAAATGAAAGATGATGAAACCTTAGGTGACTATCTAAGAGGGTTTGTGGTCAAGCAAAATCAGAAGAAAAGGAAAATGCCAACAGGGCATTCAAAGGCAGAGCATAGAAGATTTTTGATAAACTTCTCTGCACCAGTTGGACTATCAAGAGTAATGGCTCATTCATGGCCAAAAGAAAAGTTTTAGGCATTATATGACAAGGAGAAGGAAAAACAAGATGCAACCAAAGTAAGTCCAATGCCAACAAGAACCAGTTCAAGCTGTTGCTAGTGCTCTTGCTCATCAAGCAAAGATTGATCAGGTTAAAAGAGTGTTGTTTGAACAACAGCTTCAAAAGGCAATAGAAATCGAAAAGGCATTAGATCAGTATGACTTCTCCAAATCGCCTATTACTTACAGGTATGCTAAATCAATTGATGACATCGATTTGGACTATCATTTTGTAATCAGAAGAGAGGCTGGTCAAGAAGAAGAATATAAGAGCCTAGCTCATATGGCACAAAGGCTAACCAGAGATGATCTGACAAAAATGCATCATATTGGAAATGTTAGTCATTCAAGATCTCAATGTGTCTGGGTTCAAAGAAATGTAAAAGATCTTAGAAGTATTTTTGATCCAGAATTTACAAGAGTAGAAATAGAAGCTGCCAAGGATATGAAGATTGTACAGGTTGATGTATATGCCAAATCAATGACATATAGACTCAAGCTTGCAGACGAATCCAGCAGGTTCTACAATTTTGAATTTTTCAATCTGCCAAAGGCTTGGCTACTCCAAATAAGCTCAATGAAGATTCACTGTAATAAAGAGGAGTTGAAGAGAGATTTCATAAAGGCAAAAAAGCAGAAACTTTCACAATTGTAAGTTTTTGGATGTCTTAGTTTGTAAGTAACAGTTTTACTTTGTTTTATTTCCTAATTTGTATAAAAACTTAAAGTCTTGTGTAAAGAATTTAAGTTAGGGGGAGATTGTTGGAAAATATTCTAAGTATGTCAAGCTGTTAGTTAGATTTCTCAGACTGTTAGTAGTTTGTCTATGTAATTACAAAGTTCAAGCTGTTAGTTGAGTAAGTTCGAGCTGCTAGTTCAAAAGTTCAAGAAGCCAGAGTTAAAATTTAAAGCTGCTCAACAGATAAAGTTCAAGATGCTCAACAGCTTTAACAACAGAAAGTGCTGAAATTCAGGAAGTGTTTTATATTTGAAGATTCAAGCATATCTACTACCAGAGAAATCAGAGTTCCTCAAGGAAACAAATCAGAAGGCTATATATATAGATAGAATAGGTTTTTCTATTGTAAGTCTGTACGTGCAATTTTGTAATCCTGTGCTTCAATTGTAATTGCTTTCTGATGAAATTTCTCAAGCCTATAAGGTTGTAAAACCCTAAGAACAGCCTGTGTTCTTCGTCTAATCAAACAGATTAGAGGTGATTGTAATCAGTGAGTTTGGAAATATAAAAGATATGATTTTTGATTATATTTATGTGTTATTCTAAAAGTTTTTCTTAAAACAATTAAGTGTTATTCCGCAAACTTCTTAATTGGACTTTGATTCAATACAAGATTATTGGTTTATACTCTAATTTATTCAAACCAGTTAGTGGGTGACAGACCATTCTTATATCAAAATAGCATTACAATTAAGAGTAAAGGTCTAAAGTTGACATTCCTCTTTAAGGTAAAGCTGTGGACGACAGAGACAAAAAGAAAAAGACAAAGACTCTACTGCAAGTGAACAAAGCATGATTTGTCAGATTTATGCAGAATAATAATCTTCTCTTTTTGCAAGACATTCCCACTCTCTCTACAACCAATGAAAAAGCTTCACTGTGATTCTATGTATGAGTCTAGAAGAGAAGCTTCCAAGGAATTAGGGAATCAAGAGAGACATCCCCAAATAGAGAACGTGTATTACAAAACAAAGTGTGTTTTAACATGCATGCAAGTTCTGTTTTTAACTTAGAGTAAAATAGCCGAGTGTGTCTAAGCTATTCAACCTTAAAGATGATATATATGTGTCTTGTGTCAACAGTGAGTGATCCTTTGTGTGTAAATTCATTGTAACTAGTCTGAGTGAGTCATTGATTAGTTTAAAGTCTGTTGTTTCAATTCTGTCATCTCAGTTTAGATCATTCTACAATCCAAACTTGTTTGTAATTTAATAAGGGTAAATATATACATACAAACATTAAAAAAATGTGTGTGATAAAGGATTATCTGTATTCACCCGCCACCCTTCTACAGCTTATCTAAACATACTAGGAAAACCTTTTGGGACCTATAATTTCATATCTTTCATTTGCGAAACTGCAAGGAAAACGACAATGAAAAGTTGGTCGACCATCTGACTTACAAGATTAACGAGAAGCTGCAATGCGATGAGCCTGAGGTGATTTGGGAAACGATGATGAAGAAGTTGAGGAAACGAGAAGTTACAATGGTGTTGGCACAGTGGAGAACTTCACACAGAACTTCCCAAATCTGGGAATCTGAACAAGACATGATAGTTCATTATCCACATCTATTTGAGCCCAAGATACTTCGAACACAAAGTGCAAGTGTGGTGGGCTCATATATTGTAACACCTTGCTTTCTAATTATGCATTTAAGTGGAAATTTATAACATTTATTATGTGATTTTAGGAGTTTAATGAAATGAATTGCTAAATATTGGAAATTAATTATTTAATTTGATATGGTGCAAGATTCTGAATCTATAACTATATAAATAATATAAGAATGAATGTTATCAAATTGAAAAGATATAAGTTAAAGGGTTAAACTAGCAAATATTTTAAACTCACAATAACAAAACACGATTCTTTGGGAAAAGGATTCATTTCAAAAACACATCTGCTCTTTCAGTTCTCTCAAGAACACACATATGCAATCTACATTCTCTCTCTAACTCCTCTATACAAATAGAAGCAATCGGAGTCAAATTTCTTTAAGAAATTTCATGGAAATCATCAAGTAAGCATAAAGCAACAAAAATATACAAGATTTTTTTTGAGGTAATACAAAATCAAACATTCAATTATTTATTATTGTGATTGTGTGGGGGTGCTACGGCCTAGAGGGCAAGAAAAACGCAAGAGAAATCCAATTAAACATTGAATTTATGTTCAATCTTTGATTCAAATGTTATACAAAGCATATATGATCCATCAATAAAAATTTAAATGGGTTTTCATAATGGAGAACTGGTTACTAGAATTGCGAAGAGTGGGAGTTCGTAACTTGTCTACCCTTTAACTTAGTCCCTTAACTCTGTTCCGCAACACAGTATGTTAACTCAGCAGTTCCTAAAGTTGGGACCTTAACTCAGCAGTCCCTTACCTCAGCACCTTAAATCAAAAGTCCCTTAACTCAACAGTCCCTAACAAAGCACCTTAACTTAGCAGTCCCTTATCTCAGCACCTTAAATCAACAGTCCCTTAACTCAACATTCCCTGACTCAGCACCTTAACCCAGCAGTCCCTTAACCCAACACCTTAACTCAGCCCCTTAACTTAGCGCCTTCACTCAGCAACCCCTTAACTCTTGAAGTCCTTAACTCTTGGTCTTGGTCTAAATTAAGGACCTTAGATTGTGATACTTGTCAAATGTTAAATAAGATTAAAGCATATATTTATGCGACCTATAATGTATTAAGGTTAAATACATTAGAAAAAAGACTTAAAACAACAAGTTTAGCTATAGAAATATATAGAAGACTTAAAGCATTAAAGTGAGACTAAAATCATATAAATATGATACCAAATGATATAGTTAATTAACGAAGCATATGATACCACATTATATATCAAGATAGTTATATTGATCAGCTATACACTCAGTAATGTTAATTATAGACATTAAGAGCACGCCAGACATAACTTAAAGTGTTAAGCCAAGTTATGAGTCAAAGCTAGGTGCAAAAGATAATTAATGTAACATCTGACATAAATACAGGTTAGCAACTATGACCTAATCAGTATTTATTACCAAGTTATAACCTAATCAGTGGTCATTAACAATTAATCAAGGTGATTAACAAAGTTCATAAGGAAATTCAAGTCAATTAGAAACAATTTCATCGGTGCGATGAATCGGCAAATTAATTAATCCGATCGATTTGCGATATGATGGATTAATTCAACTAAGTACATAATTAAATTAAGATTAGTAACACTAATCATTCATTAATACACATACCTAACATCAGTTATGCAAGACTAAAACAATTCATTAAACATATGCATACAAAAGTATTTATGAATTTACATAAAAAGGGAAATACAAGAATACATTTTGAAATACTTTTATACAAAAAAAAATTGAAAATACATCATAAATACATCATCAAAATCTGGCCCATAGGTAGTACAAATGTGGCTTTTGAATTCACTTTTTAAGTACACAACTCCATACACAATCACAATCACATCTCTTCCTTTCAATTCATCCAAGATCTCACACTCAACCTCCATTTTCACCATCATTTCAAGATCTTTTTCTCCTCTATAAATAGGTGTTCAATTCCATTCATTTCCACAAATTTCAAAAGCCAAAATGTAACATCCCGATTTTGAGATAGGTACATGGAATTATTTCATTGGTTTAACTATTTAATTTGGGACCCGGAGATGTAAAATTGTATTTTGGGGTATCGGGATCGGGATTTGGGTATCGGACCGAGCTAAACCCAAAACGTATATATAGTTTGCTCCTTTGTTTCTTCGATTCATTTTTCAAAAGCCAGAGCTAAGTTTGAGTGTGTATGTGTGTGATTGGATTTCCAGCTCCTGCTAATCAGAGATTGAAGCTTTGAATCGTGATTAAGCTTCCGAATCCTTCACCACCTTCTAGTTCCATGTTGAGGGTCTCGTATTGACAGGGTAGGGAAAGGGCAGGGAACCGAGACTTAGTGTAGCTAGCTGAGCAGGTGAGTTTGCATGTTTTTCGTTGAGATACTTGTACGATTATTTTACTGATACTTGCATGATCTTTTGTTGAGCTTTTTACGAGATATCATGAGTTTTCTTACGAGTTTTTATTGTGATACTATCATGCATGTATTATTGTGTTATATTGAGAACTGTGTTTTAATATGAGATTTGGGACACTTGAGCTGTTGAGATACTAAACCGTACGGCTGGGCAGGGGTTGGGTCGCTCCCAATTCCCTTTTTGAGTTCCTGACGACTGCTTTGTGCGGTCTAGGGATTTTGGTACGTGGACCTATCCACGCGAGTTGAGTACCTATTGAGCTATCTTGTGGGATCTCATATACTTGTTCAGTAGAGAACGCTGAACGTTTTATTGTTGAGTTAATTATTTTCTGAGCTTTATAATCGTACACTAACCCTTGCATTCTCACCAGCTTTAGCTGACCTGTGTGTGTTGTTGTGTGTATTCCAGGTGACCGGACTTCTAGTACGCCTGCTGGACCAAAGTAGGTTTACGTTTTCTGTGTTCGAGGAGTTAGCTACCTTTCTTAGAGGTAGTTATTTTTTGGGGATCGTCTTATATACTTCGGATAGGTTGTGTAATATGCAGGACTTCCGTGACTGTTTCTTATGTAAAATAATGTTTTAAATTATCGGGTTTTCATGTATGTATCTCGGGAATAGTGTAGGGATTATTATATTATATCTTTGCTGATGTGGTAATTGCGTGGCATTGTGGATTAGTTCAAGGGTGTTACAAGCTTGGTATCAGAGACTAGGTTTAAGTGATTAAGTATCTAGTGGATGCTTAAGCTTAAACCATAGAGTCTAGATCCTTGGATTGTAATCCGAAGTAGAGTAACAGGTGATGAACGAGTAGTGTGTAGAGTCTTGTAGAGTTAATTTGTGTTATTATCTTATTGTGCAGGTTATTATGGACCGTCAGGGCAGCGGGCCTCAGGGGGATGACCATAGGGATGATGAGCCTGTGCGTAGATCTGACTTGTATTATAGGTCAGATATTAGATAAGCGTTTTCTGGTCCAGGGTGCGGGTAGGGGTCGAGGCGCGGTGCCTCCACCCGAGGGAGAGCAGAGTTCCGGGGCTGGTGCTTCTTCTAGCCAGCCATCGCGTGGGTCCTTTAAGGACTTCATGACGGGTCGCCCTTCTGAGTTCTTCGGTGGAGTTGGTGCCTCAAAGGCACTGGATTGGTTGAGAGAGGTCGAGGCTGCATTCCGTATAGCCCATGTTGATCGAGCAGACCAAGTGAGTTATGCCTCCTACCTTCTGAAGGGAGGAGCATTGAGATGGTGGAGTTCAGTGGTCAGTGCTCTGGGAGTTGACGAGGCCTATCTGATGTCTTGGGAGGCGTTCCGTACAGAGTTTGAGCTGCAGTACTGTCCGTTGGACACGAGGAGAGAGTTGGAGCGAGAGTTTATCCATCTGCAGCAGGGATCCAGGACCGTCCAGGAGTATATTGATGTGTTTAATGATAGAGCCCAGTTTGCGCCGCATCAGGTAGCTACAGAGGACCGGAAGGTCACTATGTTTATTGAGGGATTGAGGCCGGACATCCGAGAGTTCGTGGGGATGCTTCGTGACCCCACTTTTGCCTCAGCGATGGAGTATGCCCGCCGCCGAGAGCAGGAGGTGGAGAGACAGCGGGAGCAGTTGGCTCCCCAGAGACAGCGTATCGAGCCATCGGGTCAGGGCCAGAGTTCCGGGTCTTCGAGATTCTATAGAGAGAGCCGTCAGGGCGGGTATTCTGAGTAGCAGGGACAGAGTTCGGGAGCCCAGCGAGATCAGGGCCGAAATGATAGACAGTTAGGAGCCGGTCAGAGTCAGGGACAGGGTCGGGGTGGTCAGAGGCAGCAGGGGCAGCGGCAGCAGAGTTAGGGTCAGGGTCAGAGGCAGAGTCAGAGTCAGGGGAGTGTTGGGAGGGGATCTCGGGATTCTGGGAGCCGAGTTGAAAGTTCGGCATCAGTTGAGAGAGATTGTCAGCGGTGCCATCACCGTCATGCGGGGTCGTGTGCCCGGGAGCATCTTCGTTGTTTTAGATGTGGCCAGTTTGGTCACACAGCTGTTGCATGTACCTCTCAGGAGTCTCTTTGCTTCCGATGCGGGAAGCCGGGTCATATGTCTCGGTATTGTCCGAACCCGAGCGCGGGGTTTTCGGGGTCGAGTTCGAGCGGAGCTGGGCCGTCAGGGTCATCTTCAGTGCCTCGGGGAGGAGGAGCACCGACGGCTCGTGGCAGGGTCTTCCAGGCCACTGCCGAGGAGGCGCGTGAGTCGCCTGATGTTGTGTCTGCTACGTTTATCCTTAATGGACTGCGTGCCTTTATTTTATTTGATTCGGGATCTGATCGTTCATATGTATCTGCCTCCTTCTGTGATTATTTTGCTATGCCTTCATCTGAGTTATCTGTGCCTGTTATTGTTGAGCGTGTTGATGGTAGTACTGTATTAGTGAGCCGTATTTATAGAGATTGTGTGTTAGAGATAGATGGCCATCGATTTTCCATAGACTTGATGCCTATGGAGATTAGCAGTTTTGATGCCATTGTTGGCATGGATTGGCTGACAGCGCGTCAGGCAGATATCTTCTGTTCTAAGAAGATGATTCGTATTCCTGTTTCCGAATCAGAGTCAGCGATGATATATGGCGAGAGTCGTAGGGGAGAGATGAGTATTGTGTCGATGGCGCAGGCGCAAAGGTATGTGGCGAAGGGATGTGCCACCTATTTAGCTTATGTGGTAGATTCGAAGAAAGAGAAGAGAGAGGTCAGTGAGGTGCCGGTGGTTAGAGATTTCCCCGATGTGTTTCCGGATGAGTTTCCAGGTCTGCCGCCGGACCGGCAGGTTGAGTTCAGGATCGACCTAGTTCCCAGGGCCGTTCCTATTGCGCGTACGCCATATCGGTTAGCTCCTACCGAGATGCGCGAGATGATGACGTAGCTGCAGGATTTGCTAGATCGAGGGTTTATTCGCCCCAGTTCTTCTTTGTGGGGAGCCCCTGTGTTATTCGTGAAGAAGAAGGACGGGACGATGCGTATGTGTATTGATTATAGAGAGCTTCATAGGGTAACGGTGAGAAACCGTTATCCCTTACCGAGGATTGATGATCTCTTTGATCAGCTGCAGGGGGCGAGCTTCTTTTCGAAGATTGATCTGCGTTCAGGGTATCATCAGCTGCGGGTTAGAGACGAGGATGTGCCTAAGACTGCGTTTCGGACCAGATACGGTCATTATGAGTTTTTAGTCATGCCGTTCGGGCTGACTAATGCCCCAGCAGCATTCATGGACCTAATGAATAGGGTCTGCAGGCTGATGCTCGATCGATTTGTGATTGTGTTTATTGATGATATTCTGATCTACTCGAGGAGTAGCGAGGAGCATAGCCAGCATCTGAGGGAGGTCCTGAGTACTTTGCAGCGAGAGAGGCTATACGCCAAGTTTTCGAAGTGCGAGTTCTGGCTTCAAGAGGTGCAGTTCTTAGGGCATGTGGTGACGAGTGAGGGCGTTAAGGTGGATCCAGCGAAAATCGAGGCGATTATGAGTTGGGGCCAGCCCACATCTGTGTCAGAGGTTCGCAGTTTCTTGGGTTTGGCCGGATATCAGCGGTTTATAGAGAATTTCTCGCGGATCGCAGTGCCACTGATGATGTTGACCAGGCAGTCGGTGCCGTTTGTGTGGACCGAGGAGCAGGAGAGTGCTTTCTTAGAGCTGAAGAGTCGGTTATGTAGGGCTCCGATTCTAGCGTTGCCATAGGGTTCAGAGGATTTTGCAGTTTACTGTGATGCTTCCTTCACTGGGTTGGGATGTGTATTGATGCAGAGAGGTAAGGTGATCGCTTATGCCTCGAGACAGCTTCGGAGCTATGAGTTGAGTCAGCCAGTGCATGATTTAGAGTTAGACGCCATAGTCTTTGCCTTGAAGATATGGCGGCATTATTTGTATGGGACGCGCTTTACCGTATTCACCGATCATAAGAGTTTGCAGTATTTGTTCAGCCAGAGGGAGCTGAACATGAGGCAGAGGCGTAGCATGGAGCTTCTGAAAGATTATGATTGTGACATCCAGTACCACCCGGGGAAAGCAAACGTGGTGGCAGACGCCTTGAGCAGGAGACCTTATGAGCAGACGGTTATATCCAGAGCTTCTCGACTAGAGGTCACGTCGACCTTGATTGACGGTCTGCGGTTAGCTCAGGAGGAGGGGCTGAGGGGCGAGAATGTGCAGAGAGAGAGATTAGCCGGGCAGCTAGAGTTGTTGAGCCGAGATGACAGAGGTTTGATGACCCTTCGTGGTCGAGCATGGGTTCCCAGAGTAGGTGGTTTGAGACAGCTGATTCTAGATGATTCCCATAAGTCTAGATTGTCGATCCATCCGGGCAGCACGAAGATGTATCGAGATCTACGAGTTCATTATTGGTGGCCGGGGATGAAGAGGGACGTGGGGAAGTATGTGGAGCGTGTATGACGTGTCTTAGAGTTAAGAGTGAGCACCAAAAGCCGCATGGTAGACTTCAGCCGTTAGAGATTCCAGAGTGGAAATGGTATGATATCACCATGGACTTCATAGTGAGACTTCCGCGGACTGTTCGTGGGAATGATATGATTTGGGTGGTTGTTGATCGTCTTACGAAGAGCGCCCACTTCTTGGTCGTTCGTGGGACTATTACGATGGATCAGTTAGCGCGCCTCTACATCAGCGAGATCGTTGCGAGGCATGGGGTTCCGAGATCTATTACGTCTGATCGAGACAGCCGATTTGTGTCGCGATTCTGGCAGAGTTTCCAGAGAGAGTTAGGTACCCGAGTTCAGCTGAGTACAGCTTATCATCCGCAGACAGGGGGTCAGACAGAGCGGACTAATCAGACTCTGGAGGATATGCTGCGGGCTTGTGTTATTGATTTTGGGGGTAGCTGGGATTTGCATTTGCCGCTTGTTGAGTTTGCGTATAATAATAGCTACCATGCATCTATCGGCATGCCTCCATTTGAGGCTCTTTATGGACGTAAGTGTTTGACTCCAGTATGTCGGGGAGAGGTTGGGGAGCGTCCTATCAGCGGGCCAGAGGTTCTTCAGGAGACTAGCGACAAGGTCGCTATGATTCAGCAGCGGATTAGGACAGCTCAGAGTCGCCAGAAGAGTTATGCGGATCGCCGGATGTCTGAGTTAGAGTTTCAGGTCGGAGACTCCGTGATGCTTAAAGTCTCACCCTGGAAGGGGATTATCCGGTTTCGGAGACGAGGTAAGTTGGGACCGCGTTAAATTGGGCCGTTCGAAGTCGTGGAGAGGATCGGGGATCAGGCTTATCGTCTGAATTTGCCTCCAGAGTTGTCGGGAGTTCATAGTGCCTTCCATGTCAGTCATCTTCGTAAGTGTTTGGCCCGTGACGATCAGAGAGTGCCCTTATCAGAGATTGAGGTCGATGATAGACTTCAGTATGCCGAGCAGCCTGAGGCAGTGACAGATCGGAAGGTAAAGAAATTGCGCAATAAAGAGGTGGCATTAGTTTTGGTGCAGTGGAAGCACCATAAGGGTACCAGCGCCACATGGGAGCCAGAGTCAGAGATGCGTAGCCGATATCCTCACCTCTTTGCTTCGAGCTAGACTCTGAGGACAGAATCTTCATAAGGAGGGAGGACTTGTAACATCCCGATTTTGAGATAGGTACATGGAATTATTTCATTGGTTTAGCTATTTAATTTGGGACCCGGAGATGTAAAATTGTATTTTGGGGTATCGGGATCGGATTTTGGGTATCGGACCGAGCTAAACCCAAAACATATATATAGTTTGCTCCTTTGTTTCTTCAATTCATTTTTCAAAAGCCAGAGCTAAGTTTGAGCGTGTATGTGTGTGATTGGATTTCCAGCTCCTGCTAATCAGAGATTCAAGCTTTGAATCGTGATTAAGCTTCCGAATCCTTCACCACCATCTTGTTCCATGTTGAGGGTCTCGTATTGACAGGGTAGGGAAAGGGCAGGGAACCGAGACTTAGTGTAGCTAGCTGAGCAGGTGAGTTTGCATGTTTTTCGTTGAGATACTTGTACGATTATTTTACTGATACTTGCATGATCTTTTGTTGAGCTTTTTACGAGATATCATGAGTTTTCTTACGAGTTTTTATTGAGATACCATCATGCATGTATTATTGTGTTATATTGAGAACTGTGTTTTAATATGAGATTTGGGACACTTGAGCTGTTGAGATACTAAACCGTACGACTGGGCAGGGGTTGGGTCGCTCCCAATTACCTTTTTGAGTTCCTGACGACTGCTTTGTGCGGTCTAGGGATTTTGGTACGTGGACCTATCCACGCGAGTTGAATACCTATTGAGCTATCTTGTGGGATCTCATATACTTGTTCAGTAGAGAACGCTGAACGTTTTATTGTTTAGTTAATTATTTTCTGAGCTTTATAATCGTACACTAACCCTTGCATTCTCACCAGCTTTAGCTGACCTGTGTGTTGTTGTGTGTATTCCAGGTGACCGGACTTCTAGTAGGCCTGCTGGACCAAAGTAGGTTTACGTTTTCTGTGTTCGAGGAGTTAGCTACCTTTCATAGAGGTAGTTATATTTTGGGGATCGTCTTATATACTTCGGATAGGTTGTGTAATATGCAGGACTTCCGTGACTGTTTCTTATGTAAAATAATGTTTTAAATTATCGGGTTTTCATGTATGTATCTCGGGAATAGTGTAGGGATTATTATATTATATCTTTGCTGATGTGGTAATTGCGTGGCATTGTGGATTAGTTCAAGGGTGTTACACAAAAACCTCTTCTTTTCTCCCTCTAAAAAACGGCCAAGGGCCTCACACAAACAAAAAGATTGTTCAACTTTTGCTCTTTCAAGTGTTCTTCAATATTCAAGTGACTTTGGTGCAACAACCTTTCAAGATTTCAACTTCCACTTGATTTCATACTTCAAATACATCAAAGTAAGTAAATACTAACTAATTACTTCTTATATTTATGTTTATATAACTCTTGCACAATATATATAATCACCAACAACAACAAGTTTCATTAAAACTAAAGTTTATAAATCACTAATTTTATTTTAAGTTTGTTTTCTTCAAATGTGTTTATAAATATATAAACACACAATGTAAGTATAAATAATATGAAAACAAGTTATATAAATGTGTTTCATAGCCTTTTATACATGTGGTTTTTGAATAAACAACAAAGATCACAAGTTGTTTCAAGTTTATGAAATGCGGATTTTTGGCAGAAATGTTACACCGACTTTGAAAAATCATGACTAATTCATAACTTCACAAAATGAGTTGATTCTTGTTTTAAAAGTTAGATCTGTGTCTTAACTAAATATTTGGAGTTTTTCATAATTTATTATGGAGTTTTGAACCCCCAAATGTCATTTGGGAACCCGAAAGTTTGACAGCTCAAAAATGGCTAACATAGGGTTTTTAACGAGCTTTTTCCCCAACCTAAACACCTCGAAAAATGGTCGTTCTTAACTTCAAAAATTTTTGTATATAGTAGTTTTAAGACTATGAAAACAAAAGCGCAAATCGTTTTGAAGCTTGGTCAAAAACAGCCTCAATGTAGGCCGAAAAACGTTTAAAAAGCTAGAAAATTTTATACATACATATATATATATATATATATATATATATATATATATATATATATATATATATATATATATATATATATATATATATATATATATATAAACTTGACGTTTTAAGTGGGTTTTATTTATAAACATCTAAAGTTGGGTTATTTAAAAATATTAAAACCTTTATACATACGTTTGATCATATATATGGGAGTTATTAAGTCCCTCAAATCATTTAGGACTCGTTTAAACGCGTCCAGTGTCATCACTCATCAACAACGCAAACCGTCATTTTTACGATCGATTTTACCAACAACTTACGGTGACTCTTCATAGTCCCTATTTTCACTATCTATTGGGGTGGAAATACATGCACTGTTTTCATATGGACATCAAAACTGTTTATTTCTTATATGTGTTACACATGTGTTTATGTGGATCCATCAGCCCTCGTATCATGAACCGTTAATTACATTTATTTGTATGCGCAAATATATTGTGGATAGATCTATCGGGAGTCATGTCCCCGATTCGGGTTAGTCATACCGGCTAACGGCGAAATGCATATATATTTAAGACATGGTATTACAGTCGGGAATACTGCACAGGGCAAACTCATTTAATTAAGCTTTGCTTACATGATGGTTTATGTACTACATACATGGAATTTATGCTTTATATATTCAACTCATCTGTTAATGTCCATACAATTGGTCTTTTTGCGTTAACCTATGAGCTCACCAACAATTTGTTGACGTATTTTAGCATGTATTTTCAGATAATTAAGTCATGCACATTTATCGGAAGTATTCCAACACTTCCGTTCATCTTGGAGTCGCATCATTTTCAAACTCGGAGATTTATATTCATCATTTTTTATATTCTAATTATGTATTTAAATCTCTGTAATTTGCGAACTACTCTTCATTTTATTCGGGCTATGTAAAACAATTAAATATTTTGAAGTTATATCAATATATTTTTCTGAAAACGTCCATCTGGTGGTCGTTCGTTATGATTATGGTTACGCTTCTGCACTCGTCACGCCGCGCTGCCAACCGGGGTAGCAGGGTGTGACAGATTGGAATCAGAGCCATAGTTATAGTGAACTAGGTTGCATTAGTACCCTAGACTATAACTTTAACAAAAACTAAACTTTCTTATATCAACTGTGAACATATGGACCCTAATGAGAAAAACATGTTAAACAATACGGTCGTTATGCTCTTTGTTGGTACATCCTGTGTGACGATAGCAGTCTAATTGATATTGCATTGTGTTTTTAACAAGTGTTTTGATATATATGTTTATATGTGTTTGTCTGTTATTGATATTGTGTTTGAACTTGATGTAACACATTACAAGAAGTTCAAACATATAGGTCAAAGATTAACTCAAGCATAAGTAAAAACATAAGTTTCATCACTTAAGTGTTTAAGTGTTTTGGCTAGATTCGAATTGCATAAGGGAACACATTCGAATCTGTGATAGATTCGAATGTGACCTTAGATTCGAATGTGCCAGATTCGAGAGTGTCCTTGTGGACAGACTGGAATGGGCCTTGGGCCAGACTCGAGTTTGGCCCACATCAGACTCGAATCATGGTCTATAATTAGGGATAGACTCGAGTCATTAGCAGACTTTTAGCAGAATTCGTGAGGAATTAAGCTTAAGGCGATCTCGAGTTTATCAGCTAGGTGAGTGCCGTTTCGGAGAGAATTAGTTCGTAGGATCGTTCGTGTGTCGTTCGTTCAGCGTCTAATAGTCTCCGTGTTTCGTGGTTGAGAGTTGTCCGTCTAACCGTCAACGAGGATTCCGCACTCGTTCACGGATCCGCGTCTAGATAGATCTTGCTGTGGTAGACCTTACAAGTGGTATCAGAGCCTACGGAGTGTTCTTGGTGTTCTTCGTGTTCGTCAGATACATTCTAGGTTTCTTGACGCTAGTTGGACGGTTTTGCTCTCAAAAACGTGTTTTCAAGCTTAGCAAATTCATATTCGGGAAACACTTTGTGGTTTTTCACGTTTTTGATCGAAATCATTATTTTTCGTTAAAAAAAATAGTGATTTAACCTGCAAAACGTCAAAAAATCAAAGTGTTAGCCGTTTTTCGAGTTTGCGGCGCTCGAATCTATAGGGGTAATTAGGGTTTCACTTTAGTCTCGAGTTTAACCTAAATACGCTCCTTTCGAGTCAATTTCAGAGGTTTTCGAATCTACCTAGTTTCGAGTCTGTTGCTTCATTCGAATAGGATCTCGAGTCTAGCTTAGTTTTGTGTTTATTTCGAGTCTAGTATTGTTTCGAATCTGTTGTTTCGAATCTGCTGAATTTCGAGTTTGCTGATCTTCGAATCTAAGGACCATCGACTCTAAGGATATCTCGAATCTGACATAATTTCGAATCTAATTGAATTTTAAAACTTAATCAAATTTAATCCTAAAAGATTTACCCTTAATTAGTTTCGAATCTACCTAGATTCGAAAAGGTTAGTCTAAATCAGTTTCGAATTAAATTAATTAAGTTCAAATTCAATATTTTTAGAAAAGATGTCAAATCTTCAGAAATTCTTAGAAATGGACCACGAGGTTGGGAAAGCAAACGCCCTGCCTAAGCTGATGAAGGTCGAGGATTATTACTGGTGGAAGGACCGATTTACCGATTTCGTACGTTTCAACGATATGCGCAATTGGGTGTGCATAGATGAAGGGTATATTCCACCGGTATCTGAAGTTGAAGGCCGTCAAAAGGACTTGTCATACCAGATGATGAAGGAGGATGACAAGAAATTATTTGAAGCTGAAAACAAAGCTTTCTCCATAATCCGTATGGCTTTACCTCAGGATATACTGCACACATTTCGGACTCAAAGGACGTCGAAGGAACTTTGGGAGTCTCTTGAGAAAAGGTGTGAGGGTAATCCTCGGGTGCGTAGAAAGCGTACAGAGCTGTTGAAACAACAGTTTGCGATTTTCAAGACAATTAAGGATGAACAGCTGGATGATATTATCACGAGGTTCTATCATCTGATAACGGAACTTGAAAGTCATGGAATTGAGTATTCGGACACTGACAAGAACAACAAGCTTCTTGATGCCCTACCAGCCAAATGGGCTATGTACGTGGCAATGATTAAGCTGAATGAGGACAAATACTATACTCAATCTCTTGATGACATTGTGGGAAAGTTGAGGGCATATCACTTCGAGTTAATTAAGGCCGAGACTGATTACGAGCAAGTCCAGAATCCAGCAATGTATTTTGGAAAGACAACTAAATCTTCAGTGACAGCCGATCCGAAGACTGCTACAGCGTTTTTCACCGGAGAAACGTCATCACCAGCAGAGTCTGAAGACTCATTGAATCGCGCGTTCTTAGGATTAGGAAGATCGGAAGAACAGCAACCTCAAGTCCAACAGGCATCGACAAGTCAGAGCTATTCGAAGATGCCCATGAGCGCAAAGTCAGTGGAAGAGCATCTGAATCTACTTGCTTCTTTTGTGGCCGCATACGGAAATTGTGTTCAAGGGAAAATTAACGATCCTGCTCTATGGGACGAAGATTACGATCAGGTCGACCCTGATGACTTAGAGGAAATGGATCTTAAGTGGCAACTGGCCATGGTGACCCAGAGGGTTAAAAGATTCATTAAGAGAACTGGAAGGAATTAGCAGATGAATAACAAGGGGATCGGGTTTGATAAGTCCAAGGTGAAATGCTATAACTGTCAAGGACTAGGACACTTCGCCAGGGAGTGCCAGAGGCCAAAGGTAGAGACATACCAGGGGCAGAGCCAACATCAGGGACAATTCCAAAATCAGTCCCAACAACGATACCTTCCGAGTTCCTCGTCTGGTCAAGCCAATCTAGCTGGTCTATTATCGAACGTCACTTCCGATCGACAGCTAGATGGTACGTATGATTGGAGTTCACATCCCGAGTCGAATGCTAGAGCCTTCATGGCTGAAGTCACAGAAACTGGATGTGATGGGGATGAGCAGACTACACGGGACAGCAGTCCGATGTGGGTTGAAAAGGCGAATGATCAGACAGTGCTGGAGTTTGCTGCTCAGATGGCGAATGTGGAATCTGATAACTCAAAGGTTAGTCTGTCTTATTCTCTATTTCGTGATTTATGTGCTTTATGTGTTAGTTCTAACGATAGGTTAAATCTAATCTTAGACTCACAGAAGACCATAACTGCTCAAAATGAAAACTTAAAAATTGAAAATGCTAGCCTAAATGATATAAAGCAAGATTTAAAAGAAAAGCTTAAGGCTGATGCTCAAGACGTAGTAGTTCTAAAAGACAAACTCAGTGAGCAGTGTGTTAGGATAGAACTTATGTATGAGCACGTAGAGGCCTTAACAAAGAGTCTTAAAGACAAGGATATAGAGCTAGCAGAGACCAAGGTTAAGGTAGCAGAGGCAAATAACAAGCTGGAAAAGTTTAGGAATTCGAGCCTAAATCTAGGGAAAGTCTTAGATGCCCAAAGACAGTCCAAGAAGCCAGTAGGTCTAGGTTTTCATGAAATTCCTCCATCTTTCAATGCGAACTATGTGCCTCAGCCTCAGGAGAAAACTGACAAGTCAGTAGACTTAGAGGACCTACCTGAACCATCACCAGAGCCTATAGTTGACAATACACCTAAGGTGGCTGACTCAACCGTCAAGGTCAAGAAAGTGAAATTTGCGTCTTCCTCCAGTGAAACACCTGCAGGAAAACAGAAAATCTCATGGGCTGACCAGGTCGACGAGGCAGACACAGTAGATGTACCAAAGGAGATAGACACTAGTGAGACACCTAGATCTAAGGGAACACACAAAAAGTCCATAGATAAAATGTCTTGCTTTAGATGTCACGAGAAGGGGCATGTTGCTTCTCACTGTCCACTTAGGAAAGCCGATGTTACCCCTAAGACAGTGAACCCAACACATGTTAAGCCCTCAGCCAGTGTGGCAAGCAGCAGTGGTTCTCAACCTACCGAGAAAACTATGCAGGCCGCACCCAAACAAGTTGTGAAAAACACACCGGTTAAGGTTGGACCAAAGGAAGTGATTAGGACAAATTCACCGAATCGTGTCAATAATCAATATAGGTCAGCACCTCAACAAGTCTATAGGAGCACCACACCTAGCAGGTCACATACTCCAGTTAGGTCACATACTCCAGTTAGACAGTATGCACCGGTAAGAGCTCAGGGATCACAGTCAGAAATGGCATATAATAGGAATTATTCTAGAGCTCCACAACAAATGCCTACACCAAGGCAAAGAGTGAACTTAAATCACTCGGCACCACAACAGAACCCAGTTCAAATGCCCAAGTCACCTGAAAGGCGAGATGGGTATTTGAAAGAGTTCACGTATGTGGACGAGAATGGTATTACCAAGTCAGTCATGGCTTGGGTTCCCCGTGATAACTAACCTCTTTTCTTTCATGTGCAGGAGATAACTACAGGTCCAAACAACAAGTGGTTCGTCGACAGTGGTTGCTCCAGGCGCATCACGGGGGAAAGAAGTCTTCTCACAGACTTCAAGGGAGGTAATAGGGGATTCGTATCATTCGCTGGTAAGAAGGGTGGAAATATCACGGGTACCGGAATGGTCACTAATGGGACAATAAAATTGGACCAAGTTTATCACGTTGATAAACTGGTTCATAATCTCATTAGTGTATCTCAAATCTGTGATAAGAAGAACTCGGTGTTATTTACTGACACTGAGGCGTTAGTGCAAAAGCCGGGATTCAAAATTCCTGAAGAATGGGTATTGATGCGGGCGCCAAGGAAGAACGACTTATACATGTTGGATATGAACAAGCCGGAGACTTCGATGGGGCCAATCTGTCTACTATCCAAAGCTTCAGAGACGGAATCAGTACTGTGGCACAGACGCATGGCTCACCTGCACCTGAGAAAGATGAATTGCATAACGAAAAATGGACTGGTGCAGGGTGTGCCCATGAAAAGTTTTCAGTTCGAGGATAAGTGTCTACCTTGCATGAAGGGCAAACAGCATAAGAAGACACACAAGTCCAAGAAGCAGAATTCCATAGTCTCAACATTCGATTTGTTGCACATGGACCTTTTCGGCCCAATCAACAAAAGGAGTATCGGAGGTAGTTGGTACTGCTTAGTTATCACTGACGATTACTCACGTTTTTCTTGGGTTTTCTTTTTAGGTACGAAGGACGAGACGGCTGCAAAGCTCATCGGGTTCTTGGACCAAGTGGAGAACTCATACGGAACTAGGGTTAAACATATTCGTAGTGATAATGGGACTGAATTCAAAAACACTGTAATTGGTGTATATTGCCTATCAAAGGGCATAGTGCATCAATTCAGTGCACCATATGAACCTCAACAGAATGGGGTGGCCGAACGTAAGAATAGAACATTGATTGAGGCTGCAAGGACTATGCTTTCGGATTCAAAGCTTCCTACCATGTTTTGGGGGGAGGCAGTGAATACCGCGTGCCATATTTTAAACCGAGTCCTTACAGTCAAATCTTTGAACAAAACATGCTATGAAATTTTGAATAAACAACCACCTAACTTAACTGGATTCGAACCGTCTGGAGTACCATGCACTCTTTTAAGAACAAAACATCAACCGAAGTTTGGTGAAAAGGCTGACGAAGGATACTTCCTAGATTATGTGCCAAACTCACCAAACAAACGGGTGTTTAACAAAACAACTGGTATTGTGGAGATTGTGTATAATATTGAAGTTACAAGTTATACACATGAACCCCAAACTGGTCCGGAATGGATATTTGACTATGATAAGTTATTTGAGTCATTTAACATTCCCTTGGATGATAATGCAGGTACAATCGAGAAGGACATGGCGACGTTGCATCTGAATGATGATGGCCAAATCTTTCCGAGGACCACATTCGAATCTACATCCGAGCCTACTGCGACTGTAGATAGATCTCCAGAAGTTGCTGATCAAGAAGCACCTACAACTGAGAATCAGTCTCAAGCATCGAGTTCCAACTCTGAGGAAAACGTCCGTGAGGAGGAAAATGTAGAAGCTGAGCCTGTTCCCCCATTAGGTGAAATAGGATCCAACTTAGGAGATAATCTAAGGGTTGATGAAATAGAGACCTCTAGGATTAACAAGAACCATCCAATAGAAAGCATCATAGGAAATCCGAACGAGGGTGTGAAGACTAGGAGTAGTGTAAATAACAACACAGTGTTGTTGTCGATGATAAACGACTCCGAGGCATATCACACATGTCTCTACTCATGTTTCATATCGCAAGTAGAGCCTAAAAATGTGCAAATGGCACTTAAGGATAACTCCTGGGTTGAAGCGATGCAGGAAGAACTTTCGCAGTTTAGGAAACTAGAAGTGTGGGAGTTAGTTCCGTTACCTCGAGGGGAGATTGCCATAGGAACCAAATGGGTTTTTAAGTGCAAAAGAGACGATCGGGGTATAGTCACGCGCAACAAGGCTAGGCTAGTTGTAAAGGGTTTCAACCAAGAGGAGGGAATCGATTACAACGAGGTTTTTGCACCAGTAGCAAGGCTGGAAGCCATTAGGTTGTTTCTAGCGTTTGCCTCCTTCAAAGGCTTTAAGGTATATCAACTAGATGTTAAGAGTGCTTTCCTGTATGGGAAAGTGAAGGAGTTGGTGTATGTAGAACAACCGCCCGGATTTACAGATCCAAAATATCCTGATAGAGTATATCGCTTAGATAAGGCTCTTTATGGATTACATCAGGCACCTAGGGCGTGGTATGAGACTTTATCCAACCATCTTTTAGAAAATGGTTTTGAAAGGGGTAGGATAGATAGTACTCTGTTTGTGAAGAGGAAGGGTGATCACTTTATCTTGGTACAAGTGTACGTCGATGATATCATTTTTGGATCATCAGACGAACAGATGTGCAAAGATTTCGAGATGGTGATGAAGTCTAAGTTCGAGATGAGTGCTATGGGGGAGTTGAATTTCTTTTTGGGGTTACAAGTTGACCAGAAGAAGGAAGGAATGTTTATCCATTAGACGAAGTATGTCTATGACATATTAGAGCGTTTCGGGATGGAAGGAACAAAGTTGACTGCCCACTTCAGCACGCCGATTCAAGTGAATCACAATCTCGGGTCGGGTACTGAAAGTGATACCGATGTGGATCCGACTTTATATCGGGCCATGACTTGGTCACTTATATATTTAACTGCTTCAAGACCTGACATTATGTTTGCTGTGTGTATTTGTGCTAGGTTTCAAGCGAATCCAAAGGAGATGCATATGAAAGCTGTGAAGCGGATTCTACGATACCTCAAGTCGAAACCGAAGCTGGGACTTTGGTATCACGCGGAGGGAGATCTAGAGTTGGAGGCGTTCACAGATTCTGACTACGGAGGATGCAGCTTGACGCGGAAATCAACGACTGGAGGTTGTCAGTTCCTAGGAGGGAGATTGGTATCCTGGCAATGCAAGAAACAAACATCGGTAGCCGTGTCAACGTGCGAGGCCGAGTATGTTGCTGCTGGTAGTTGCTGCTCACAGGTTCTGTGGATACAACAACAATTGCGGGATTACGGTTTGGCTTACACTCAAACTCCAATTAGGATAGACAATCAATCTACAATTGCTATAACTAATAATCAAGTTAAACACAACAAAACAAAGCACATAGACATAAGGCATCATTTTATTCGTGATTGTGCTGAAAAGAACTTAATCAAACTGGTAAAAGTGGCAACAGAAGATAATAATGCAGATTTATTTACCAAAGCGTTTGATAAGTCACGGTTTGAGTATTTAATTCAACTGAATGGAATGCGCAACCCAGAGTAATTTGGCCTTAGTAGTAGTAATTTATTTTCTTTTAGAGTCTTAGTATTTCTTTCTTTACAGTAGTCTGCTAATTTAGGAAAGTTTCTATTTTTAGTAAGTTTCTATTTTTAGTAAGTTAGTAGGTTAGCTTATTTTACTGCTTTTCTTATGAAAAACAAAAGAAAAAAGAGAGAAAATTACAAAAATACAAAAAAAGAGAATATCAGAAAAAAGAGTTAAGTCTTAGATACATAGGTTCAAAGTGACGAAAATTAGCACCGTCGTTACAGACTCTAAGTGTTTAGGCTTTCACACATAATGCAACTAAATTCTAAGTGTTATACTTTAGTTAGTTTGATGTGTTGGTAGGCATAATACATATAGGAAATCTCAAGGCTAATAAAATAATCTAGAAAAAGTCAAGCGTGTCACTAACTTAGATGTACGACCAATCGGTCTTAATTTTTATGTACAAGACATACAAACTTTGAGTCTAAATGAGGTATGCAAACTTTCTGGGGATGTATGGCAACATCAAATACATCTGAAAATGGAAAGAATAGAAATATCATATAAAACTGAGAGTCGAAAACATGCAACTCTGTTGTACGTAAGTACAGACCTGTTGTCTCTGTTTAGATTCGGGTTAGCAGATATGTCGCTTTGTTGTACGTCAGTACAGACCTGTCACCGCTGTCTGCTAACTTTAAAAATAAACCTTAAGTCGAACTAAGACACTTTGTTGTATGAAAATACAGACCTGTGTCCGATGTTTGTCTTTTAAAGAAAGTTTGCAAATACCAACAAGTTAGAATCTTTGTCTGTGTGCCTTGATCATAAAAGTATGTCTATGTCTGGGTCACGTAAGATAATTTCCTGATTAATAAAAAGGCCAAGGGATATTCCGAAATGTAGAATGTTTAACGGGGTACAATACCCACAATCGGCTAAATAGGTATGTCACGACAAACAATCAAAGGAATCAAAAATTCTAAGTGTGAAAGTTTAAGTACTGAAAGTTAGTATCAGACATCGCTATCTGATTGAACCTCTCTTAGACTATACTCATCAAAAATATGTTGTTTAGTATTTAGCTTAGCTTGTAAATTTTTTTTTATAGCTTAAGTCTAGATTAAATTTTTGGTCAAAATTTTATTTTATTTTATTTTATTTTATTTTTTACCTTAGTTTATTTCAGTTTAGTTTAGTTTAATTTTTACTTAGGTAAAAGGTCAAAAGTTACTAAGGGTGCATTCAAAGTTGGATAAAATAAACATTGCGTGAAATATCTGAGCTTTGGGTAAAGGAGTTGGCATACTTTATCTTGTTACACAATACAGTAGAAAAAGGTTGGAAAAGTTGAAGTTATTTCAAAATTTTCGAAATTTTTCTAAGTGTTGGTGGTTTCGAATCTAAGACAGACTCGAAGAGGTAAGACTTCGAATTTGTTAGTAGATTCGAATCTATGCTTAGAATCGAGGGTGGGTGGTATATATAGGTCAACAATGAAGTCATTTAAGACTTACTGTTTTCGAATCTATTCACTCGAGTCTAAAAGGCGATTTCGAATCTAATCTCGAATCTATCGTAATTCTCATACACGACATTTTGTCGAGTCTCTTACTTGGTGTTTCGATTCTACAGATACTTCTAGGTATAATCAACCGGATTGTACAAAGATTTGTGTAGTTTTATACACAATTTTAGGCTAAATCGTCGAATTTTGAAGTTTTATGGGTCGAAATAGGGTTTTTGCTAAATTACCAAGTTTGGACCTATAAAAGATCAAATTAAAAGCATAAATCAATGATTAGAACCTAGTTGAACTAATGTATGTGATTTGCTAAGTTCAAAATGGTTAAAATCTTGAGTTTTTGTTGAAATAATGGACGTCGGGTTCTCGAATCTGTTCATAGGGATTTTCTCGAATCTGTCATTAGATTCGAGAAGCTCAGGGACTTCGAATCTGTCATTAGACTCGAACAGAGACTTATTCGAATCTGTTACATTCGAATCTGCTTCCTTCGAATCTGTGCTTTATTTACTTTAGTTAATTTAAATTTTATTAAACTTGTAAAAATTTAATTGTGTTAGATTTTGTACTTAAACAAGTACAAAATAAAACAAATTTGAATTTAAACAAGTTTATTGATTTTTAATGAGTCTAACAGTTTTGTTTATTTTGCAGAAATGGCGGTTCGAGCATTTGTCCCGAAGCATAATATGGTCCTTAATCCCGACAATAATATCCCTGAGGCGCAGGGTTATCGCCAAGTATTGGATTTCCTAGCTGAATCTAGGATTAGCTTTGCTCTGTACCATAACATCCCAATAGTTCTTTCATATGTACGGCAGTTTTACGAGCATTTAACAGTTGATTGCACTGTCACCCCGACAGTTCTAAGAACTAGAATCGCTGGACAGCCGTTAGTCTTTTCTGCAGACATGTTGCGTCAGGTTCTGCAGTTGGGATCTCAGGAACAAGAAGATCGGCCTATTGACTTTTCGTTAAGTATTAGGCAGACTGCTTTTCTGAGGATGGGATACAGTTTAGATGTGGCAAAGTCGTCATACATGAAGAGTGGCCTGATTGGGCAATGGAGATTCTTGGTGCATGTATTCATGGTCTGTTTTGCGCCGAAGAAAGCTGGATTTGATTACATAATGTCAAAGATCCAATCTGGGGTTATTGCATTGGTATATAATCGGAAGTTCAGCTTTTCACAGATGTTCTTCTCGGAGTTCGTTCATCAAATTACGGCTCCAGAAAGGGAACGATTCTTGTTGTACCCAAGGTTCATTATGATGCTGATAAGGCATTTCTTGCCAGACTTGCCGCCGTCAAATGATTTTCTGAGTGTTAATATTATGGACAAACGGATTTTCGCTGATTGTTCCTCACACCGAGGAAGAGGGGCTGTTCCTGTGGCTCGTCCATTGTTCGGAGCCATTGTGGATAGGGAGTTTCACGCCCCGGAAGATGCCAACTGGGCAGGAGTCGTTGAGTTTCAACCACAACAACAACAGCAACAACGTGAACAACAACAACAGCCACGAGTTCAAAGACGCCGTCACTCGAGCATTAAAGTTGCTCCGTTTGAGGCACTCTACAGGCGAAAGTGTTGATCGCCGATTTGTTGGGCAGAAGCAGGGGATAGCCAAATCACCAGCCCTAAGATCATTCACGAAACTACCAAAAAGATAGTACATATACGAAACCGACTAAAAGTTGCTCGCGATTGTCAGAAAAGTTATGCAAACATAATGAGAAAATCCATTGAGTTCCAATTAGGAGAAAGGGTACTGATGAAAGTCTTGCCATGGAAGGGCGTGATACGATTTGGGAAACAAGGATAACTGAATCCTCATTACATTGGACAATTCAAGGTCTTAAAAAGAATTGGACGAGCTACCACCAGAGCTTAGCAGCGTGCACAATACCTTCCACGTATCGAATCTAAAGAAGTTTTTTCTAGATGAAACACTTGTTACCCCCCCCCCCCCTGGAAGACATTCAGTTAAATGATAAACTTTGCATCATCGAAGAACCGGTAGAAACCGTGGAACGTAAGGTCAAAGGATTGAAGTACAGTCGCATACCCATCGTTAAGGACATATGGAATTCTAGACATGGACCAGAATTCACTTAAGCCCAGTTTAAACAAAGATACCCTTACCTAATCTTAATTAACAAGACCCCTGAGGAAACAAGATAATATTTCGGGATAAACACATAATGTAAGTTTGTTTGTTTTCTTCAAATGTGTTTATAAATATATAAACACATAATGTAAGTATAAATAATATGAAAACAAGTTATATAAATGTGTTTCATAGCCTTTTATACATGTTGATTTGAAAAAACAACAAAGATCACAAATTCTTTCAAGGTTATGAAATCCGGATATTCGGCAGAAATGTTACACCGACTTTAGAACCCCCAAATATTATTTGGGAACCCGAAAGTTTGACAGCTCAAAAATGGCCAACAAAGGGTTTTTAAAGAGCTTTTTCACCAACCTAAATACCTCGAAAAATGGTCGTTCTTAACTTTAAAATTTCTTTGTATATAGTAGTTTTAAGACTATCAAAACCAAAGTCCAAATCGTTTTGTAGCTTGGTCAAAAACAGCATCAAATTAGGCTGAAAAACCTTTAAAAAGCTTGAGAATTATATATATATATATATATATATATATATATATATATATATATATATATATATATATATATATATATATATATATATATATATATATATATATATATATATATATATATATATATATAAACTTGACGTTTTAAGTGGGTTTTATTTATAAACTTGTAAAGTTGGGTGATTTAAAACATAAAAACCTTTATACATACATATCATCATATATATGGGAGTTATTAACTCCCTCATATCATTTAGGACTCGGTTAAGCGCGTCCGGTGTCATCACACATCAACAACGCAAACCGTCATTTTTACGGTCGATTTTACCAACAACTTACAGTGAGTCTTCATAACCCCTATTTTCACTATCTATTGGGGTGGAAATACATGCACTGTTTTCATATGGACATCAAAACTATTTATTTCTTATATGTATTACACATGAGTTTATGTGGATCCATCAGCCCTCATATCATGAACCGTTAATTACATTTATTTGTAAGCGCGAATATATTGTGGATCGATCTATCGGGAGTCATGTCCCCCATTCGGGTTAGTCGTACCGGCTAACGGCGGAACGCATATATATTAAACACACGGTATTAATGTCACGAAAACTGCAGATGGCAAACTCATTTAATTAAGCTTAGGTTACATGATGGTTTATGTAATAAATACATGGAATTTATGCTTTATAAATTCAACTCATCTGTTAATCCATACAATTGGTCTTTTTGCGTGAACCTATGAGCTCACCAACAATTTGTTGATGTATTTTAGTATGAATTTTCAGGTAAATAAGACATGCGCATTCATCGGAAGTATTTCAAGACTTCCGTTCATTTTGGAGTAGCATCATTTTCAAACTCGGATATTTATTTGCATCATTTTTGATAATCTACTTATGTATTTAAATCTCAGTAACTTGCGAACTACTCTTCATTTTATTCGGGCTATGTAAAACAATTAAATATTATGAAGATATATAAATATATTATTCTGAAAACGTCCATGAAGTGGTCGTTCGTTATGATTATGGTTACGCTTTTGCATTCATCACGCCTCGCTGCCAACTTGGGTAGCAGGGATTGACAATTAAGTTCGTCTAAAACCTATTAAAGCCTAGTTAAGCCAGTCCAATCTACCTTGATTATTACAAAGACATTGGCGTAAGCATTACAGTACTGTGAATAACTGATTATCATGGTTACACGTGTTTTATGTAATTGAGGCATTGTTTGATTCTATGTGTTTTCTATGGCATTCAATAGAGCTTATGTGAGTGAAGGCGAACACTGAGGCAGATGCGGTGCTCAACTTACCCAGTTCTCATAATAGTTCTATTAATATGCATTGATTTACTGCTATTTGTCTGCCTTTCAGCATATCATTCAGCAAGCATTGTTTAAGCGTTATTTAGTGTATATGATAATAATTTTACATTACTGCAAGCAAATCTGATTCTTACAACTACCCGTAAGAATATATACAGGTAGCTAGCCTTGTATCACATATTATACATGCATAATGATTAACTGTTATCTCAATAGGCAATTAGCTTATAGTTGCTCCTTTACAATTTTACATGCAAAGGAAAAGAACAAGCTAGACCATCCACTTAGGTCTACTATCTGATCAACCCACAGGACATTAGCTCACTACTCAGCTTGTGGTATAGACTTCTGATGCTTTGGGATCTGGGTAGTTGCTTTTATTATAAATGTGATGTATTAGCAATTTAGACATGTAACCTTGTAGCACGTGTAATGTAACACCTATTGTAATACCTTATTTAGACTTATGCAAGCTTGTGACTTATTATGGTGATTGCCTTTTTACTCCTAGGACTATGAATCCATAATTTAAGGTGATGTGACATCTTGAATCGATCAAACTCATGGATCTATTTATGAAAACACAAATTCTATTTATATAAGTCTTTGTAAGCTCATAATCCTTTTTATGCGACCCTTTAGGTTCATCTCGGAGTAGTCGTATTGACGGGCCGTCGTTGTGACCCGCAGACATAGTCCTTAAATCCACTATTTAGCTAGAGAAGTAAGGGTCGAATCCACATGGAGTGCGGTCGTAATCAGGATTAGGTTATGTTATTAGCCTTATATGTTTATTGAAAGCATTTAAATTGTGAATTTGTGGATTTGAATGATTTGTTTAGAGTAATGGTTAGCTATTGCTTTGTAACTAAAATTAAGAACGAAGTAACTAACGAAGAAGATAACAATCAATAGACGAATAACCATTCACGGAATCACCACGGCATAAGCATTACTCATTATAATTTCATGCAACGATCACATAGACATAATCAATTGCGCGACTAAATTAATCAAACGTGTTTAACCAGTAACTCTCGGAATAGCGTATGGAACATTAATACTCGTCTTAATCCCTAAACTAATGGACTCGACACGAATAATAACACCATGATAAACTATCTTGCTTTTACCAATCACAACACATAATCATAATCATAGCAAAATGTTTAACATTTGCATACACATAATAGATCTCGCTTAATACGAATACATCAAAACATAAGAAATTAAAGAAGAGTAAACTTAGTCGTAGATCCTCCGCAAACGGCTAATGGGATAAGCCGCACATTGTATGCTCGTCACAATCACAGATCTGAGCCATTGGGTAGGTTGCGAACCACCGTCTTCGTTCTCGTATCGTAGATCCACTCCAGCAGGGCTTCGACACACTTTCACACACGTCGGGACTCTCTCCAAAGGCTATAAATCACGTTTTTGCGTCGCACTAGAGCAGGCTTGCGCCCCCCATGCACCCGGATGCGGCTAGGGTTTAGCTGGCATGTTCTGGAACGTATCTGGGCAGTTTGGGTGCTATTTGGAGCGCAGGTGGCGCAGGCCTGCGCCCCCTCAGCTCGGTTTGCTCTGAATTCTTCGGATTGCTTCTTTTTATCATCTTGGCCCTGAAATACAAACTTGGAGTAATAATATGGATTTTACAAAGTATCGGTGCTTAAAATGATCATAATATGACTCAGAAAGGATATAAATTATAGACTTATCAAATCTCCCCAATTTAACTCTTGGTCGTCCCCGAACAAGATTTTGGAGTAAGAACTAACTAATTAACGAGCATGCGTACTAATGCGTTAAAATTCTTAACATGTAACTTGAAGACGTTATCAGTTAAAATATAATTCTCTTAGACTTTATATAATGTATCTCACTTTTGAAAATACCCTTTTAGCTCAAGGTTACGATACTTAAAACATGTGGGTCTTCCGACCATCTTTTTCCTCTTCGAATGTTTACGAAATTTTTTTTTTTAACACCATGCTTCTATCTATTTTCTTGTCACTATATTAGCTAGATGGTCCATGTAATGAGATTTCGGTCAAACGCTCCCAAACCAAATGGTTTAGGGGATTAGGCATGAGTGGTACCCCTACAGACTTAGTTTCCCGAACCATCTAAACGACAATTATCTTACTTTCGAGGGTAAATCATGATTAAGTTCTCCCTCTTATTGCATGAGTTTCCAACATCTTTTGACATATCTATATCTTTATATTATAATAACTGAGAACAATTTCTGCCACGTGTCACCTTTCTAATACCCCACTTTTTCATTTTCCCGCTATTTTTCCAAAAATAAAAATTAACATTAATTGAAGTAACATTCTTATCTTTTAATTCATTTAATTTAAACTTTATTGTTGAAACTTATTATTTTTGTTACCTAAAATAATTCAGATTACAATTAATATTCATTTAAAGTTTTCAAGGTTAACAAGCTAAAATAATTTTTTTTAATCAATAAAATAATAAACTTCATGTTTAAATGTCCTAGAGGGTTAATAATGTAAAAAATCGGTGAAATAAAAAAATTAGTTTTATAATAAAAAATTTTAAAAGCTTGACTTAGAGTCATCATTTTTTGCCATTAAATATTTAAATATTTTGGATCACATTTTAGTCGTCTTCTTTGGATTAAATATTGACTTAGAGTCATCAGTTTTTACCATTGACTCAATGATTTTGAATGTATATCATCTTTTTATTTTATTATATCTTAATCTTAAAAAAATTTTGAAGGATTTTAAGGGATCTCACCTCTTTATTAATATTTAATTTATAACAAATCTTTTACATCAATCCATGTAATACATGGGTATTAATCTAGTTAATTATATTTAATCCCAAATAAATTTTAACGTACTTGAATTCATTTTACATGGCAAAAGTTTTAATTATTACTACAACTCTTTTCTTAATTATAATATATATTGTCAACACTAGCCAATTCCCTTGCACATTTATTTTCTTAGTATCATCATGTTCCACGGCCTGATCGGAAAACAAGACTCAAAAGGGGAAGACATGACAGACTATATAAACATTATAAACTCAAATGAGGACTCGGCTATGAACTAAAAATAAATGAAAATTATAATAAAGAAATTAAATGCATAACAAACTAAAATAAAATAAAATACAAGACAGAAAAGTAAAGTATAAGGAAGGATAGTACCTGATCATTCAAATGGAGGAGGAGGCGGAGGAGGACCGAAGACGCTGTTGAAGAAGCCGATATACGCGTTCTAGCCATGGGTGAACTGTGCAGTCGGCGGATCCAAGTGAGGAGGCATCGGGTTTGGGAGGTCTTGCCTACCATGCATCGGATAGCGCTGATAAGTATCTACAGAAGGGTTATACGCTTTGTAGTCGGGCATCGTGTAGTCCTCGTAAGACTGATTTGGAATATCGGCTACGGAGTCCTCGTGATGTCGGACTCCCTCCCAATATGCCCAGTCATGGTGCTGGTAGTTGGCATTTTGGTATGCCAGGGATCTCTGCCTATCCTGTAACTGATCTACCCGACCCGCTAAGTGATCGACCCTATCATAAATATGGGTCATACGCCCATCCATCTCATCTAGCCTCTGGGTCACATCCTCTCGGAACTCACCCTGACCCACGGCTATATCCTCTATTCGCCTCATCATGCGGTCAAAATCAAAACTGTCATTACCTCGACTGCGCAAGGTATACGCACATAGGTTCGGCTCAGAATGCCAAACTCCTGCCTCATTGGCGGCCTTCTCGTCTCTCTATCTCCTCTCATCCTCAGTATAGTCCTTGATATACGCCTCATTTGTCTCTGTGTCGAATATCTCGAACCCTTCTTCAACTTCCATAAAAATCAAGGTAGGGAACATGGCGGCCGTAATTAACATCACCGAAATAAGGGATAGCAGGGAATCGAGCGAATGTAAGCCCGTCCCCTCAAGGAACTTGGAGATCAACCAAGCATGGGGGATGATCGTCCTCTCTCTCGTGTCGTACATGGCCCATAAATCATTCATAATTGTCCACGCAAAGGACAGTCTGTGCCTATCCTTAAGAAGGGCATGAAGGACTGTGATATCCCTATGCCTGACTTTGGTCAGGTCGCTATCACGACGTAAGATGTTGTTCACAAGAATCTTGTGAAGCACCTTACACCTCGGAGATAAAGCCTTTCGGCTATAGGAAGTAGAGGACTCGGACTCCAAACTGGATGGGATAAAAACTCTATTAACCTGCTCTGTCCACTCCCCTGACCAAGTCATATCCGTGAAGGCCAATTGGGCCTCATTCCTATATTCGTACCCCTGCTGGTTAGACCCTTCGTAGCTTACCCCAGTATCTAAACTAAATAATTGGCGAAGGATTTGTGCATCTATTGCCACGTCCCTACCATGGACGGTACCTATCAACCTAAAGTTGTTCGCTGAACGACCCATCTCCATCCGTAGGGTAGACATCCACTCGACTACATCAGACTGATAAATATCATTGCCACCCATATCTAACACACTTTCCCACCCCAAATAGTCAAAAAGGTATGGGATCCCGTAATCCTCAAAATTACTCCTCTTAACTCTCTTTTCAGTTAACACTTTCTTTGAATATTTCTTATATAAAAACAAGTGTGTTCTATTGTGTTCGGAGTGTTGTGATAATAGAAGGTTTGGGGACCAATCTATCGGGACATTAGCATTTTGGGTTCGTTACCTCGTTCTCCTTGACATCTACAATTTGTGTCAACCAACCACAATATGTATGAGATAAATTAAATAATGTAACCTATAATTGCAATTTGCACAATTAAGCTTACTTAAAAAGATGCACTATATATATATATGTACTCTTTTACGCTCACATTTTGCATCCTATATATATAATCTATAATTTGCCATTATTTTAAGCACTAAACACCATGGATGACCATGAAGCTCAAGCTTTCATTTTTACTCAAAAAGTATGAAATAAGTTGCAATAACTCAACAAAAACACTAACCTTGGTGATTGGAAGCTTAACTTGGTATAAATCTAGCTTTTTTCTTCATCACTTTCTCTACCCAATAATCTTTAGAAAGGATGAAACTACCCACCAAGTGGTGATTTCTAGCCTAGGTCTTTGATATTTGTGAAAATATAGGTGTTTTGAAGCTTAAATTTGCTAAATTTGGGCACAAAAGTGATGTTTTTGGGAGAGAGCCGCACACCCAAGTGTAGCCTATTGTTCTAGGATTGTGAAAATGGTGAAATGTGGGTCAAATTTGGATTTAAGCCGATGGGACGCAGGGCCAGCGCAGGTCTGCGCCCCTCCCTGCGCCCAACTCTGTTAAAATTTCAATTTCTTACTGTTCTAGTATGTGGGGCTGTAAATCTTTCTAATTTTTGATATGGAATGTAGTCTAGATTTTTTTGTGAGGGCTAAATTAATTAATTAATTTTATCGTTATAACCTACCCTTCCCAACTTAGACTTTTGTGACGTCCTCATCACATCAAAATTAATTTATCGTTTAAGAACATAGAAAGATAGATCGGTACATATTCCTTATTCATAATAATTAAACTTAAACAAACAAATAATTAAACAAACAAAATTTAACTTTTATAATTCAACTTAAATAGACATCACACTTTAAAATAAAAATCAAATATTATTACAATCCAAACAAACGTAAATAATCAAACCAAACAAAATACATCACCACATCAAGAATAATTCAGAATATATGTTTTAGCATGCGTAATTAAAATAAATATTCAAATAATTATAAAAATCATCATTCGGCCTGAGGTGTGACAATCTCTACCAACTCTCCGATGTTGCACATACGGTGACAATCTAGTTTTGTTATTGATATCATGATTGTGTATGATATTTACATTTGCATGGTAAGTTTTAGACTATCATAATAAGTTCTAGAAATAAGTTATAGAATAAGTTCTAGAATAAGTTCCAGAAGAATTTCTAGATTAAGTTCTACAATAAGTTCTAGAAATAAGTTCTAAAATAAGTTCTAGAAATAAGTTCTAGAATAAGTTCTAGAATAAGTTCTAGAAATAAGTTCTAGATTAAGTTCAAGAATAAGTTCTAGAATAAGTTCTAGATTAAGTTTTAGAATAAGTTCTAGAATAAGTTTTAGATTTTCTAGATTAAGTTCTAGAAATAAGTTCTAGAATAAGTTCTAGAATAAGTTCAAAAACAATTTCGTGAGGAGCGTCTTCACGAACTTATCGTCTATATATTGAACTTTTCATTGTGAAATCGAGTATCTTTGACGGCTCGGAAGTTTTGTCGAACTTGATAGCAAACAAAGCATCCGGGTGAACGAACTTTTGCAGAATTAATCCACCCTGACGATTACGAACTTACAGAGATTTCAGAGCGTTTTTTTAGAGAGAATCACGTGTCGGGACGTTCTAGTTTGCGGTACAACAAAGCGACTTGTTTTGAATTCCTCTTCTTTTCAAAAAATTTTATTTTCTTTGCTTTAAGATGTATTTCGATGGTGCTATACATCCCCCAGGAAATTTGCATACCTCATTTATAATCATTGTCTGTATGTCTCTAACATAGAAATTAAGACCATTTGGTCATATATCTAAGTTAGTTACACATATGACATTTTCTTGATTATTTTATTAGCTGTTAGGATTTCCTTTGTGTATTATGCCTACCAACACATCAAACAAGAAAGTATATATCACTTAGAATTGATGGTGCATTTTGTGTGAAGGCTTAACACTTAGAGTTTGTTTAGACTGTGCTAATTTTAATCACTTTGAACCTATGATTCTAAGACTTAACTCATTTGTCGATATTCTCTTTTTTTTTTTTTTTTGAAATTTTTTATGGTTTTCTCTCTTTTTTCTTTTGTTTTTCACTTTTAAGGAAATATAAGCTGATAAAATAACGTACTAACTTACTATAAAAAGAAAAAAAATCAACTAAACTACTAACTTACTTTAAAAAGAAAGAAAAACTACTAAGGTCAAGTTACTCTGGATTACGCATGTCATTTAGTTGAACTAACAACTCAAAGCGTGACTTATCAAATGCTTTAGTGAAAAGATTCGCATAGTTGTTATTACCAACATTGTTATATCAATTACCTCACTTTACCCTTTTCCGTAAGACTTCTCCACTTAGTCTAAGGACCCAATCAGCATGCCTGCTGTTTCGTCCTTTGTACCATTGTCCTATGTCGAGAGCAACCACTATCCATAAACCATTGGTTATTAGGACCTGTAGTTAAATCCTGCAGACTAAACAAGAAAAGTTAATTATCACGGGGAACCCAAGCCATTACTGACTTGGTAATACCATCCTCATCCAGAAACTTGAACTCTTTCAAACACCCATCTCTCTTTTCAGGTGACTTGGGTTTTTGATTGAGAACCTGTTGTGGAGTTGAGTGATTAACATCCATTCTCGACCTTTGGGTTGGTCTTTGCGGTTCAGCCCTTGAATAAATTCTGTTATAGTACATCTCAGTTTCATAGTTCTGGGCTCTACCTGGTGTCTTATGTCTATTAGGAAAATTAGACCTAACTAGAGTGTCACTCCTCTTAGGTGTATTTTTCTAATGATGGATTGGGGGCCAGACATTGATTGACTAGGGAATCTATTCGGTGAATTATTTCTAAGTCCTTCATTTTGTCTGATAGACACCGGTGGTTGTCGACTACCTAGACGTGACATCAAACTTGAGTTCTTCTCAGAAATTTGAGAACTACTCCAGCTCGTATCACTAGGCATTTGTTTTAAGGTTTGCTACTCTTGTTTCCCGATGTTTTGTGAAGACTCTAACTTTTTGTATGGACAACCTGAAGCAACATGTCCTTTCTCATGACACTTAAAGCAAGACATTTTGTCAATAGATTTCTTATAGGCACTCTTTGACCTAGGTGTCTTACTAATGCCCTGATTGTTTTTATCAACAGCTTGGTTTAACTCCCCTTTGTTATTATTACTTTTAATTTTGGCTTCCAACTAGACTGAACACACTGTATTGGTTGCCTAACCTGAGGAGTAGTTTAAGATACTTTAGAAGACACAGTTACCTTGACTACCTCTGATTTAACCATATCCTTGGTCTCATCCTGAGGAGTAGGTACATGGTTGCTATTTGCCTCAGCAACCTTAGCCCTAGACTCAGCTAATTCTATATCTTTAAGAGAGATCTCTTTGGTCAGTGACTCTACATGCTCATAAATTAGTTCATTCAAGACACTTTGTTCAATTAATTTGTCATTCAGAACTATTAAATCTTGAGCGTCATTTCTCAGTTTGGTCTGAAGAGCTTCCTTAATGTCTAATAAACTCGCATTATCTGATTTTAACGATTGAATTTGAGCAGTCATAGATGAATGTGTTTCTAGTACTAAAGTCAATTTATCATTCAAAGTAATACATAAAACACATTAATCATGAAAAGTAGAAAAGTTTAGAATTACCTTTTTCCGATCATATTTGATGTTGGCCATCTGAGCTACAAACTCAAAAGTAGTCAGCTCCTCATTAATTTCCAGCACCAAAGGATCTGAATCAGACTGCTGTGTATCCTCTTTCTTTTCCTCTTCTGCTCCCATATCCGTTTCTGTCACTTTGGCCATGAAAGCCCTAGTATTCGCCTCTGGATATGTATTCCAATCATATGTGCCATCTAACTGTTTGTTAGACCCTACATTAGTAAGTAAACCAGATACTGAACCCTGATTCCCTGATCTCTGATTCCCTGAACTGGCTGAATGCTGACGTCCCGAGTTCTGATGATTATCCATCTTAGGTGTTTGACACTCTCTCGGAAAGTGTCCCAACCCATGATAGTTATAACACCTCACTTTTGACTTATCGAATCCTATATTGTACACACTTAGATTTCTTCCCATTCTTTTCATGAACCTCTTCAATCTCTGTGTGACCATAGCTAATTGCCATTGTAGGTCCATTTGTTCCAAGTCATCTGAATCCACCTGATCATAATCTTCTTCCCATAGAGCTGGATCGTTTATTTTCCCTTGAATACAATTTTCGTAAGCTGCTACGAACGATGCTAGAAGCTTCAGTTGCTCTTCTGTAGTTTTAGCACTCATTGGCATGTTTGTGTATCCCTGAGACGATGATCCTGAAGTTGATGTCTGCGGCTGATCATCCGCATTTGAAAAACCCAAAAAGGCCCTACCATAACATTCTTCTGCTTCTCTTGGTATGCTCTCTTGTTCTCCAGAATAAAACGTTGTGGCTTCAGACTTAGATACACTAGAATTAGATGGTTTAGATTTACCAAAGTACATCTCAGGATCTTGTACCTGATCATACTCTGTCTCCTTCTTCTGTATCTTGAAGTTGTAGGCCCTCAACATCCTGATAACCCTTCCAGAGTTAGAGTTTCAAATTTTTATTCATCATGCTTTATCGGTGCAGTGTACATCTCCCACTTTGCTGGTAAAGCATCTAGCAGTTTCTCTATCTTCTCAGTCTCTTGATACTCAACACTGTGATTATCAAGTTCTGTCAGTAGGTGATAAAATCTAGTAATCGTTTCATCCAAGTTCTCATTCTTCAGGGCCTTGAATATTGCAATTTGATGTTTCAGCATCTCAGTCCTACTCTTGTGAACCCTTGGATTTCCCTCACACCTTTTCTCTAGAGAATCCCATAACACTTTAGCAGTACTATGATTTCTCAAGGTATGTTGAATTTCTTGAGGTAACGCCATTCGGATAATCGAGAAAGCTTGGTTCTCGGCCTCATAAAGTTTCTTATCATTATCCTTCATATTTTGATATCTTAAGACTCTTTGACGGCCATCTAACTCTTGTGTAGGTTTAACCCTCATCGATACAAATCCACATGTGCATATCGTTGAAACGAGCAAAGTCTGCGAACCTATCCTTCCACCAATAGTAGCCTTCCAACTTCATCAGTTTTGGCGGAGAATTTGCATTGCCGACCTCATGACCCATTTCAATGAACTTTTGCAAACTTGACATCCTGTCCAAACTTTTTGTTTTCGAACTTAAGTAATTTAATTTAAAATTAATTTAATTAAACTCCTTCGAACTTAGGTAAGTTCGAATTAATTTAATATTAAATTCGTTTGAAATTAAATTCGAATTTATGTAAGTTCGAATTCAACAAGTCCGACTGACTGACAAGTTTGAAAATATCTGACAAGTTCAAACTACTGACAAGTTCGAATAGTACTTAATTATCTGACAAGTTCAAAATTTGACAAATTCGATGCTAGCAAGTTTGAATTTCAGCCAAATTCGAAAGAAGCCCTAAATTAAGTTCGAGAGGAGCGTATTTCTGACAAGTTCGAATGAACCCTAATACACCCTATGTTCGAGCGCCGCAAGTTCGAGAAACGCCCAAAAATTCAATCTTTTCAAGTTTTCAGATTAAACCAATGTTTTTAAGATTGAAAACAATGATTTCGACTTAAAAAGTGAACCAATAAGAATTTTTCTCTGTAACTTTGCTTGTACAACTCGAAAAACTATAAAAAAAATGTGATATTTCCGTCACAAACGCCAAGAAACCAAGAATGTTGAATATGAACACGAAGAACAACATGAACACCCTTATGGCTCTGATACCACTTGTTGTTTAGACCTGTAGTTATCTCCTTTGTATGATCCGATTCCACGTTAGCCATCTGTGCGGCAAACTCCAGCTAGCAAACAGTGATAGCTAGATCTACGATGGAATCTGAATTCATCGCATTAGATAAATGTGGTGAAGAAGTCGAATGGTTACGTCAATTTGTTGAAGACATACCAAAGTAGCCGAAACCCGTTTCAGCCGTCACTATACATTGTGATAACCAATCTTCGATTGGTAGAGCGCATAGCATAATGTATAATGGTAAGTCAAGGCACATTAGACGTCGCCATAATTCGATACGACAACTACTCTCAACAGGTGTTATTACTATTGACTATGTGAAGTCAAAGGATAACATTGCGGATCCGCTTACAAAAGGCTTAAATAGAGAGTTAGTTTTGAAGTCGTCAAAAGGAATGAGACTAAAGCCCATGAATGAATAAATTCATACGAAGGAAAACCTTACCTTGTTGACTGGAGATCCCAAGATCTTGGTTCAAAAGGACAACCTATTTGTATGAATAAAGTGTGGTCACTGTGGGGGGTTGTGAAAAAACTCCTAGTCCATTACTATATGATTTCTATAAGAAAATCATTTTCGTGACAATGAGGTTAAGCATTTTATAATGATTCGGTCGAAATCATTTATGTTTTTAATGATTCGGGAGAAATCACCTATGTGAGAGAGAAGCGGGGTCGCTTCGAGTGGAATTGTAGGGGCACAATTCTTAGTAGCTCTCGGAAAACCAGGCTATTGTTCCATGACCATAACGGACACGACTATGAGGAGTTAACTTTGTTAGGGAGATTCTTGTGTGAAGTGTATTGTCGTCTTTACAAATGGCATCTCAGTTCAAAGACATTTAATTCTACTGATAGCTTGAAGGCTAAGTGCATTTAATAATGGCAGGTTCAAAGTTTTACACCTACCTATCCTACGCAATATTTCAACCATTGAAAATTTGTCAAGATCAAAATCACCTAACATTAACTGGTTTTAATAAATCAGAGTGTTAACAAATAACCTTGTTTTGAATCAAAGTCCAATTAAGAAGTTTGCGGAATAACACTTAACTGTTTTAAGAACAACTTTCTGAATAACAGATAAATATAATCAAAATCAAATCCTTTATATTGCCAAAATCACTGATTACAATCACCTCTACTCTGTTTGATTAAACAAAGAACACTAATTGTTCTTAGGGTTTTACAACCTTAGAGGCTTGAAAAACTTATCAGAAAGCAATTACAATGAAGCACACAATTACAGAACTTGCACGTACAGACTTACAATAGAAAGACCTAGTCTATATATATATATATATATATATATATATATATATATATATATATATATATATATATATATATATATATATATATATATGTATGTATATGTATATATATATATATATATATACATATATATATATACACATATATACAGCCTTCTGATTTGTTTCCTTGACGAACTCTGATTTCTCTGGTAGTAGATATGCTTGGAAGATCTTCAAATCTTGAAATATATATCACTACTTGAATTTCAGCACTTTCTGTTATAAATCTGTTGAGCAGCTTGAGTTTTTAACTCTGGCAGCTTGAATAATTGAACTAGCAGCTTGAACTTTGTATATGAACAGAATTACTACTAACAGCTTTAGAAATCTAACTAACAGCTTGACATACTTAGATTATTTCCCAACAATCTCCCCCTAACTTAAATTCCTTACACAAGACTTTAAGTTTCTATACAAATAAGGATATAAAACAAAGTAAAACTGTTATATACAAACTAAGGCATCTAAAAACTTACAACTGTGAAAGTTCTGCCTTATAGTCTTTATGAATTCTCTCTTTAACTCCACTTTGTCACATTCAATCCTCATAGAGCTCATCTGGAGTAGCCATGCCTTTGGCAAACTGAGAAATTCAAAATTGTAGAATCTGCTGGATCTTTCTGCAAGCTTGAGTCTATATGTCATTGATTTGGCATATAAATCAACCTGTACAATCTTCATTTCTTTGGCAGTTCTATATCCATTCTGGTGGATCTGGGTCAAAAATGCTTCTAAGATCTTTCAAATTTTGTTAAACCCATACAATTGATGACCTAGAGTGACTGGCAGTTCCAATATGATGCATTTGCGTCAACTCATCTCTAGTCAGTCTCTGTACCAGGTTGATTAGGCTTTTATATTCTTCCTCTGGACCAGCCTCTCTTTTGATCTCAAAATGATATACTAAATCAATGTTATCCACTGCCTTAGCATACCAATAACTAGTTGGAGCTTTGGAGAAGTCATGCTGATCCAGGACCTTTTCGATTTCCATAGCCTTTTGCAGCTGTTGTTCAAACAGCACTCTCTTTACCTGATCAAACTTTGCTTGTTGAATGGTTCAGATAGGGAAGCATCAACAACAGTTTGAGCTGCTTCTTGTGGAATTTGGATTTGTTGGGAAGCTGTGGAAGCTTTTTCTTTCTCTTTTTCCTTGTCATATAAAGCGTGAAGCTTCTCAGTTGACCACGATTGAGCAATTACATTTGATATCCCAGCTGTTGCAGAGAAAGTTATAAAAAATCTTCTATGTTCTGCTTTTGAACGCCCTGTTGGACTTTTCCTCTTCTTCTGGTTATCCTTGACCACAAACCCTCTTAGGTAATCTCCTAAGGTTTCATCATCTCCCATTGGTTCATGGGTTTGCTGGTCTAGGATCTCATTATGTTCTTCTGCTAATCTCCTAGCCAATTCAACATCATGAGCAACTTGAGCTTCTTTAGAAATGAATTTGTTCTTTTGGAGACTCAATTAGGATGCCCTTTCCCTTGTCTTTGGAAGCTGATGCTGTGGATTGGACAGCTAGTGCAGGAACTTGGGAACCTTCTTTGATCACCACTCCACTTGATTTGATAGGAACAACTTGAGCTTCTAGACTAACAACTTGAGAAACAGTTGGGACTGTTAGCCTAGAAACTGAAGCTGTTGTTGGAGAGGTTGAAGCTGTTTGGACTGGATGAGGGATCTCCTGATTCTCCCCCTTTTTGGATGCATTGGTTTGTCCAGGGGACCAAAAACCTTTGCAAGTAGGGATCGAACCATCTTCTCAAGCTGGATGATCTTGTTTCCACACAGAGTGAAACCAAGATGAAACTGATCAAGGCGCTGTTGTTGTGCTGCTGTGAGTTGTTGCAAAGTTGTGATTTGAGACCCCTGTGCAGCAATAATGTACTTGTAATGTTCCAAAATGGCTACAACAGGTTTCAGCTGTTGATTCGTCGAAGCCATAAGTTGCAGACTAGCGTCAAGATCTTCAAGTGATAGTGGGATTTGAGATCTAGCACTGGCATGAATTCCAGAAGTAGAAACATCCGGGCCCCTTTCTTCTTTGTACTGGGGACTTCCAGAAGGTGCTTGCACACCCTCTGTTGTCATGGGTGTGGTCTTAGAGACGTTGATACTGACCTGTGCCTCTTGTGTAGAGACATCAGTAGTACCAGCCACAAATCCCGTATGAACATCCTATGATGGGATGTCCACCACCAGGTTGAGGGTGGGAGTATCCTCTATGGGTTCGCTATCGATATTTTGTGCAGGAGTGTCCCTCTGCACAGGGCTATATGGATCTGGGAATTGGACTGAGGAGGAAGGAGCTCCTACAACCCTTTGTCTTTTATACATTTTAAGTGATGGGGCTGGGGAGATATGTATAATGGAAGGAGAAGAGGAAGTATATGTATCATGAGGAGTGGGTTGTGGTCCTGGGGTGAAGCAGTAATAAATGGCTGAGCCTGCTTAGGACCCTCCCCTCTGTTTCTTGGATGGGTATCCTGCATTGCAGAAGGCAATGGGACAACCACAATGTGAAAATTGGCCCTTGGTTTTAAAAGCCTTTTAATAGTAGATAAAGAGTGCCTATGAGAAACATGTATCCTTTTATGTACTTCAAAATTATTGCAAGACTTTGCAATTATTTTTGCCAAAAACCGTGGATACATCAAAAATTTCCCATTCTTTAAGGCATGATGCCTTAACATCCCTTGAAAAATCATATTTGAAAATTTGAACTGTTGGCCTGTAGATAAGCACACTAAGGCAGTGGCAATATTTGAAGAAAACTAAGACCTACCAGTCCTTTTTGGGCTTATACACTACTGAATAATATGTACAAGATACTTCCATTTTGGACCAAAATGTGCTTTGTAGAAGGTATAAGAATCAGTAGGGCCCCTATACCCAATTTTAAAAAGACCTTCGTGTAAAGCAGTAAGAGAGAGATCATATATACCTGTGGCATCTTGAAGATGCAGATGTTGGCATATAGTCTCGTCCGTGATGGTAATGGGGTTACCATCAATGATTGATGCAAAAGAAGTGACTCCATTAATAGTATTGACAGTGGCTGAATTCCAAAACTGGTCTATATGTGATACGTATATGGTGGGATTGACAGTTAGAGCATAATGTATATGGGAACCACGAAGAAAATCCATCATGTCATGGAAGGGTTGGAGATCAGTGTGTTTGAGAGAGTAAGGAAGGTAGTTGTGTTCTTTGACAAACTCCATTTGAGATCACAACGGGGATTTAGGGTTTCGAACGACTATGTGAGAATCGCACAGAGAGAGAAGATGAAAAGATTGTGGAAGATATTTTTGCAACTGGTAGTTGCAATTAAACGAAACTAGGACTTTAAAGGTTTTGGCTTTTCAAAAATATCTAGTCCCGCGCACAATATTATGAAGAATGACTAAAATACCATGCACACTTGACAGACCAAGTGAAACAACTAACAGTTCGAGAAAATGAACTAGCAGCTTGAGAATAGTCTCAAGCTGTTAGTTGAAAATGAAGCATTATCTAATGAAATAGTGTCTCCCCCTTAACTAAGCACATTTAATAAGTATTTTCCTCATGAAATAAGGGAGAATAATGAGAAATAAATTAATCCATGTTTACCATACCAATATTTGATACTAGAAAGGTGAATCTTCCTACATCAAATGGTTTTGTAAATTGATCAGCTAACTGATCATCCGTATGAATTTCGGTAACTTGGATTAATTTCTTCTCTTTGTAGTCCCTTATAAAATGAAATCTAATGTCTATGTGCTTGGTTTTGGGGAATTTCACTGGATTTTGTACAATGCTAATTGCACTTGAATTGTCAATATAAATAGGAGTGATAGAAAGTTCATACCATAGTCTCTCAGTTGGTTCTGAATCCACATCACTTGGGGACAACAGCTGGCAGTAGCAACGTATTCTGCCTCAGTGGATGAAGTGGATACTGTGGTCTGCTTTTTGCACTGCCAAGAGACTAGTCTTGCTCCTAGATATTGACATCCACCAGTTGTGGATATTCTGTCTATGTTGCAACCTCCATAGTCACTATCATAATAAGTTGTTAGTTCAAGAGGTGAGTCCTTAGGATACCATAGGCCCAATTTTGGTTGAGCCTTGAGGTATCTAAAGATTCTCTTAACAACAAACAGATGGGAATCCTTTGGAGCACATTGAAACCTAGCACAAACACAAACAACAAACATTATATCAGGTCTAGAAGATGTGAGATACATTAGTGAACCTATCAATGATCTATAAATATGAATATCCACATCCACTCCTTCTTTATCTGCATCAAGCTGTTTATGAGTGTCCATTGGTGTGCTGGCAACTTTGGTGTCCTTGTATCCAAACTTTTCCAGGATGTCATTCACATTCTTTGATTGACTTATAAAAAGTCAAGTGGGTTTCTGCTTGACCTGCAGTCCTAGAAAGAAGGTTAGTTCCCCCATTGAACTCATTTGAAACTTCTTATGCATCAAAGTTTCAAACTCTTTGCACAGAATGTCATCTGTTGATCCATAGATGATATCATCAACATAGACCTGAACAAGAAGAATCTCTGATTTGATGGACTTTGTGAATAATGTCTTGTCCAGAGTGCCTCTTGAATCCATTCTGTAGAAGATGTGAAGACAAAGTATCATACCATGCTCTTGGGGCTTGGTGGAGTCCATAGAGGGCTTTATCTAACTTGTAGACTCCGTCTGGATACTTATAGTCCTCAAATCTAGGGGGTTGACAAACATAAACCTTTTCTTCGATTATACCATACAAGAATGCAGATTTCACATCCATTTGGTACACTTTGAACCCTTTGAAGCTGGCATAAGCTAGAAACAGTCTAATGGCTTATATCCTTGCTACTGGGGCAAAGACATCATCATAATCTATTCCTTCTTCTTGAGTATATCCTTGAGCTACCAACCTTGCCTTGTTCTGGTGTAACATTCACGGATTTGATTTGATGTATTTTGGTTAATTAAGTGGAAAACGTATTTATATTTAAGTTGAATTTGGGTGATTATTATGTATTTGAATATTTAGCAACATGTCATAAATTTAAAGACACCACTTATTTGTCCCGTATGATAGTCAATCTCTTATAATTACTAGATCATAACCTATCTTAGTTCAGATCATTACTTAAACCACTACATATCATTACCTAATGTTTGAGATCAAAGATTAGATGTGATTGTAATCAGTGATTTTGGCAATATAAAGGATTTGATTTTTATTATATTTATCTGTTATTCAGAAAGTTGTTCTTAAAACAGTTAAGTGTCATTCCGCAAACTTCTTATTGGACTTTGATTCAAAACAAGGTTATTGGTTTACACTCTGATTTATTAAAACCAGTTAATCTTAGGTGATTTTGATCTTGACAAGTGGTATCAGAGCCAGGTTTTTATTTGTTATTCTTTTTTTTTCAAAGTCAGAAACTTTATTTGTTTTGAAAATTTTATTTTTCTGCAATAGAGTTTGAAAATAGCAATAGTGGGTCTGGGCAAGGACACTGAGTTCGAGATGTGGAAACTCAGGATTCAACAACACATTCAATTTATTGATTATGCCCTATGGGAAGCTGTTGAAAATCCTCCTGCAGTTGATCCTGAACTAGATGCTGAGGGCCAACCCAAAATAACACCTCCAAAAACTGAGATTGAAAGAAAGGCTAGAATGAATGAAGTGAAAGCTCACTCTTTTACAAATAGCCATACCTAATTCTTATCAACATCAGTTTAAAAAGTTCTATACAGCTCATCCTCTTTGGATTGCTTTAGAGAAAAGATTTGCTAGCAATGCTAGCACCAAAAGAAACCAAAAAGATCTCTTAAAACAGCAGTATGAAAACTTTTCTGGTGAAATGAATGAAAACATTACTCAGATTTTTGATAGGTTTAATAAGCTGATAGGTGAATTAGAGAGTGCTAAGGTCGATCAAGATGAAGTGAACAGAAAATTCCTCAGATCTCTTGGTGAAGAATGGACAGTCTATGCTGCCCAATGGAGAACCAAAGACACTTTAGGTGAAATTGAGTTGGATGACCTTTACAACAGTCTGAGAGTGTTTGAATCTAAGATTAAAAATTAAAAGAAATCATTTTCTTACAATCACAACACTGATCTATTGTCATCAACATTAACTGATAAATTAAACTGTTGTGATTCTTTTTCTGGTGCTGATGGTAACTCTTCAGAAGTTCATTATGAAGCATTTGTTGCAAGGGATGGACTTTTTGCTCTTAATGCTGAAGATCTGGAACAAATTCATCCAGATGAGTTAGAAGAGATGGACTTAAAGTGGCAGTATGCTATGTTGACTATGAGGGCCAAAAGATTTCTGAAATGGACTGGCGGACCAAACTTTCAAGCCAGACCAGAAGGCGAGTCAGCATTTGATAAATCAAAGGTCGAGTGCTTTAAGTGCCATAAACTTGGCCACTTTGCTAGAGAGTGTAGATCACAAGGTCAGCAGCCACAAAGACCCCAGCAAACCAATTAAACATCATCCTCACAAGCTCTTGTCTCTCAAGAAGACAATGTGTTTGACTGGAGTGACCAGACAGAAGAAGAGTTTCAAAATGAAGCACTTATGGCAGAAACATCAGTTGTCACTTGCACTAAACTACCATCTGAGGTAAATGCTAAACTCTGCTCTCAAACATGAAAAAATATGGTTAAAAAGAATAGAGATCATAATGAGAGCATGTGCAAAACTCTAGCTAAGATGGAAGAGAGGAGATATGAGTATATGCAGGCTATTGAAGATCTTGAAAAACAGATCAATGACTATAAGGATAATGAGATTCATATGGGCCATGATAGAACATATCATGAGTGGGAGAAAAAGGAACTGAATGAGAAAATAGAGATCCTAAATAAGAAACTAGATGAGGCTGAACAGTAGGTGTTTGAATCTAACAAGAAAGTAGAATCTATTAATATAGATTTAGGTAGCTTCAAGCTGGACAATCAAAAGTTAGAACACCTAATGGAGGTCCAATTTAAAGATAGGGTAAAATATCAACTCAATCCCAAAGAAGGTAAAGGATATAAGGCTACTCCACCCTTATATAATAACAATTACATTAATCCTATGAGTGAAGTTGCTGATAGGCTTGTGAATGAACCATTAGATGAGAAAATGAAAACTGTAGATCCTATCCTTGAGGACAAGCCTCAATCTAAAGCAGAATTGATTCCAAATGAAGGCTGTGAGTGTAAAGAGGCTGAGAGTAACTCCAAAACAATGAGTGAACCTATAGGACCTCCTACTTTCAGTTTAATCAAAACCCACAGTGTGGAAGGAAAAGAGAAGACGAGTGTATGCAACACTGCTCCACATGTTTCTATACCTTCTAACTGTAACATTGCATCTTCTTCAAAAGCCAATAAAAGGGGTAAGACTGTTCCAATATGCACGTGCCAAAAGCATGGTGTTCAAAAGTTTCCCACATAGCAGCATGTGTGGGGAAATCAAAGAAACAAGAACCATTTATGGTCTCACAAAACTGGTTCTCCAATCAAACCAGTCAAAAGATGTTTCCATTATGGCAGGAAAAATCATTTGGGCAAACATTGTTTATATAAACCATCTGTTACAAAACAGACTGTGGTTCAAAAACAGGCCATTGTTCAAAACTCAAAAGTTTCAAAGGCCTAAACACCTGTCACCCCAGTTTCAAAGAAGATAGTTGATCACAGACACTTAAAAGTCAACAAAAGACAGCCTACACACCAAAAACAAGTTTTAGCAAAATCTAAATCAAACATAAATAAAGGTATGGTGTCTTAAAGGCAAAAACACAGATCCAACTGCTAATGCAATTGTTTAGGCTGTTAAGCCAAAAGATGGAACTGGTAGTGCAAATTCTGAAGCTGTTAGCACTAAGAACCCAGTTCAAACTGCTAAGACTAAAACTGGAACTGGTAGTGGATCTTCTGAGACTGTTAAAGAAAAGGTTGGAAAGAACACCTGGATACCTCATGTCATAACTAAATACTCTTCACAGAATCCACCAGTGGATCTTACTATGTTTAAAAAGACACAAACGGTATTTAGTTATGTCAATGCACAAGGACAACCCAAAACCAATTTTGTTTGGGTTTACTTCACTACTAACTAAGCTTCATCTGTGCAGGGAAACCACAGGACCCAACATAAGACTAGATGGCATATGGACAGTGGATGCTCTAGGTACATGACAGGTAACTCTGAATGTTTGTCAAATTTCAAAAGCTTTGAAGGAGGGTTTGTTGCATTGGGTGGAGGTTCTAAGGGAGGTAAGGTAACAGGTAAGGGTACTGTCAAAGTAGGCAATATGATCTTCAATGATGTTTTGTATGTTGAATAGCTGAAGTACAATTTATTAAGTGTGTCTCAAATCTGTGACAAACAAAATATTGTTTTATTCACAGACTCTGAGTGCATTGTCCTTTCAAAAGATTTTAAAATACCTGAAAATCTTGTTTTACTTAGAACACCAAGAAAGGACAATGACTACTGTTTGGACAAAGATCTTTCATCCAAATCAAATACTTTAAGCTGTTTGATATCCAAGGCATCATCAAATGAGTCTGCTCTTTGGCACAGAAGGATGTGTCACATGAACTTCAAATCTCTGAATGTTTTAGTCAAAAAGAACTTTGTAAGAGGTTTACCACAAAAGGATTTCATATGTGATGATCGTTGTGTAGCATGTCTCAAAAGCAAGCAACACAAAACTTCTCAAAAGGCCAAAGAAGTAAATTCAATCTCATCTGCTCTTCATCTTATTCATATGGATCTTTTTGGTCCAACATCTGTTTTGAGTTTGAATAAAAGCTGCTTACTGTTTAGTCATTGTTGATGATTTCACCAGGTTTACATGGGTTTACTTTCTTAGGACTAAGGATGAAACTGTTGAGCTAGTAAAATCCTTTATTCTAAAGATTGAAAACCAATCCAATTTAAAAGTTAAGGTGATCAGGTCAGACAATGGAACTGAGTTTAAAAATCATATCCTAAACAGTTTCTGTGAGTCTAAAGGCATTGCAAGGCAATATAGTGCACCTAGAACACCACAAAAAAAATGGTGTAGCTGAAAGGAAGAATAGAACTCTAATAGAGGTTGCTAGAACCATGCTAGTTGATTCCGAACTGCCAATGACCTTCTGGGCAGAGGCAATAAACACAACCTTCTTTGTTCTAAATAGGGATCAATTAGTTCAGTCACAAGGAAAAACTCCCTATGAGTTATTCCATCACAGGATTCCCTTAGTAGCCTTCTTAAAGCATTTTGGCTGTTCGTGCACCATCCTTCATACTAAAACTCACTTCGAAAAGTTTGAAAGTAAGGCTGAAGAAGGATTTTTTGTAGGATACTCTATTCAAAGCAAAGCCTATAGGGTGTATAATAATGTGTCTAAAACAATTGACGAGAGTGCCAATGTTGAGATTAATAAAAACACTGCATATATCAAAGGCAATGGTCCTGATTGGTTGTTTGATTTAGATTCACTAACAAACTCTCTGAGCTTTGTTGAGTATTCTGCAGGAACTGTTGGGCATAGTGTTGAAACTGCCAGCCCAAATTCTCAAGCTGGTAACACAAATATTCAAGTTGTTGGCACAAAGTTTCCAACAATTGTAGATTCTGCTACATGGGATGAGTTCACTGTACTGCCACTTCTCTCTTGTGACCCACCAGGGGTCCTGACTTACCAACAAGACATAAATATAGAGTTTGAAGTGCAAATTCCTAGTCCTGAAGTAACAGCTTGTTGGTACACCCTGTGTGACGAAAGCAGTCTAAGTGTAATTAGCATTTTGGTTCAAGTGATGTTGCAAAGTATTGAACATTAACGAGTGTTTGATATATGTGTTTATATATGTTTGATAGTTATTGACTGTATGTTTGAACTTGATGTAATGTATTACAAGAAGTTCAAACATAAAGTTCAAAGATAAATTCAAACATAAGTTAAAACATAAGTTCAAATATAAGTTTAATATGTGAAATTCGAATTTAGAATAAATTCGAGTTCATCATTAAATGACATTCGAATTTATAGTAAATTCGAATGTGCAATATAAGGCAGATTCGAGAGTGTCAAGGGGACAAACTCGAATGGGCCTTGGGCCTGATTCGAGTTTGGCCATGACAAACTCGAATGAGCCTCTATAATTATGGATTAACTCGAACCATTAGCAGACTTTTGCAGAATTCGTGTGAGATTAAGCAAAAGGGCGATCTCGAGTTTATCAGTATTGTTAGAGTTGTTTCATAGAGAATCATGGCGTAAGTTCGTTCATGGTCGATCGTACAGTGTTGTGGTAGTCTCCGTGTTCCGTGTGAGTGTTATATCCGTCAAGTCGTTAACGAGGATTCCGCACTCGTTGACGGTGTCGCGTCTAGATAGATCTGTGTAGTGCAAGACCTTACACAGCTCCATCCAATAGGGAAACCGTCCCATCTTCTGATCAAACTGTTACTGAAGTAGAATCCTCAAGTGGTGTAGAAGGTGATGATACTAATCTGGGAAGCTCATTTCAGACAGAAAGGGAACCTACACCCAGGGTTCACAAGTATCATCCTCTTAACCAGATCATGGGAGATCCACGCACTCCTGTGCAGACAAGGACAATGATTCAGAAGGAGTCCACTGATGCTGAGTCAGCGTCCCTGAATTCAGTCTAGCAGCCTTTGAACATGCATGATTCATGTCATAATTAGAACCAAAGAAGGCATCTGAGGCACTGAAAGATTCATCTTGGATTGAGGCACTGCAAGAAGATTTGTTGCAATTCAAGATTCAGAATGTATGGACTCTAGTTGACTTGCCTAAAGGTAAGAGGGCAATTGGTACAAGATGGGTGTTCAGAAATAAGAAGGATGAGAGAGGTATAGTGATCCAGATGTGGCACCCTTGCCACAACAACCACCATTTACAATACACCCAGGATTAATCACCATCATACAATAACATAATGATCTGATAACCTAAATTAAGTGCGGAAGCATTTAAAAACATAAATAAAGTAGTGCAACAAGTGTTAAACACCCTACGGTGCTATAAGGTACCAAGTCTAAGTCTACACACCCATACATTTATTACAATCATCCAGAATATAATACAACATTATCCAATCACGATTACCGATTAGATAGTGCCGAGTCTCCCAAATCTTCCCCAAACGACCTAACTAGAAGGTCCAGCAGTAGATTTTCCTTTGCCTGTAAAAAAAAATACAACAACTAAAACGTAAGCGAATGCTTAGTGAATACATAGATTGCGCATTTTATAAGTCTTTATGAAGCCCAAGAGTATCCCGACGACAAACGTCGTATACTCTCTTCGTACACCAAGTACGGACCAGAGCCGCAGCCCCTTCGAGCTCACAGCTCGGCATTTAGACATACCATCTGAGACACACGTACGATCGGGGATGACATACTGCCTACCGGGCCTAGGAGGGATCAGCTCCAGGTCATATAGCACAGTAACATCAGAGTAATCGATGCGACCCACCGGTCCATCACTAGATGCACAACAACCGAAAGGACATGCAACAAGTAAGAATGTGCATCTAAATCTACGCAAGTTAGTAGAATTCCAAACAATCAATGAAACAACATGTCTCAGCAGGCAAAGCTTACATAAAACTAATATAACCATGCGAAATCTACTGTACTCACAGTGGGTGCGTAATTATCTTTTAACCGATATTATTTCTCTTCGGGCTTTCAACCGGATTCCACCAAGTACCCCACTGTGGGTTAAACAACACCACAAGGGACCTGTTATATCAATTACAACAATTCCTCGAGTCATTAACCGTTTAAATCTATAAAATCAAGTTTCGTATATTTAGCGATATTTTCCCCCGTTTCGGGTACATATCTAAATTCGAACTATAACTAAAGTTGAAACCCATTTCAAGTCTATATCTTGTCCTTTGAATGATTCTTGCCATTTTATGTGTTGTTCATGAGTTTCATTCAAAATACACGAGTCTAGGGAGTAGTATTCTAAATTTTAAGCATTAAACTCGAATTTAATGGGTTAGATTCGAAATTAATCATCAGATTCGAACCCTTAGCATTAGATTCGAACCCTTAGCATTAGATTCGAACCTACCCTTCGAATCTATGGTTAGATTCGAACTACACTTCGATTCTATGGTTAGATTCGAAGCCCCCCCCTTAGAATCTAATAGTACACCTTCGAATCTAGCACCAAACTCGAGTTTGTTCTTGCATTTCGACTCTGTTCTTGACCCATTCGAGTCTGTTCATCATTTCAACTTAAATCCTTCATTTCTAAGGCAAAAATCACTAATATATCATGTATAATACCTAGATTCGATTCTACTATGCATATATTATCATATTCCAGCAACATTTCAAGCAAAACAAGCTTAAATTTGCATAAAATGACAGATTCGAATTCTAGTTAACTTCAAAACCGAAACTATAAACTTAAAAGGTTCGATTCTTACCTCAATTCGCACGAACTCTGAAATCCGTTTGTATATTGTTGTTGTACTCCTCGATACCTTTCCGATGACGTATAATTCTCGAAAATCCGACGGTCGGTTTGTGATATATCTTAGAGAGATGTAGAGAGAAAATTTCTAGAGAGATAGAGTAGAGAGAGAGTGTAAACTAGAAAATGAAGCCTATTGCCCTTTATATACTACTTTCGTCATTTTGCACATTTCACCACTCGACTTAACCGGTTTCATAAAACACTGATTTAATCTTAGATATATCATAAATAACTTTTAAATTCATAATAATCCACAAAATTGATTCTGAGTTCAATTTTCTCAAAAATAGCAACAAACTTTGCTAAATATCCAAATACATAATAATCACCCAAATTCAACTTAAATATAAATACGTTTTCCACTTAATTAACCAAAATACATCAAATCAAATCCGTGGATGTTACAACAAAATTTGGACCATTTCTCGATTTGTGCGTGTCATCCTTGCGCAGGGGCCATGCTAATCTTCTCTGTATCGTTCCAATTTTATCTTCCAATTATAAGGATTTTAAAGGAAATGGAGCTGTAGAGTTTAACGGTTTAGGGGATGCTGTTGCCGCACTGGAATGGATAACAGCAACTGAGCGAACATTCCGAATCAGCGACTGTGCTGAGAGGGACATGGTTCGTTGTGAAGACCACCCCTTACGGGGCAGTGTTCACCAGTCTAGGTCCCAATTCATGCAATACGATATCAATCATACTAAGATAGGGTAATTAAATTGCGGAATAATGTAATTACAAGTACAAACAATTTAGGATTTAAGTTTACATATTTCAAGATAAAGTAATAAAAAGTAATATCTAATCTATTCATAACATCAATCATCACATCAAGTCTACCCAGAACCACCACATTAGCTGTCTTCCAATCAGTACCGAAAAGTTGTTGAGTAGTGGTCTAGAAAGCTTCAAAACTTGGATTTCTTGATGACCTAAGCACTAGGTCCTGCAGATGATTTCCCTTTGGCTTTTCCTGTAAAATTTTAAAGCAACAACTGTAAGCAAAGCTTAGTGAGTTTATAGATTTTCAATATTAACATGCGTGTCAAGCGGAGTCATTATTCTAAGCGTGATAAGTCTTGGCTGCCGCTACAGCCCTCATCATGATTGAGATATAGTGTCTTAAGATCGGATGATGTTCAAACCACACTCACGCTTATATCGTGGGGATCAGCCACATACTGGGCTAGCTACCAGTAGGTCAACATGGCCGAACATCGGAGGTCATTACCAAGTTCGTGAGAACCGGTGGAATAGCCGGGTCTAGAACAATAGACCATAAGGGCTAGTCAAGCTGAATAAATCTTATCAAGTCTGATCAATGTAATAAGCATAAGTCTTAGGAGTCATGATAGCAACGAATCATAAAGCAAAGTCTGAAGTGCTAATAAATGCAATATGAAATGATAAGCAAATAGCTATCATGATTCACTGGGCAACACCCATCCATGGTGTGCACAGGTCTCAATCCAGCTGAAAAATGAATGTCAAATAATGTATCAGCATCAATATATCTCAAACGGATCTTTGCATGTTCAATTCGAATATCTATAACTCACAGTTCTGGGTCTTGGTCAAACAGATATAATAATCTGCCACCTGAGTTATCTCAGGATTTTGTCAATCTGTAATCTTGTCAATTCTTTTCTTTGTCAAATCAAGTCTCTGACCTGCTTTTAAGTCTTTTAGTCTTTGTCTTTATGTTCAGAATATACTGAACCTGTTCAAAATCATTCATGATAATATCATGTTAATTTCATTATCTTTATCATCATCATAGTCAATGAATTTCATCATTTCTTTTGGTCCTTTAGTATCTGAAATTCTATCTGATTCTGATATTTAATAACTTGTCTTTTGATCTTTCAAATCTTAAATTTCATCTGATTCTGATAATTGATAATTCTGTTAATTATTTGCAAAAATATCAAAATATTGAATCGGGTTTCGGATTAATCCGGATTCGGATAAGACCGAATTGGGCATCCGAATTAGGCAATGATCCGAGTTCGGATCATGAGCCATCCGAAATGAACATAGACCCGAATTAGCATCATATCCGAATTAAGACTTAAGCATGATCCGAAATTATGACACCATCCGAATTTGACATATCCGAATTCAGGAATTGTCCGAAACAGAACACCATCCGAATTCGGGTCCAACCGAATTCGGATCCTTGTGTTTATAATTTACCCAGAATGTTCATAATGTTCTTGTCTTGTTCTTCATTTATTTCATTCGGATTTTTCATAAAATTCACTTAAAATTCACTTTAATCAACATGCAATTTAATATTTTGATATATTATCATACTTGGGTTGTTTTTATGCATTTTTCCCTATCATAAACACACTAATGTGATCAAGATCATCCAAAATTGAACATTTTTGTCAAGAACACAATTTTATAAAAATTTCGTTTTCTTCAAATTATGGATGATCCAACCCATAATTTTAGTTTCTATCACTTTTATTATCTTAATTTCATCATAATCTATCTTAATTTCACACATGCAACATCATTTTTCACAATTAAAATTCTTGGTTTCGGTTTCTCACAATATCCGAACCAAATATACATAAAAATTGAAATTAAAAGTGTATTTACCTCAAATTCTTGCTAATTGATGATTGTTGTACTTTCTTTGGTCTTGATTCTTCAATCAATTGCAATTTAATGAGAATTCTTGAATCATTTGTGAGTTTGGCCGAAAGTTTTAGTGAGAGAGTAGAGAGAAAAATGTTTTGGTGATAATGATCATGAATGATCATTAATATGGCTTTAAATATTTCATATTTGTCTTTTAGGTAATTAACCCACTAAACTTTTGTATTTTACATATCTTTTTTTTTTTTATTTGATCATCTTTAATATTTAATAACTCAATAAAATTTAAGTACTTTATTTCATTCATAATTAAATTACAATATAGTTAATGTAATAAAATTACATTACTTGATCAAAATACTGAAATTATGACTGGTCAAAAAGTTAGGTTGTTACAGAATGGGCTCCACCACGCACAAACTTCGTCCCCGAAGTTAGCTAGATTCGAACAGACTGGGATAAGTAGCTTTCATGACATCTCTAGATTCCCAGGACTGATGCGAACCCTTGTGGTGTTTCCACTGGACGAGCACCATCTGTATCACTTTATTCCTTAGCTTCTTGATCTTCGAGTCCAGAATACGTTCTGGCTCTTCAATCACGCGAAGCTTTTCATCAATTTGCAGGTTAACGTGTGGTAATTGTACCTCTCTTTCGTCAGCCAAGCTTTTCCTCAAATGACTAACATGGAATACAGGGTGTATTCCAGCTAAGTCAGCTGGTAGTTCAAGACGATAAGACTGATTTCCAATCTTTTCAACGATCTTGAATGGTCCGATAAATCTTGGAGCTAGCTTGTTTCTTTTAATGAACCGCACCACATTCTTCATTGGGGATACTTTTAGCATCACCCAATCGTTAACTGCAAAGCTTATTGATCTATGCCGGTTATCATAATATGACTTTTGCCTGCTCTGAGCTTCAAGAATATTTCTTCTAACAAGTTGAATCTTTTCGTGTGTCAACTGTAGAAGGGCAGGTCCTGCTATTGGCGATTCGCCGGTTTCACGCCAACAGGTAGGAGTTCTGCACTTTCTCCCGTATAAAGCTTCAAAAGGGGCCATCTTGATCGTAGAATGATAACTGTTATTGTATGAAAATTCGACCAACGGCAAGTGGTCATCCCAGTTACCACCTAAATCAAGAACGCAGGCACGAAGCATATCTTCAAGAGTTAAGATAGTACGCTCACTCTGGCCATCTGCACTTGGATGATAAGCAGTACTCATAGAAATCCGAGTACCCATCCCTTCTTGTAACGCTTGCCAGAATCTGGATGTGAAGCGACTATCACGATCAGAAACGATAGACTTCGGCACACCGTGACGAGAAATAATTTCAGTGATGTACAGCTGTGCTAATCTATCGAGAGAATGAGTTTCTTTCATCGGAATGAAATGTGCTGATTTAGTTAAACGGTCAACGACTACCCAAATGGAGTCGTGTTGTCTTTTGGTTTTCGGCAGCTTTGTGACGAAGTCCATTGTTATATGCTCCCACTTCCACTCAGGAACTGGCAGTGGTTGCATATCCCCGAAGGGCTTCTGATGTTCTGCCTTAACCATCTGACATACTCTGCAGCTTCCAACACATTTTCCAATGTCCTTCTTCATTCCTGGCCACCAGTAATCGGCTTTCAGATCAAAGTACATCTTTGAACTGCCAGGATGAACAGATAACTTGGACTGATGAGCTTCGGACAGAAGAGTGCTACGAATAGAACCATATTTAGGTACCCAGATTCGGTTTCCCTTGAGACAGTGAAGTCCCAAATGGTTCAGAGTTAGAAATTGTAATTGCCCTTTAAGATTTTCAGAATCAATATTCTCTTCTTTCAATGCTTCAGCTTGAGCAATTCTGATGTCTTCAATAAGATCAGAAGAGAATATAACTGGAGTTAGGGCATAACAGCACTTTTCAGGATACACTTTTCTACTTAACGCATCCGCGACAACATTTGCTTTGCCGGGATGATATAAGATCTCGCAGTCATAATCCTTGATAAGCTCCAAGGATCGACGCTGTTTCATGTTCAGATCTTTCTGAGTAAAAAGGTATTTGAGACTCTTATGATCGGTGTAGAGCTGACACCGAGTCCCATAAAGATAATGCCGCCAGATTTTTAGAGCAAAGGTGACGGCAGCCAACTCAAGATCATGAGTTGGTGCACTTTTCTCGTAGTCCTTTAATTGCCTTGAAGCGTAGGCAATTACTTTTCCCCTTTGCATAAGAACACATCCTAAGCCAGTACCAGAAGCATCGCTATAGACAACGAAATCGTCATTACCTTCTGGCAAGGCTAGAATCGGCGCTTGAATAAGCTTTTGCTTCAAAATGTCAAATGCCTCTTGCTGTTTATCAGTCCAAACGAAAGGAGTATTCTTTCGTGTTAGCATCGTTAGAGGTACAGCAATCTTCGAGAAATCCTTTATGAATCGCCGGTAGTAACCAGCCAATCCGAGGAAACTTCTTATCTCGGAGGCATTGCGAGGTGTTTGCCACTTCTGGACAGCCTCGACTTTCGAAGGATCAACAGAAATCCCTTTGCCAGAAACAACATGGCCAAGGAATTGAATCTATAAGATAATCAAGAATGAAATTCAATTTCTGATGTATATCAAAGAATACTTAGGAAATAGCTCAAGACATATATAAATAGGAATTATACCTGTCTGAGCCAGAATTCACACTTAGAAAACTTTGCATAGAGTCTTTCTTTTCTTAATAACTCTAGCAATTGCCGCAGATGAATAGAATGATCAGCCTCCGTTTTGGAGTAAATCAGAATATCGTCTATGAACACGATAACTGATTTATCCAACATTGGTCTGCACACGCGATTCATGAGATCCATGAATGCCGCTGGTGCATTTGTCAAGCCGAACGGCATCACGAGAAACTCGTAATGACCGTATCTCGTACGGAAAGCTGTCTTTGGAACATCTTCTTCCCTGACTTTTAATTGATGATACCCAGAACGAAGATCGATTTTTGAAAAATAGCTGGCTCCTTGTAGCTGATCAAATAGATCATCAATTCTGGGCAGAGGATATTTATTCTTTATTGTAACCTTGTTCAACTCACGGTAGTCGATGCACATACGGAAAGTTCCGTCCTTCTTTTTAACAAATAAAACTGGTGCACCCCACGGAGAAGAACTCGGTCGGATAAACCCCTTCTCTAACAGTTCTTGCAGTTGCTTTGACATTTCCTGCATTTCTGCAGGTGCAAGTCTGTATGGAGCTTTTGCGATAGGAGCCGCACCAGGAACCAAGTCAATACTGAACTTGACTTGTCGTTCCGGTGGCACTCCGGAAATGTCGTTAGGAAAGACGTCCGGGAACTCACAGACGATAGGAATATCAGATAACGATTTCTTTTCAGGGTTAGATTCGGATGAAACGTAGCACAGATAGGATTCGCGACCTTTGGATAGATACTTATGTGCTTTTTCAACAGAAATGAAGCAGTGATCACCTTTTCGCTTTTCGCCTTTAATCTCTAACACTCGGCCGTCTGTAGTCTTGATTCGGATGATTCGGCGGTTGCAGACAATAGTAGCTTCATTTTTCGTTAGCCAATCCATGCCGATAATAACGTCGAACTCTTTTAATGGAATCGGGATGAGATCGAGATTGAATACAATGTTACCGATGAGTAGAGTGCAGTTTTGATAAACGGAATCAGCCAAAACAAAGTTGTTACTGGCTGTCTCAATGTCTAGAATCACAGGGAGTTTTGATGGAGCTTTATGTAGTCTTGATGCAAAAGAAGTCGATATAAAAGAACGACTTGCGCCAGAATCAAATAGTATACGTGCCGGAATCGAATTAAGTAAAAACATACCCGTAACTACATCAGGCGTTTCTTTGGCTTCCTCGGCAGTGATTTGGAAAGCTCGTGTCCGGGCAGTTGGCGTTGCAGCAGAACTTTTACCTGAAGAACCTCCCGCAGATGATTGAGACTGATATCGCGGCCCGCTTCTACACTGATACATGAAATGTCCTCTTTTTCCACACTTCGCACATCCACGTCCCTGCTGTGGACATTCATCACTGCTGTGACCGATCATATTGCACGCGAAGCAAGTAACGTCTTCTGGATTGCATAATCCCATGTGCGACTTTCTACACCGTTTGCAAAATCGTGGCTCGTTGGTTAAGGAATACACTTGAGCTTTCGGTTGTGAACTGTGCTGATAGGATTGCTGAGACTGAGATTTATTTGGCTTAAAGAATCTGCCAAATCGCTGTTTCTTTGGAGGAGACGGGTTCATCGGATTAGTAGACGGAGCGTAAAGTTGATCGCCGTACTCTAAGTACCCTCGCTCAATCTGTCTCGCTGCTTCGACCATTTCCAAGTAACTCTTATATTTGATTGCGCTCATCGGGTGCCGGTATCTTGGATTGAGTCCTACTCGGAACCTATTCATTTTCCTTTCCTCTGTTGCCACTTGGTAAGAAGAATAGCCGCATAGTCTTGAAAATTCATGCTCGTATTCATCGACTGTCTTCGTTCCCTGAGTCAGTTGCATTAATTGGACTTCCATCTTATCTTTCTGGTCGACCGGGCAGTACTTTGCATTAAACATCTCAAGAAACTGCTCCCATTCTAAAGTCTGAATTACTTCTTCACCGTAGATACTTCGCTGGGTTTTCCACCATGCACGGGCAGCTCCCACAAATAGTGCAGACGCGTAGCTCACTTTCTTAGAATCTAAACAGTCAGAGATTCTAAAGATTTCTTCCGTATGACTGATCCAATCCATCGCCTGAATCGGATCAACTGATCCTTCGAAATTTAACGCACCGCTAGCTTTGAAATCCTTAAACTTACAGCCTTTAGGCTGCTCGATTTGGGTTTCATGGATAGAGTTATCAGAATCAGTTTCATTAATCTGAATTTGCTTTTCTTTTCTCTTATTTTTCTTTTCTTCACGTCTCTTAGCTTCGGCCTCATCTCTGGCACGAAACTGTTCTTGCATCATTTTGTTTTGTTGTTCTGAGTGTTGGGCTAAAAATTGTTGCATCATTTCAAACATTTGTTGTTGAGTCATATTGTTGGGAATATCATCTGATCCTGATCCTGACATCTTCTACTGAAAATTAAAATCAATTAACTATCAGTTTATAGGCTTAGATCTATGTACCCTTTTTCCCATCCTAACAGTCTGTACATCCTATCTCAGTTCAAACCACCTAAATGATTGATACATATGTATTGCTTCAGTTTGAGATCAAGTATACTTACGTAATACTTGATTCACTCAAACTAGTGCTCTGATACCATCCTGTGAAGACCACCCCTTACGGGGCAGTGTTCACCAGTCTAGGTCCCAATTCATGCAATACGATATCAATCATACTAAGATAGGGTAATTAAATTGCGGAATAATGTAATTACAAGTACAAACAATTTAGGATTTAAGTTTACATATTTCAAGATAAAGTAATAAAAAGTAATATCTAATCTATTCATAACATCAATCATCACATCAAGTCTACCCAGAACCACCACATTAGCTGTCTTCCAATCAGTACCGAAAAGTTGTTGAGTAGTGGTCTAGAAAGCTTCAAAACTTGGATTTCTTGATGACCTAAGCACTAGGTCCTGCAGGTGATTTTCCTTTGGCTTTTCCTGTAAAATTTTAAAGCAACATCTGTAAGCAAAGCTTAGTGAGTTTATAGATTTTCAATATTAACATGCGTGTCAAGCGGAGTCATATTCTAAGCGTGATAAGTCTTGGCTGCCGCTACAGCCCTCATCATGATTGAGATATAGTATCTTAAGATCGGATGATGTTCAAACCACACTCACGCTTATATCGTGGGGATCAGCCACATACTGGGCTAGCTACCAGTAGGTCAACATGGCCGAACATCGGAGGTCATTACCAAGTTCGTGAGAACTGGTGGAATAGCCGGGTCTAGAACAATAGACCATAAGGGCTAGTCAAGCTGAATAAATCTTATCAAGTCTGATCAATGTAATAAGCATAAGTCTTAGGAGTCATGATAGCAACGAATCATAAAGCAAAGTCTGAAGTGCTAATAAATGCAATATGAAATGATAAGCAAATAGCTATCATGATTCACTGGGCAACACCCATCCATGGTGTGCACAGGTCTCAATCCAGCTGAAAAATGAATGTCAAATAATGTATCAGCATCAATATATCTCAAACGGATCTTTGCATGTTCAATTCGAATATCTATAACTCACAGTTCTGGGTCTTGGTCAAACAGATATAATAATCTGCCACCTGAGTTATCTCAGGATTTTGTCAATCTGTAATCTTGTCAATTCTTTTCTTTGTCAAATCAAGTCTCTGACCTGCTTTTAAGTCTTTTAGTCTTTGTCTTTATGTTCAGAATATACTGAACCTGTTCAAAATCATTCATGATAATATCATGTTAATTTCATTATCTTTATCATCATCATAGTCAATGAATTTCATCATTTCTTTTGGTCCTTTAGTATCTGAAATTCTATCTGATTCTGATATTTAATAACTTGTCTTTTGATCTTTCAAATCTTAAATTTCATCTGATTCTGATAATTGATAATTCTGTTAATTATTTGCAAAAATATCAAAATATTGAATCGGGTTTCGGATTAATCCGGATTCGGATAAGACCGAATTGGGCATCCGAATTAGGCAATGATCCGAGTTCGGATCATGAGCCATCCGAAATGAACATAGACCCGAATTAGCATCATATCCGAATTAAGACTTAAGCATGATCCGAAATTATGACACCATCCGAATTTGACATATCCGAATTCAGGAATTGTCCGAAACAGAACACCATCCGAATTCGGGTCCAACCGAATTCGGATCCTTGTGTTTATAATTTACCCAGAATGTTCATAATGTTCTTGTCTTGTTCTTCATTTATTTCATTCGGATTTTTCATAAAATTCACTTAAAATTCACTTTAATCAACATGCAATTTAATATTTTGATATATTATCATACTTGGGTTGTTTTTATGCATTTTTCCCTATCATAAACACACTAATGTGATCAAGATCATCCAAAATTGAACATTTTTGTCAAGAACACAATTTTATAAAAATTTCGTTTTCTTCAAATTATGGATGATCCAACCCATAATTTTAGTTTCTATCACTTTTATTATCTTAATTTCATCATAATCTATCTTAATTTCACACATGCAACATCATTTTTCACAATTAAAATTCTTGGTTTCGGTTTCTCACAATATCCGAACCAAATATACATAAAAATTGAAATTAAAAGTGTATTTACCTCAAATTCTTGCTAATTGATGATTGTTGTACTTTCTTTGGTCTTGATTCTTCAATCAATTGCAATTTAATGAGAATTCTTGAATCATTTGTGAGTTTGGCCGAAAGTTTTAGTGAGAGAGTAGAGAGAAAAATGTTTTGGTGATAATGATCATGAATGATCATTAATATGGCTTTAAATATTTCATATTTGTCTTTTAGGTAATTAACCCACTAAACTTTTGTATTTTACATATCTTTTTTTTTTTTATTTGATCATCTTTAATATTTAATAACTCAATAAAATTTAAGTACTTTATTTCATTCATAATTAAATTACAATATAGTTAATGTAATAAAATTACATTACTTGATCAAAATACTGAAATTATGACTGGTCAAAAAGTTAGGTTGTTACATTCGTTATGCAACTGCTATGTTCACGAATGATGCAATCATGTGGTGGAATGCCATGGTGAACGCTTTAACATTGGAGAAAGTTTCGGTTATGAAGTGGGCTGAGTTCACGGACTTATTCACTCAGCAATACTGTCCGATTGATGAGCGTCGGAGATTAGAGGCAAGGTTTATGGCGCTGGTACTGGGGACAAAGACGGTGTCCCAATATGCTGTGGAGTTCACGAGGTTAAGTCTGTTCGCACCTCATCAGGTGGACACCGAAGAAAGGAAAGTGACCAGGTTCGAGGCTGGTCTTGATATTGAGATAAGAAGGGTTATGAGCAATGTCCGCTACCCTACATTTGCTGGCTTACTTGAGGCTGCCAGAAATGTAGAGCAGATTTTGATTATGTCGGGCTACTCTGTTGGGTCTGCTGCTGCTTCCACCAATCCAACACAGCCGTCACCGCCTAAGCGCCAAAGGGAGGGAGGATATTCTGGTTCTTCCCGGTCTTCACAATACTCACCTCAACAGTCGTATCGCCGACAATCTGGTTCATCTGATCGCGGTCGTGCGCGTGCATACTCCATCAACACTGAGCCGCAGTATTGCAATAAATGTCATCTGGAGCACTTTGGCAAATGCACTAACGAACGTGCTTGTTTTTGCTGTGGGGAGCTGGGCCATTTTCAGAATGACTGCCCAAGGAAGGGTGATGCTTGCTATAAGTGTGGGGTGTGGGGTCACTATAGCAGGAATTGTAGAAAGAATGCTCCAACGGCTGCTGTCCCATCATCAACACGATCGTCTGGAGGTTCGAGTGGTGGTTCAGTTAACCGCCGGGGTCAGTCACAGAGGGCACCTGCTCGTGCTTTTCAGATAACTGCAGAAGAGGCAAGGGAAAATCCGGAGGTCGTCACGGGTACGTTCATAGTTAATTCTATGCCTGCACGAGTTTTATTTGATTCGGGTGCCAATAGGTCGTTTGTTTCTACTGTGTTTGCACAAAGACTTGCCATGCCACTGTCTAAGTTGTCTGCTATACTTGATATTGAAACTGCTAGCAATACATTAGTTAAGGTAGATCATGTATACCGAAATTGCACGTTAGTAATTGAAGATGTAGTCTTCAATTTAGATCTGATTCCGATAGAGTTCAGCGAGTTTGATGTGATAGTCGGAATGGACTGGTTGATCGAGAATGAAGCCCATATAGTGTGTAAGAGCCGAATCATAAAGATAACTACCCCGGAGGGGCGTGAGATATGTATATATGGGGATAGGAGAAGCGGGGATCTGTGTTTGCTGACTATTGCAAAAGCCCGAAAGCTTGTTGCAAAGGGATGTGATGCATACTTAGCATATGCAATTGATGCTAAGGCAGAGAAGAGAACTTTGGCCGATGTGCCGGTTGTTTCACAATTCCCGGATGTGTTTCCGGAAGACTTGTCTGGCGTGCCGCCTGAAAGACAAGTAGAATTTAGGATTGACTTGATCCCTGGAGCTGCACCGGTAGCTCGTTCTCCTTATCGTCTTGCCCCAACCGAGATGAAAGAAATGATGACACAGTTGCAAGAATTGTTAGATAAGGGCTTCATTCGGCCGAGTTCATCGCCGTGGGGAGCCCCGGTGCTATTTGTAAAGAAGAAAGATGGCACGATGAGGATGTGCATAGATTACCGGGAGCTGAATAAATTGACGATTAAGAACAAATATCCTCTGCCGAGGATAGACGACTTGTTTGATCAGTTACATGGCGCTAGTGTATTTTCTAAGATTGATCTGAGATCGGGATATCATCAGCTGAAAGTAAGAGAAGAAGATGTACCGAAGACAGCATTCAGGACTCGGTATGGCCATTACGAGTTTCTGGTAATGCCTTTTGGATTAACTAACGCCCCAGCTGTCTTTATGGACTTGATGAATAGGGTTTGTAGACCGATGTTGGATAAGTCGGTGATAGTGTTTATCGATGATATTCTAGTATACTCTAGGTCTGAGGCTGAGCATGCTGAACATCTCAAGGAGTTATTAGAGTTATTGAGGAAAGAGAAGTTGTACGCCAAATTTTCGAAGTGCGAGTTTTGGCTACAACAGATACAGTTTCTAGGACATGTAATTTCTGGAGCTGGGATTTCGGTAGATCCGGCTAAAGTTGAAGCGATAAAGAATTGGGAGCCACCTCAAACAGCTACCGAAGTTAGAAGTTTTCTGGGGTTGGCAGGATATTATCGGAGGTTCATAAAGGATTTTTCTAAGATTGCAGTTCCTCTGACTGCATTAACAAAGAAGAATGCACCATTTATATGGGAAACTGTGCAGCAGGATGCCTTTGAAGTTCTGAAGAAGGCGTTAAGCGAGGCTCCGATACTTGCCTTACCGGAAGGCAATGACGATTTTGTGGTTTATACTGATGCATCAAGGTTAGGGTTAGGCGCTGTATTGATGCAGCGTGGGAAGGTTATAGCATATGCTTCAAGACAGTTGAAGCAGCATGAGAAGAATTATTCGACTCATGATCTGGAGTTGACCGCAGTAACATTTGCTTTGAAGTTATGGAGGCACTACCTGTACGGTACTAAGTGTCAACTTTACACGGACCATAAGAGCTTGAAGTATATCTTTAGCCAGAAGGAACTTAATATGAGACAACGTAGGTCTATGGAGCTTATTAAAGACTACGATTGTGAGATACTGTACCATCCCGGAAAGGCTAATGGGGTAGCCGATGCCTTGAGCCGAAAGGCTTATGCTAAGGATTTCTGTTATATGATGACGTCTACAATGCTGACCTCCACGATAATTGATGATGTCAAGGCTGCTCAGAAAGAAGCCTTGAAAGAGGAGAATATTGGTGCTGAGGATGTTAGGATACATTTAAAGAATATGAAAACGAGCGAGTCTGGTATAAAAGGTGTGTACGGAAGAATTTGGGTGCCGAAATATGGTGGTATGAGAAATGTGATCGTTGAGGAGGCACATCAATCTAAGTTTTCTGTACATCCCGGGAGCACAAAGATGTACAACGACTTAAAGGCAGACTTTTGGTGGCCGGGATTGAAGAAGGATATCGGTCAGTATGTTGAACGATGTAGGACTTGCCGGTTGGTAAAGGCCGAACATCAACAACCGTACGGCAGTATGCAGCCGCTTCCCATTCCGGAATGGAAGTGGGAGCACATTACTATGGATTTTGTTACGAAACTGCCGAAGACTAGGCGCCAACATGATGCAGTTTGGGTGATAGTCGATAGATTAACTAAGTCCGCACATTTTATATCGATAAGAGAAAGTTACTCTTTAGAAAAGTTGGCAAAAATTTATATGGACGAGATTGTTTCTAGGCATGGAGTGCCTAAGTCCATAGTATCGGACCGGGACAGCCGGTTTACTTCAAATTTTTGGTCGGCTTTGCAAGAAGGGTTAGGGACAAGAATAGCAATGAGTACAGCTTACCGCCCGCAAACTGATGGCCAGAGTGAGCGGACCATCTTAACGCTTGAAGACATGATGAGATCGTGTGTGTTAGATCTCGGTGGCAATTGGGACGATCATCTGCCACTCATAGAGTTTTCGTATAACAACAGTTACCACGCTACGATCAAGAAAGCTCCGTTCGAGGCTTTGTATGGAAGGAAATGTAGGACCCCTACATGTTGGAGAGAAACGGGAGAAACACCGATCGCTGGGCCGGCCTTGCTTCAAGAGACAAACGAGAAGATACAGTTGATTAGGCAGAACATGAAAGCGGCCCAGGATCGTCAGAAAAGTTACTATGATCGGAGGCACAAGCCGATCAATTTTGAAGTGAATGACTGGGTCTACTTGAAAGTATCACCCATGAGGGGTGTTACTCGTTTTGTTAAAAGGGGAAAGTTGGCTCCAAGGTTCGTCGGACCATTTAAGATAACCGAAAAAGTAGGAAATCAGTCATATCGTTTGGAATTGCCTGACGAGATGTCGGGCATACATCCGGTGTTTCACGTTGGAAATCTTCGAAAGTCATTTACTTCTAGTAATGAGGATTGGGCCGACCATACTGAACTGCAAGTTGATGAAAGGCTCCGGTATGTTGAAGAGCCGGAGTGTGTGTTAGATACTAAGATGAAGAAATTGAGAAGCAAGGAGATAGAAATGGTGCTTGTACGTTGGAAGCATCATAAAGGAGCAAATCATACATGGGAAACTAAGTCAGAAATGTTAAGAAAATATCCGAAACTGTTTGAGTCCGAGTAACTTCGAGGACGAAGTTGAGCGTGGTGGAGCCCATGTTGTAACATCCACGGATTTGATTTGATGTATTTTGGTTAATTAAGTGGAAAACGTATTTATATTTAAGTTGAATTTGGGTGATTATTATGTATTTGGATATTTAGCAAAGTTTGTTGCTATTTTTGAGAAAATTGAACTCAGAATCAATTTTGTGGATTATTATGAATTTAAAAGTTATTTATGATATATCTAAGATTAAATCAGTGTTTTATGAAACCGGTTAAGTCGAGTGGTGAAATGTGCAAAATGACGAAAGTAGTATATAAAGGGCAATAGGCTTCATTTTCTAGTTTACACACTCTCTCTACTCTATCTCTCTAGAAATTTTCTCTCTACATCTCTCTAAGATATATCACAAACCGACCGTCGGATTTTCGAGAATTATACGTCATCGGAAAGGTATCGAGGAGTACAACAACAATATACAAACGGATTTCAGAGTTCGTGCGAATTGAGGTAAGAATCGAACCTTTTAAGTTTATAGTTTCGGTTTTGAAGTTAACTAGAATTCGAATCTGTCATTTTATGCAAATTTAAGCTTGTTTTGCTTGAAATGTTGCTGGAATATGATAATATATGCATAGTAGAATCGAATCTAGGTATTATACATGATATATTAGTGATTTTTGCCTTAGAAATGAAGGATTTAAGTTGAAATGATGAACAGACTCGAATGGGTCAAGAACAGAGTCGAAATGCAAGAACAAACTCGAGTTTGGTGCTAGATTCGAAGGTGTACTATTAGATTCTAAGGGGGGGGCTTCGAATCTAACCATAGAATCGAAGTGTAGTTCGAATCTAACCATAGATTCGAAGGGTAGGTTCGAATCTAATGCTAAGGGTTCGAATCTAATGCTAAGGGTTCGAATCTGATGATTAATTTAGAATCTAACCCATTAAATTCGAGTTTAATGCTTAAAATTTAGAATGCTACTCCCTAGACTCGTGTATTTTGAATGAAACTCATAAACAACACATAAAATGGCAAGAATCATTCAAAGGACAAGATATAGACTTGAAATGGGTTTCAACTTTAGTTATAGTTCGAATTTAGATATGTACCCGAAACGGGGGAAAATATCGCTAAATATACGAAACTTGATTTTATAGATTTAAACGGTTAATGACTCGAGGAATTGTTGTAATTGATATAACAGGTCCCTTGTGGTGTTGTTTAACCCACAGTGGGGTACTTGGTGGAATCCGGTTGAAAGCCCGAAGAGAAATAATATCGGTTAAAAGATAATTACGCACCCACTGTGAGTACAGTAGATTTCGCATGGTTATATTTGTTTTATGTAAGCTTTGCCTGCTGAGACCTGTTGTTTCATTGATTGTTTGGAATTCTACTAACTTGCGTAGATTTAGATGCACATTCTTACTTGTTGCATGTCCTTTCGGTTGTTGTGCATCTAGTGATGGACCGGTGGGTCGCATCGATTACTCTGATGTTACTGTGCTATATGACCTGGAGCTGATCCCTCCTAGGCCCGGTAGGCAGTATGTCATCCCCGATCGTACGTTTGTCTCAGATGGTATGTCTAAATGCCGAGCTGTGAGCTCGAAGGGGCTGCGGCTCTGGTCCGTACTTGGTGTACGAAGAGAGTATACGACGTTTGTCGTCGGGATACTCTTGGGCTTCATAAAGACTTATAAAATGCGCAATCTATGTATTCACTAAGCATTCGCTTACGTTTTAGTTGTTGTATTTTTTTTTACAGGCAAAGGAAAATCTACTGCTGGACCTTCTAGTTAGGTCGTTTGGGGAAGATTTGGGAGACTCGGCACTATTTAATCGGTAATCGTGATTGGATAATGTTGTATTATATTCTGGATGATTGTAATAAATGTATGGGTGTGTAGACTTAGACTTGGTACCTTATAGCACCGTAGGGTGTTTAACACTTGTTGCACTACTTTATTTATGTTTTTAAATGCTTCCGCACTTAATTTAGGTTATCAGATCATTATGTTATTGTATGATGGTGATTAATCCTGGGTGTATTGTAAATGGTGGTTGTTGTGGCAAGGGTGCCACATCTGGATCACTATACCTCTCTCATCCTTCTTATTTCTGAACACCCATCTTGTACCAATTGCCCTCTTACCTTTAGGCAAGTCAACTAGAGTCCATACATTCTGAATCTTGAATTGCAACAAATCTTCTTGCAGTGCCTCAATCCAAGATGAATCTTTCAGTGCCTCAGATGCCTTCTTTGGTTCTAATTATGACATGAATCATGCATGTTCAAAGGCTGCTAGACTGAATTCAGGGACGCTGACTCAGCATCAGTGGACTCCTTCTGAATCATTGTCCTTGTCTGCACAGGAGTGCGTGGATCTCCCATGATCTGGTTAAGAGGATGATACTTGTGAACCCTGGGTGTAGGTTCCCTTTCTGTCTGAAATGAGCTTCCCAGATTAGTATCATCACCTTCTACACCACTTGAGGATTCTACTTCAGTAACAGTTTGATCAGAAGATGGGACGGTTTCCCTATTGGATGGAGCTGTGTAAGGTCTTGCACTACACAGATCTATCTAGACGCGACACCGTCAACGAGTGCGGAATCCTCGTTAACGACTTGACGGATATAACACTCACACGGAACACGGAGACTACCACAACACTGTACGATCGACCATGAACGAACTTACGCCATGATTCTCTATGAAACAACTCTAACAATACTGATAAACTCGAGATCGCCCTTTTGCTTAATCTCACACGAATTCTGCAAAAGTCTGCTAATGGTTCGAGTTAATCCATAATTATAGAGGCTCATTCGAGTTTGTCATGGCCAAACTCGAATCAGGCCCAAGGCCCATTCGAGTTTGTCCCCTTGACACTCTCGAATCTGCCTTATATTGCACATTCGAATTTACTATAAATTCGAATGTCATTTAATGATGAACTCGAATTTATTCTAAATTCGAATTTCACATATTAAACTTATATTTGAACTTATGTTTTAACTTATGTTTGAATTTATCTTTGAACTTTATGTTTGAACTTCTTGTAATACATTACATCAAGTTCAAACATACAGTCAATAACTATCAAACATATATAAACACATATATCAAACACTCGTTAATGTTCAATACTTTGCAACATCACTTGAACCAAAATGCTAATTACACTTAGACTGCTTTCGTCACACAGGGTGTACCAACAAGCTGTTACTTCAGGACTTGGAATTTGCACTTCAAACTCTATATTTATGTCTTGTTGGTAAGTCAGGACCCCTGGTGGGTCACAAGAGAGAAGTGGCAGTACAGTGAACTCATCCCATGTAGCAGAATCTACAATTGTTGGAAACTTTGTGCCAACAACTTGAATATTTGTGTTACCAGCTTGAGAATTTGGGCTGGCAGTTTCAACACTATGTCCAACAGTTCCTGCAGAATACTCAACAAAGCTCAGAGAGTTTGTTAGTGAATCTAAATCAAACAACCAATCAGGACCATTGCCTTTGATATATGCAGTGTTTTTATTAATCTCAACATTGGCACTCTCGTCAATTGTTTTAGACACATTATTATACACCCTATAGGCTTTGCTTTGAATAGAGTATCCTACAAAAAATCCTTCTTCAGCCTTACTTTCAAACTTTTCGAAGTGAGTTTTAGTATGAAGGATGGTGCATGAACAGCCAAAATGCTTTAAGAAGGCTACTAAGGGAATCCTGTGATGGAATGACTCATAGGGAGTTTTTCCTTGTGACTGAACTAATTGATCCCTATTTAGAACAAAGAAGGTTGTGTTTATTGCCTCTGCCCAGAAGGTCATTGGCAGTTCGGAATCAACTAGCATGGTTCTAGCAACCTCTATTAGAGTTCTATTCTTCCTTTCAGCTACACCATTTTTTTTGTGGTGTTCTAGGTGCACTATATTGCCTTGCAATGCCTTTAGACTCACAGAAACTGTTTAGGATATGATTTTTAAACTCAGTTCCATTGTCTGACCTGATCACCTTAACTTTTAAATTGGATTGGTTTTCAATCTTTAAAATAAAGGATTTTACTAGCTCAACAGTTTCATCCTTAGTCCTAAGAAAGTAAACCCATGTAAACCTGGTGAAATCATCAACAATGACTAAACAGTAAGCAGCTTTTATTCAAACTCAAAACAGATGTTGGACCAAAAAGATCCATATGAATAAGATGAAGAGCAGATGAGATTGAATTTACTTCTTTGGCCTTTTGAGAAGTTTTGTGTTGCTTGCTTTTGAGACATGCTACACAACGATCATCACATATGAAATCCTTTTGTGGTAAACCTCTTACAAAGTTCTTTTTGACTAAAACATTCAGAGATTTGAAGTTCATGTGTCACATCCTTCTGTGCCAAAGAGCAGACTCATTTGATGATGCCTTGGATATCAAACAGCTTAAAGTATTTGATTTGGATGAAAGATCTTTGTCCAAACAGTAGTCATTGTCCTTTCTTGGTGTTCTAAGTAAAACAAGATTTTCAGGTATTTTAAAATCTTTTGAAAGGACAATGCACTCAGAGTCTGTGAATAAAACAATATTTTGTTTGTCACAGATTTGAGACACACTTAATAAATTGTACTTCAGCTATTCAACATACAAAACATCATTGAAGATCATATTGCCTACTTTGACAGTACCCTTACCTGTTACCTTACCTCCCTTAGAACCTCCACCCAATGCAACAAACCCTCCTTCAAAGCTTTTGAAATTTGACAAACATTCAGAGTTACCTGTCATGTACCTAGAGCATCCACTGTCCATATGCCATCTAGTCTTATGTTGGGTCCTGTGGTTTCCCTGCACAGAAAAAGCTTAGTTAGTAGTGGAGTAAACCCAAACAAAATTGGTTTTGGGTTGTCCTTGTGCATTGACATAACTAAATACCGTTTGTGTCTTTTTAAACATAGTAAGATCCACTAGTGGATTCTATGAAGAGTATTTAGTTATGACATGAGGTATCCAGGTGTTCTTTCCAACCTTTTCTTTAACAGTCTCAGAAGATCCACTACCAGTTCCAGTTTTAGTCTTAGCAGTTTGAACTGGGTTCTTAGTGCTAACAGCTTCAGAATTTGCACTACCAGTTCCATCTTTTGGCTTAACAGCCTAAACAATTGCATTAGCAGTTGGATCTGTGTTTTTGCCTTTAACACACCATACCTTTATTTATGTTTGATTTAGATTTTGCTAAAACTTGTTTTTGGTGTGTAGGCTGTCTTTTGTTGACTTTTAAGTGTCTGTGATCAACTATCTTCTTTGAAACTGGGGTGACAGGTGTTTAGGCCTTTGAAACTTTTGAGTTTTGAACAATGGCCTGTTTTTGAACCACAGTCTGTTTTGTAACAGATGGTTTATATAAACAATGTTTGCCCAAATGATTTTTCCTGCCATAATGGAAACATCTTTTGACTGGTTTGATTGGAGAACCAGTTTTGTGAGACCATAAATGGTTCTTGTTCCTTTGATTTCCCCACACATGCTGCTATGTGGGAAACTTTTGAACACCATGCTTTTGGCACGTGCATATTGGAACAGTCTTACCCCTTTTATTGGCTTTTGAAGAAGATGCAATGTTACAGTTAGAAGGTATAGAAACATGTGGAGCAGTGTTGCATACACTCGTCTTCTCTTTTCCTTCCACACTGTGGGTTTTGATTAAACTGAAAGTAGGAGGTCCTATAGGTTCACTCATTGTTTTGGAGTTACTCTCAGCCTCTTTACACTCACAGCCTTCATTTGGAATCAATTCTGCTTTAGATTGAGGCTTGTCCTCAAGGATAGGATCTACAGTTTTCATTTTCTCATCTAATGGTTCATTCACAAGCCTATCAGCAACTTCACTCATAGGATTAATGTAATTGTTATTATATAAGGGTGGAGTAGCCTTATATCCTTTACCTTCTTTGGGATTGAGTTGATATTTTACCCTATCTTTAAATTGGACCTCCATTAGGTGTTCTAACTTTTGATTGTCCAGCTTGAAGCTACCAAAATCTATATTAATAGATTCTACTTTCTTGTTAGATTCAAACACCTACTGTTCAGCCTCATCTAGTTTCTTATTTAGGATCTCTATTTTCTCATTCAGTTCCTTTTTCTCCCACTCATGATATGTTCTATCATGGCCCATATGAATCTCATTATCCTTATAGTCATTGATCTGTTTTTCAAGATCTTCAATAGCCTGCATATACTCATATCTCCTCTCTTCCATCTTAGCTAGAGTTTTGCACATGCTCTCATTATGATCTCTATTCTTTTTAACCATATTTTTTCATGTTTGAGAGCAGAGTTTAGCATTTACCTCAGATGGTAGTTTAGTGGAAGTGACAACTGATGTTTCTGCCATAAGTGCTTGATTTTGAAACTCTTCTTCTGTCTGGTCACTCCAGTCAAACACATTGTCTTCTTGAGAGACAAGAGCTTGTGAGGATGATGTTTAATTGGTTTGCTGGGGTCTTTGTGGCTGCTGACCTTGTGATCTACACTCTCTAGCAAAGTGGCCAAGTTTATGGCACTTAAAGCACTCGACCTTTGATTTATCAAATGCTGACTCGCCTTCTGGTCTGGCTTGAAAGTTTGGTCCGCCAGTCCATTTCAGAAATCTTTTGGCCCTCATAGTCAACATAGCATACTGCCACTTTAAGTCCATCTCTTCTAACTCATCTGGATGAATTTGTTCCAGATCTTCAGCATTAAGAGCAAAAAGTCCATCCCTTGCAACAAATGCTTCATAATGAACTTCTGAAGAGTTACCATCAGCACCAGAAAAAGAATCACAACAGTTTAATTTATCAGTTAATGTTGATGACAATAGATCAGTGTTGTGATTGTAAGAAAATGATTTCTTTTAATTTTCAATCTTAGATTCAAACACTCTCAGACTGTTGTAAAGGTCATCCAACTCAATTTCACCTAAAGTGTCTTTGGTTCTCCATTGGGCAGCATAGACTGTCCATTCTTCACCAAGAGATCTGAGGAATTTTCTGTTCACTTCATCTTGATCGACCTTAGCACTCTCTAATTCACCTATCAGCTTATTAAACCTATCAAAAATCTGAGTAATGTTTTCATTCATTCCACCAGAAAAGTTTTCATACTGCTGTTTTAAGAGATCTTTTTGGTTTCTTTTGGTGCTAGCATTGCTAGCAAATCTTTTCTCTAAAGCAATCCAAAGAGGATGAGCTGTATAGAACTTTTTAAACTGATGTTGATAAGAATTAGGTATGGCTATTTGTAAAAGAGTGAGCTTTCACTTCATTCATTCTAGCCTTTCTTTCAATCTCAGTTTTTGGAGGTGTTATTTTGGGTTGGCCCTCAGCATCTAGTTCAGGATCAACTGCAGGAGGATTTTCAACAGCTTCCCATAGGGCATAATCAATAAATTGAATGTGTTGTTGAATCCTGAGTTTCCACATCTCGAACTCAGTGTCCTTGCCCAGACCCACTATTGCTATTTTCAAACTCTATTGCAGAAAAATAAAATTTTCAAAACAAATAAAGTTTCTGACTTTGAAAAAAAAAGAATAACAAATAAAAACCTGGCTCTGATACCACTTGTCAAGATCAAAATCACCTAAGATTAACTGGTTTTAATAAATCAGAGTGTAAACCAATAACCTTGTTTTGAATCAAAGTCCAATAAGAAGTTTGCGGAATGACACTTAACTGTTTTAAGAACAACTTTCTGAATAACAGATAAATATAATAAAAATCAAATCCTTTATATTGCCAAAATCACTGATTACAATCACATCTAATCTTTGTGATTAGACGAAGAACACTAATTGTTCTCAGGGTTTTACAACCTTAGAGGTTTGAGCAACTTATCAGAAAGCAATTACAATGAAACACACAATTACAGAACTTGCACGTACATACTTACAATAGAAAGACCTAGTCTATATATATATATATATATATATATATATATATATATATATATATATATATGAGATATCATAGGATGTGGTATAAGCCCGACGCAAAGCGGCGCGGCGAATAGTTTTTTTCGTTTCATTATCTCTAATAAAATAGTATATTTGTGACACGACAGTCGAATGAGTGTTGATTCCAATCCACAAGAGTTTAAAACCATCTAAAAATGTATTAGGTTCCACTATTTACACAGCGTAGCCATCTTTCAAGCTCAAAACACCTAATTCAGTCATGTTTACAGCTCTATCAACAAATCTCTATCAACATTTCAGCCTTAAAATGTCCATATAGCCACTTAAGATTTACTTCATATTGCAGCAAAAAAAACTCAACCTTGACCATCTCTTTTACACTACACATACATAGATATGACATCCCTCCTTTCATATTTAAAAAGCATCTATTCACAGCCCCTTTAATACACGGAATAAAAAGCAACAACCACCCGAAAACATGGTATTGAAGTCCATCTCTTCTCTTTAGTATGAATAGCTGCAATTCTCTGTCAAATAACCAGCTTATAATTCCACCAGAGAGATTTTCAGATCCTGGCACCTTCATCTTCTTTTTCCTCTTTGGCTCTCCCTTCTTCTCTTCCTTTCTGAACCATAGATTTAGCAATTCAGCTCTTGTTGGTTCTTTCTCAGCTTCCTCCAGTTCAGAGTCTTCTACTGAGGCCAACTTAATTTCATCGATATCAATCACATTTTGTTCGCTCTGCACGTATAGTTCTGCCATGGGTTGAGAATTAATGATTACTTCATCAACATTATCGTCTTCATCTTCTACCACCTCATCATCAGACTTCTAATCTACTACATCTTCCGGAACAAATTCTCCTTCTTCCAATTCTCCTACATCTTTTTCAAAATCAAAGTCAAAAAGTGTTTCTTCTTCTTCTATATCTATGAGAGCGTCTATCATCTCATTCTGTACAACCTTAGAAGAACTAGCTTCACCTCCTTCGACTCCAGACTGACTAGGCTCCCCCTGAACTGATGAATGCTGAGCAGTTGGAAAATTTTTTGGCTCACTTTCTTTTCATACATCGGGATCATTGCCATCGTCATCTTCTGTCCTTATCCCTTCACTCTCTCTGCAGCTGGTCTCCCCCTGAGCCTGAAGATTTTTCATTAGCTGCTCGAGGAGGGACTTCATGGTTATGATCTCAGCAGCTTGATCAGCAACAAATATTTTTAATTCAATATTTTCCTGATCAATTTTTGCATTATGCGCTTGTAGCTCGTTTACTGCTTTGGTCAGTTGGAAGATTTGGACTGTCTGGAAATCTACTTTGCTTCTTAGTTCTGAGAATCGCTGGCTATCTGTGAATGTGGATGATTTGGATGGAACGGAGGTTATTGGAGATGGCATGATTGATGGTTGAACAGATGGTTGAACGGATGGTTGAACAGCGGGAATCTCAGGCTCTGAAGCAGAAGCAGATGAAGCTCCCTGCATGAACCTGTGCCTTTTTGCCCTTTGTCTTGGCACGAGAGGAGTAGAGTCTTCAGCTTCAAAATCAGAGTCATCGTCATCTGAACATCTAGCTGCTCGCTGTCCTTCCACTCTATCACTTATCACAACTCTTGATCTGTATCTGCCTATACGAACAGACGGATTAACAGATTCAACGGCTACCTCTTCAACTTCCATTTCTTCAGCTTCCTCTGATTCAGATTCTGAGGTGGTCACTGCTTGATCCTCTACTTCAGGCTGATACTCATCCACGTCTCTAAAAATATCATCATCATGAAGATTGGTTGGTGGATCCAGAACATCCTTAACCAGTTATTCAGTTAGAATGACGTCTGCATTAATCCCCTGATCCCAGATTTCTTCTAAAGATTCTACTCTAGGATCAATCTCTGGCTCCGCGCTTGAAAGGCCCGCAGCATCCAATGATGGACCTGCTGCCGATGATGATTGGGCTCTGCTTGACGAAGGCCTTGATGCCTGAGTTTGTCTATCTTGAGCTCTTGGCCTCCTTTGTTGTGCTGGAGGTCTTCGCTGTTGCTGAGGTTGTTGTTGCTGTGGTTGTACTTGTTGCGGCTGCAGCCCTTCTCCACCCCAGTTTTCACCCTCCTGGGCCACATACTTTGTATTTACCACTGCACCAAAAAGAGGTGCATCCAGTGGTCTAATCACCTCAGCCCTACGGGTGTCATGTGAGTGACAATCAGCAAAAATGTGCTTATCAATAACAACCACACAATGACGTGCGCTAAGTACCTCCATTGGCCTATCAGACCGCTCTTCATATACGCAGCTTTAGCTATATCCAGTCCATAACCCATTCGTAAAAAGGTTGCTTGCCTTATGTCCAATTGGAAATTGACTGGCCCATCTTCCTGTTCTACTGTCCCGAGCTACAAAACTCTACTCAGCATATCCGCAGAAAACACAATAGGATGCCCATCCACTCTTGTCCTTAATACTGTAGGTGTCACAGTACAGTCGACTTGCAAATGATCCCAGAACTTCCTAACATATGGCAATATGATCTGTACATTATGTGAAAGAGCATATGACACCCTGGAATGTGCCAAGAAATCCCCCAGGGGTCGAAACGCCTGAGCTTCAGGAAGCTCCCGATCTGGCGATATGACCATATTATGCTTTTGAAAGAAGGCTCTTTCACCCATATCTGCACATTAAACAGTAACATACATTAGAAGTGAATAATAAAAATGAAACTTGATTTAATTCAAAGTTATTTTATTTTGAACTTACAAAGTTTAATCCAACACATTTGAATTTCTACAAGATTGAATTTAAAATTATGTAAACATTTCCACTTTAATACTAAAATCGAAGGACATGTTCGATTTTACTTGAATTCGAGTTTGCTGACAAATTCGAATTTACTGACAAAGTCGGACAAGATGAACAAAATCAAATTCGGTCACTTTCAAACACAAATCCATGATTTAAACCCCATTAGACTTAGAAAATTGTATTCACTAGTCCTAGTAGGTTCTAATCGAAGATATATGTAACTTATTTGAGGTTTCACCGGTTAAAACTTGTGATTTTGAATCACTAAGTTTAAAACCTTAGAACTTCAAAATCCATTGATTTTTTGCAATAAATGAGTCCTAGACTACCTAAATCTTGTATAACACTTATGTTTATACCTAGATTAACAAGTAGATTCGAACACAAGTGGAGAAAACTTCAAGAAATAGTGAAAGAATCGAATCGGCAAAGTCGAAGAATAAAGTAGAAGTCGCACAGAGCAAGTTCGAAACAACAAAATCGAATGTAGGTGCATTAATGAGTCATTATTGACCTTTATATACTAACCACCTTCGAACTTGCATTAAGTTCGAATTTACTGACAGAATCGAATATTTATTCGACTTTGTCTTAAATTCGAACATACTTGAAAATTTTGAAAATCTTTGAATAAAATTCAACTTTTTCAACCTTTTCAACTTTTTCAAGTAACGGAACAAACTATGCATAATTTATTCACACAAAGCAATAGATTTTCATGTAGTGTATGTTTACTCAACTAAATATGCATCCTCAGTAACTTTGACATTTTTCCTAAAAATAAACTTTAAAATAAAATAAACTAAAAATAAAATAAAATAAAATAGAATAGAATAAAATTTTGAACAAAATTTAAACTTAAACTACTTCTAAAATACTTTTAAATTTACATCATATACTAACAGAATATTTTTGGCGAGAAAGTCAAAGGAAGGTTCAATCAGATAGCGGTGTCAAATACGCCCTTTCAGTATCTTACTTTCACACTTAGAAATTTTTGATTCCTTTAATTCTTTGTCGTGACACACATTTTTAGGAGATTGTATTATTTCCCCTTTAAACATTTAACACTTTGGAATATCCCTTGGCCTTTTTATTTATCAAGAAACTACCTTACGTGTCTCATACTTAGACATACTTTTATGATCAAGGCATACACACAATGATTATAACTTTTTGGTATTGCAAATTTTCTTTAAAAGCCAAACGTCAGACACAGTTCTGTATTTATATACTACAGAGTGTCTTAGTTTGTCTTAAAGTTTATTTTAAAGCTAGCAAGACAGAGGTGACAGGTCTGTACCGACGTACAACAAAGCGACTTATCTTGCTAATTCGAGTCAAACCAGAGGCAACAGGTCTGTACTTACGTACAACAGAGTTACTTGTTTTGACTCTCAATTCAGTATCATGATTTTTCTATTCTTTTCTTTTCGTTAAGATGTATCTGATGTTTCTATACATCCCCCAGAAAACTTGCATACCTCATTTAGAATCAATGTCTGTATGTCTCTAACATAAAAATTAAGACCATTTGGTCATACATCTAAGTTAGTGACACGTCTGACTGTTTCTTGAATATTTTATTAGCCTTGAGACTCCCTTTGTGTATTATGCCTAACAACACATCAAACTAGATAATGTATCTCACTTAGAGTCTTAGGTGCATTATGTGTGAAATCTTAACACTTAGAGATTGTATCAACTGTGCTAATTTTCGTCACTTTGAACCTATGTATCTAAGACTTAACTCATTTTCTACTACTATAAAAAGAAAATCTACTAAGGTCAAGTTACTCTGGATTACGCATTCCGTTTAGTTGAACTAACAACTCAAAACGTGACTTATCAAAAGCTTTGGTAAATAAATCAGCATTATTATCTTCCGTTGCTACTTTTACTAGCTTCATTAAATTCTTTTCAGCACAATCACGTATAAAATGGTGTCTTATGTCTATGTGCTTGGTTTTACTATGTTTAACTGGATTATTGGTTAATTCAATAGTTGACTGGTTATCTATCCTAATAGGAGTATGAGTATAGGTCAAACCGTAATCCCGCAATTGTTGTTGTATCCTCAAAACCTGTGAACAGCAACTACCAGCAGCCACATATTCGGCCTCGCACGTTGACACGGCTACCGAAGTCTGTTTCTTGCATTGCCAGGAAACGAGTCTCCCTCCTAGGAACTGACAACCTCCAGTTGTTGACTTGCGATTCAAGCTGCATCCTCCATAGTCTGAATCTGTGAATACCTCCAATTCCAGATCACCATCCGCATGATACCAAAGTCCCAGCTTCGGTTTCGACTTAAGGTATCTTAGAATCCACTTCACAGCTTTCATGTGCATCTCTTTTGGATTAGCTTGAAACCTAGCGCAAATACACACAGCAAACATTATGTTAGGTCTAGAAGCAGTTAAATACATGAGTGACCCAATCATGGCCCGATATAACGTCGGATCCACATCGGTATCACTTTCTGTACCCGGTCCGAGATTATGATTCACTTGAATCGGCATGCTGACGTGAGCTATCAGCTTGGTTCCTTCCATCCCGAAGTGCTCTAGAATGTCGTAGACATACTTCGTCTGATGAATAAACATGCCCTTCTTCCTCTGTTCGACTTGCAAACCCAGAAAGAAGTTTAACTCACCCATAGCACTCATCTCAAATTTAGACTTCATCACCTTTTCAAAGTCTTTGCACATTTGCTCGTCTGATGACCCGAAAATGATATCATCGACGTACACTTGTACCAAGATGAAATATTCACCCTTTCTCTTTACAAACAACGTACTATCTATTCTCCCTCTTTTAAACCTGTTGTCTAAAAGACGATTAGATAGTGTCTCGTACCACGCCCTTGGTGCTTGCTGTAGTCCATACAAGGCCTTATCTAACCGATACACTCTGTCTGGATGCTTCAGATCTATAAATTCGAGCAGCTGTTCCACATACACCAGTTCCTTCGCCTTCCCATAATGAAAAGCACTCTTTACGTCAAGTTGATAAACCTTAAAACCTTTGAAGGATCCAAACGCTCGAAGCAAACGGATTGCTTCAATCCTTGCCACTGGCGCGAACACTTCATTGTAATCGATTCCTTCCTCTTGGTTGAAACCCTTTACCACAATCCTTACCTTGTTGTGAGTCACTATACCCCGATCATCTCTCTTGCACTTAAAAACCCACTTGGTTCCTATTGCAATTTCTCCTCGAGGTAACGGAAACTAACTACCACACTTCAAGTTTCCTGAACTGTGACAGTTCTTCCTGCATTGCTTCAACCCAAGAGTTATCTTTTAGTGTCATTTGCACATTCTTCGGCTCTACTTGCGAGATGAAACATGAATATAAGCAAGTATGAAAGGACTCGGAGTCATTGATCATCGACAACAACACAGTGTTGTTATTCAAACTACTCCTAGTCCTCACAGCAGCATTAGGATTTCCTATGATACTCTCAACCGGATGATCCTTGTTAATCCTCGATGTTTCTATCTCGTCAACCCTAAGATTATCTCCCAAATTTGATCCTATCTCACCTAACGGGGGAACGAGTTCAGACTCTACATTTTCTTCCTCATGGACACTGTCTTCAGAGTTAGAACTTGTTGTTTGATTTTCGTTTGTAGGCATTTCAGAATAATTTTCTACTGGGGATCTATCTTCAGTTGTTGTAGGATCAGAAGTTGATGGAAAGGTCGTCCTCGGAAAACTTTGATACTCGTCATTCAGATTTAATGACGACAAGTCCTGTTCGATTGTACCTGCATTTCCATTCGAAGGAATGTTAAATGATTCAAACAATTTGTCATAATCAAAAATCCATTACGGACCAGTTTGGGGTTCATGTGTATAACTTGTAAAATCAATGTTATACACAATCTCTACTGTACCATTTGATTTGTTAAGAACCCGTTTGTTGGTGAGTTCGGCATACAACCTAGGAAGTATCCTTCGTCAGCCTTTTCACCAAACTTAGGTTGATGTTTTGTTTTCATTAACGTACATGGTACCCCAAATGGTTCGAAGCCAGTTAAATTTGGTGGCCTTTTATTCAAAACTTCATAACAGGTTTTGTTCAGTGATTTGACAGTAAGGATCCGGTTTAAAACATGACACGCGGTATTCACTGCCTCCCCCCAAAACATGGTAGGAAGCTTTGAATCCAAAAGCATGGTCCTTGCTGCCTCAATCAAAGTCCTGTTTTTCCGTTCGGCCACCACATTTTGTTGTGGATCATATGGTGCACTAAATTGATCACTATGCCCTTTGATAGGCAATATACACCAATAACCGTGTTTTTAAATTTTGTTCCGTTATCACTCCTGATACGTTTTACCCTCGTTCCGTATGAGTTTTCCACTTGGTCTACGAACCCGATAAGATTGGAAGTTGTCTCGTCCTTTGTACCTAAAAAGAAAACCCACGAAAATCGTGAGTAATCATCAGTAATAACTAAACAATACCAACTACCACCTATACTCCTTTTGTTGATCGGTCCGAAGAGATCCATATGCAACAAATCGAACGTGGCAGCTATAGAGTTCTGAGTCTTGGACTTGTGTGCCTTCTTATGTTGTTTTCCTTTCTTGCATGGTAGACACTTGTCCTCAAACTGAAAACTCTTTATTGGAACACCTTGCACCAATCCATTTTTAGTAATGTAATTCATTTTTCTTAGGCGCAAGTGTGCCATGCGTCTGTGCCATAAAACTGATTCAGTCTCTGAAGCTTTTGATAGTAGACAAATTGGTCCCATCGAAGATTCCGACTTGTTCATGTCTAGCATGTACAGGTCATTCTTCCTTGGAGCCCTCATCAGTATCCACTCTTCAGGTACTTTGAATCCCGGATTCAGCACTAACGCCTCAGTATCAGTGAAAAGTACTGAGTTCTACTTACCACAGATTTGAGATACACTAATGCGATTGTGAACAAGTTTATCAACGTGATAAACTTGATCCTGTTTGATAGTCCCATTTGTGACCACTCCAGTACCGGTGATATTTCCTCCTTTATTGCCAGCGAATGATACAAATCCCCTATTCCCTCCCTTGAAGTCTGCGAGTAGACTTCTTTCCCCTGTCATGTGCCTAGAGCAACCACTGTCGACGAACCACTTGTTGTTTGGACCTGTAGTTATCTCCTGCACATGAAAGAAAAGAGGTTAGTTATCACGGGGAACCCAAGCCATGACTGACTTGGTAATACCATTCTCGTCCACATACTTGAACTCTTTCAAATACCCATCTCTCCTTTCAGGTGACTTGGGTTTTTTATATAGAGCCTGTTGTGGTGCAGAGTGATTTAAGTTCACTCTCGGCCTTTGTGTAGGCATCTGCTGTGGAGCTCTTGAATAGTTCTGATTATCAGGCATTTCCGATTGATTTCCCTGAGCTCTACCTGATGTTTGATGTCTTACAGGAGTGTGTGACCTAACCGGAGTGTAAGCTCTGCTAGGTGTAGTACTCCTATAATTTTGTTGCGGTCCTGACCTGGATTGATTACAGACTCGATATGGTGAATTAGTCCAAATCACTTCTTTGGTTTGACCTGACGCAGGCGTTTGTTTCACAACAGATTTTGGTGTGGCTTGCACAGTTTTCTCGGTGTTATGAGAACTACTTGTGCTTGCAACACTTGTAGAAGGTTTAAGTTGTTCCAACTTCCCAGTTTTAGGTGTAGATTCTACTTTCGTATGTGGACAACTAGAAGCAACATGTCCCTTTTCATGACATCTAAATTAAGACATTTTGTCAATCGACTTCTTATGTGTGCCCTTTGACTTAGCTGTCTCACTAGTTTCTTGTTTTTTAGTCTCAACTATAGTGATTGGTTCTTCCTCTTGATCATTAAAGTCAATTTTGGCTTGTCCTACAGGCTTATCACTAGAGGATGGCACAAATTTGACCTTCTTAATCTTGACATTATTACTAGTCACCCTAGGTTCTTTATCCTTAACAATTTCAGACACAGGTTCAGGCATTACCTCTGATTCAACTGGTTTATCAGTCTTATCCTGAGGCTGAGGTACATAATTATCATTGAAAAGTGGAGGACTCTCATTATATCCTAAACCTACAGGTTGCTTAGACTGACGTTGTGCATCTAAGATCTTCCCTAGGTTGAGTGATGAGTTCCTAAACTTTTTCAGTTTACTATTCACCCCGGCTACCTTAACCTTAGATTCAGCTAGCTCTACCTCTTTGATCTTAAGCTCTTTGGTCAATGCCTCAACATGTTCATACATCAGTTCTATTCTAACACACTGCTCACTTAGCTTGTCTTTCAGAACTATGACATCTTGTGCATCTGCCTTAAGCTTATTCCTAAGGTCTTCCTTTATATCTAATAGGCTAGCTTTGTCTGATTTTAAGGATTTATTCTGAGCAATTATATTTTGATGTCATTCTAGTACTAAGTTTAATTTATCATTAGACGTAGCACACAAAGCACATAAATCACGGAAAATAGAGAAGTTCAGAATTACCTTGGGGTGATCAGATTCTACATTGGCCATCTGTGCGGCGAACTCCAGAATCGTCTGATATTCTGAGTTTTCTATCAACATAGGACTGCTATCATTCTGATTGATGTCCCCTGCCTTTTTCTCTGCTCCGACATTTCCAGTCTCCGTGACTTTAGCCATAAAGGCCTTAGCGTTGGACTCTGGATGTGTACTCCAGTCATATGTTCCATCGAGCTGTCTGTCAGATGTGACATTGGACAACAGACCAGCTATATTTTCCTGACTGCTTGAACTACCCTGCTGATATCTCCCTTGAGATTGATTCTGGAACGGGTTCTGGTAGTTCTCGACTTTAGGTCTTTGACACTCTCTAGCGAAGTGTCCTAACCCTTGGCAGTTGTAACATTTAACTTTGGATTTATCAAACCCATTCTTATTGTTACTAACATTGAAATTTCTGCCCGTCCTCTTGATGAATCTTTTAACTTGCTGAGTTACCATGGCCAGTTGCCATTGCAGATCCATCTCCTCTAGATCATCAGGGTCCACCTGATCATAATCTTCATCCCAGAGCGCAGGATCGTTGATTTTCCCTTGAACGCAATTGCCATAGGCGGCCACAAATGAAGCCAACAGATGTAGATGGTCTTCAGCTGATTTTGCGCTCATCGACATCTTTGAATACCCTTGAGATGTAGATGTAGACTGAGTTGGCTTTTCTTCTGGTCTAGAGAACCCTAAGCAAGCCCGGCTCACTGAGTCTTCTGCTTCAACCGGAGTCGATGTTTCTCCTGAAAAGAATGCTGTAGCCGTCTTTACGTCACTAGCCCCTGAAGGTTTGGACTTCCCAAAATCCATATCCGGATCCTACTTGGTCATAATCTCGTTCCTTCTTCAGCAATTCAAAGTTATAGGCCCTCAGCATTCCTATGACATTTTCTAGAGTTAGAGTGTAGAACTTGTCTTCATCATGTTTTATCAATCCACACACATTTCCCATTTGGCTGGTAAAGCATCTAGAATTTTGACAATCTTCTCTGACTCACTATACTCTACATCATGGTTGTCTAACTCAGTTAATTAATGATAGAATCTGGTAATTGTCTCATCCAGCTCTTCGTTCTTCAAAGCCTTGAATATCACGAACTGCTGTTTGAGCATTTCCATTCTATTTTTCCTAACCCTGGGATTTCCCTCACACCTTTTCTCCAAAGCATCCCACAATTCTTTTGCTGTGCGTTGATTGCGAAATGTGTGCAGGATCTCCTAAGGTAAGGCCATTCTAATGATCGAGAATGCTCGGTTCTCGGCCTCATACAACTTCTTATCGTCATCTTTCATCTTCTGGTATGACAAGACACGTTGACGGCCTTCAACCTCTGTAGTAGGAGGAACATATCCCTCGTCAATACATATCCACATCCTCATGTCATTAAATCTAGCGAAGTCGGCGAACTTATCCTTCCACCAATAATAATCCTCCAATTTCATCAACTTTGGTGGAGAATTTGCTTTTCCGACCTCGTGGTCCATCTCAATAAACCTTTGCAGACTTGTCATTGTTTCAAAAAATTTTGAATTCAAACTTAATTAATTTAATTTGAAATTAATTTAAATTAACACTTTCGAACCAAGGTTAGTTCGAATTTAATTAATTTTAAAATTGTTTGGAATTAAATTCGAAATGAAGTTTGAAGTCCAACTAAAATCGAAATAGATGACAAAGTCGAAGGTTTAAGTATATTCGAAATCGCTAAATTCGAATTTAATGGAAACTCGAAACTGAGCAAATTCGAAGAGGCCAAACTCGAATCAAACGCTAAGGAACTTCGAAAGGAGCGTATTTTTCTGACAAACTCGAAATTTGAGTAAACCCTAATACCCCCTTGATGTTCGAGCGCCCCAAGTTTGAAAAACGGCTAAAAGTTCGAATTTTTCAACTTTTCATATTAAACCAAAGTTTTTAGGCCTAAAAACTTTGATTTCGATCAAAAAGATGAACTTTTCTGAACTTTTTCCCAATTTCTTACTTGATAAACTTGAAATAAATCCAAAAACGTGATTTTGACCGTCCAAAACATCAAGAAACCACAGATGTTTCTAGTGAACACGAAGAACACCACGAACACCCAATGACTCTGATACCACTTGTAAGGTCTGCTCTCTACGGATCTTATCTTGACGCGACACCTTCCATCGAGTGCGGAATCCTCGTTAGTGGCTTGACGGAAAGACCACGCACACCGAAACACGGAGACTACCACGGTGATAGACGAACAACTAGAATGCCCCAACACGATGATTCTCTCCGAATGAAACTCTCCGATTACTTGCAAGTTCGAGATCGCCTTTGCTAATCGCTCTGATAAACGTCTGCAAAAGTCTGATAATTAATCGAATTAACCCTTAATATACTGACAGGTTCGACTTTGTCTAGGACAAATTCGAACTTGGCCCAAGGCCTATTCGAACTTGTCCTCCTAGACAAATTCGAACTAAGCCTAAACTCGAACCTTATCTTTCAAACTTATGTTTGAACTTATGTTTTATCTTATGTTTGATTTTATCTTTGAGTTTTATGTTTGAACTCATTGTAATACGTTACCCTAAGTTCAAACATACAATCAATCAATATCAAACATACAAAATCAAACATATATATCAAACACTTGTTAATATTCAATATCAAGTAAAATGACTTACACAAAATGCTATCTAAACTTTGACTGCTATCGTCACACAAGATGTACTAACAGACTCCCCATTGACGATAGCTTCTAACTTTTTACATTTTTTCTAACTACTTGAACCATATAAACTACTACCTGCATATAAGCCTATATCTATACATACTCTAACTATCTTTTGGAATTTCCAAGCTTAAGATCTCCATCCTTCGTGAAAGAAGATAGGCTGATCGTGTAGCTTCTTTAGGTCATCCTTGGATAGGTTTATTAGATGCAACAGATCATACACTCGCAAAATAACTTTGTCTTCTGTGTCTTCCATCACAGCTTCAGCAGTATCGTTATCTATGTACCACCACTTCGTGTTACTTAGAACATCTTGTGGCATAGATTTCATAGGTACCTTCTTCAAACACTTGACGGGCTTATACACCATTCTAGCCCATGGCCTTCCTGTATGTGGATCTATTCTTGTCTCATCTTCTACTCTCTTGCCTGATCTTGGCTTTAGCATATGTTATGTCTGGTCTGGTACAAGACATTAGATACATTAGACTGCCTATAATTCTTGAGTATTCTATTTGATTAACACTTTCACCTCTATTTTTCGATAGATGTTGACTAGTGTCAATTAGAGTTCTAACTATTCTAGAATCACCATTACTAAATTTCTCAAGAATTTTATCCACATAATGAGTTTGACTTAACACAAGACTATCTTGGGTTCGTGTGATTTTAATACCAAGAATCACTTCCGCTAAACCCATGTCGTTCATGTCAAATTTGGATTTCAACATCTCTTTCGTTGAACTAATCATTCTTTCGTTACTACCAAGGATAAGCATATCGTCTACGTATAAACAAAGAATGACATATCCATGTTTTGTATCTTTCATGTACACACATTTGTCGCACTCATTGATTTTGAATCCACATTCTAGCATGACGTGGTCAAACTTTTGATGCCATTGTTTGGGAGCTTGCTTCAAGCCATATAATGACTTAACAAGCCTACAAACTTTCTTTCCACATTCGGGAGCACTAAAACCCTCGGGTTGCTCCATGTAGATCTCCTCTTCTGAATCACCGCTTCACATCCATTTGGTGCACTTCTAGATTTCTTATTGCGGCAATAGCAAGCACCAATCTAATAGATGTTATTCGCGTCACCGGTGAATATTTATCAAAGTAATCAACACCCTCCTTTTGTTTGTAACCTTTGATTACCAAACGTGCTTTATATTTATCAATGGAACCATCAGGTTTCATTTTCGTCTTAAAAAGCCATCGGTAACCTAGTGGTTTACAACCTTCATGAAGGTCCACTAGTTCCCAAGTATGATTTTGTAAAATTGACTTAATTTCACTCTTGATGGCTTCTTTCCATTGAGGTCCTTCAGAAGAAGTGACAGCTTCTCGGTAAGTTTTGGGTTCACTTTCAACCATGTAAGTGACAAAGTCATCTCCATATGATTTTTCGACCCTTTTCCTTTTACTTCTTCTAGGCTCAACCTCTTCTCTTTTAGGTTGTCCTAATGTCTCATCTTGGAAATTTTCGTCACTCGATTTAGACGAACTAGCACGATCCTTTTGTAAACATGGAAATATATTCTCAAAGAAGGATGAATTCCTTGATTCCGTGATAGTATTCTCGTGAATTTATGGATTTTTAGACTCATACACAAGAAACCGATAGGCAATAGTATGATGTTTATAACCAATAAATATGCAACCAACCATTTTAGGTCCTATCTTTTGAGCCTTAGGTGCCTGTATAACAACCTTTGCTAGGCACCCCCACACTCGTATGTACTTATAGGATGACTCTATTCCCATCCAAAGTTCATACAGTGTTTTGTCCATTTTCTTGTGGGGTATCTTATTCAAATGATAAGTAGCCGAGAGGATAGCTTCCCCCCACATTTCTTGGCTCATTCCCGAACTAATTAACATGACATTCACCATTTCTTTCAAAGTTCGGTTCTTTCTTTCCGCAATTCCATTTTGTTGAGGTGATTACGGAGCGGTGAATTCGTGTCGGATTCCATGTTGAGCACATAAATCCGTGAAAGGTGACACATATTCACCACCTCGATCACTTCTTACAACCTTAATCTTTTTGTTGAGTAGGTTCTCAACCTCTTGTTTGTATAAAACAAACTTATCGATTACTTCATTTTTACTTTTCATCAAGTAAACATAGCAATATCTAGTACAATCATCAATAAACGTGATGAAGTACTTATTACCACCTCTCGTAGGAATGGATTTTAAATCACACACAGCTGTGTGAATCATATCAAGTGGTTCGGTTATTCTTTCAACCGATTGGAAAGACGATCTTGTAAGTTTGGCTTCAACACAAGTTTGGCGTCAATAATTTGAATCAATATGAAAATATGGAATGCAATTTAACTTAATTAAACGACGTAAAGAATTAAAATTGACATGTCTAAGACGACCATGTCATACGTTAGAAGACTCTGTCAAATAAACCGAATTTGTAGACGTTTTATTAAAATTGCTTTTCAAAATCATCAATTTTCTTTTGAACATTCCATTCAAAGCAAAATCTTCTCCAACAAAATGACCATTCTTGGTCAATACAAATTTATTAGATTCAAAAATCATTTTAAATCCAAACTTGTTTAACAGCCTTCCAGAAACCACATTCTTTCGAATTTCCGGTACATACGAAACATTTGTCAACTTAATATCTTTCCCGGATGTCATCTTCAAGATCACATCGCCTTCACCTTCGACATCAACCGTATCAAAGTTTCCCATGAAGATCTTTTTTCCATTAACTACTTTCAAAGTAGTAAACAAACTTTTCTCCGAACACACATGTCGGGTAGAACCAGTGTCAATCCACCATTCATTCGGTTCAGATTTTATCAATTCTACATCAAAAACCATTGTGGGGATATTCAAATTCATCACACTTGCAACTTCACTGTTGCCTTCAAGAACCACACATGGTTCAAGATCTAAATCAGAAAGCAATTCTGATTTCTCAATATGATTGGCAAAATTATTCTCATTTTGAACTCCAATCAAATTAACCATCTTCTTAATCGATGGTTTAGGAATAGACGTTATAATTGAAGTCATCGGCCGTGACACACTTCCATCTAACATTTCCATTTTTTTTCTTTTAACGCCAAAGAAAATAATTATAACGAAACAAATAGTTGTGAATGTTTATTTCAACAAATACTTTATAAATTTTCAATAAAGAAAATTTTCCAACTTTATAATAAAATTACACTTTTATTATAAACAATGTCAAATCCTTTAATTGATCAAACTTGAATCAACCGTTCAATTTATTCACTTTAAAACAAAATTAAATCTTTTATTATAAACAATGTCAAATACTTCAATTGACTAAACTTGAATCAACCGTTCAATTTAATCAGTTTATAACAAAATTAAATTTTTTTTATTATAACCAATTTTATCACTAAAATTGAAAATTGAATCTGTCGTTCAATTTAACACCAAAGTGATAACACCAAAGTGAAGAATGAATCAACTGTTCATTCAAACACTTATAACCCGAACGAGAATTATAACAAATTTTATATTAAAAGTTAAAATTAAATCATCCGTTCAATACTTAAGAAACCGAAAGTGAATAATCAAATCTGCCGTTCAAATAAAACCCTTAATCAAGGCTGTTGCAAAAAAATTAAATTCCTCTCGAAACCAAAACTCGTTTGTAATGAAACAGAAATAATTAAATGAAATGGAAACACAATTGCTTCGAGACAAAACTCGTTTGAATTGAATCAATAATGTAACAGAAATTTTACTTCGAGACAAAACTTGTATGAATCGAAGAAATAATTTTCTTTAAAATTCCTAATTTTGTTGTTTAGACCTGTCACCTATGTTTTGACTCAAGTTAGCAAAATAAGTCGCTTTGTTATACGTAAGTACAGACCTGTCACCGCTGTCTTGCTAACTTAAAAGGAACTCTAAGACAAACTAACACACTTTGTTGTATGTAAATACAGAACTGTGTCCGACGTTTGCCTTTTAAAGAAAATTTGCAATACCGAAATGTTATAATCATTATGTGTCTGCCTTGATCATAGAAGTATATCTAAGTGTGGGACACGTAAGGTAGTTTCTTGATAAATAAAAAGGTCAAAGGAATTTTCAAAGTGTTGAATGTTTAAAGGGAAAATTATACCGACAATCAACTTGGAATGTATATCACGACAAACAATCAAAGGAATCAAAATTTGCAAAGTGTGAAAGTGTAATACTGAAAGTGCGTTTGACATTGCTATCTGATTCAACCTTCTTTGACTTTCTCGCTAAAATATTCTGTTAGTATAGGTCGTAAATTTTTAAAGTATTTTTGAGTAGTTTGAGTTTTATTCTTATTTTGTTTTATTTCAATTTTATATTTATATTTATTATTTATTTTCAATCTTGATTTTAATAAATAGGCATAAGGTCAAAGCTACTGGGATGCATTTTTAGTTGGAAAAACAAAATTTGCGTGATAATCAGTTGCTAAAAAAGAAGGGTTTCGTGATAAGTTGAAAATTGTTCAAAGTTTTTCAAAACTTACGATGTTGTGACTGTTTAACGAAGGTAGCGACTGTTTCTCTCGAACTTAATTCTAGTGTTTGGTTTACGTTCTAAACCATCAAAGAATGTAAGTAAGGAGAGTTTCATTGCATTTTTATCGTTGAATAATGGATTTTAATGTCCTACTAACATATTATGACTTGTTTCATGTGTTGATTAAGTCTATACAGTGTTAGAATTGGAGTTTTTATAGAATTATAGTATCTTCAACTAACAAAGGCGATTCGTGAACTTCAACATGTTAATGACCAGTTGGATCAGACAGAGACTGATCAGCAGCAGCAGATTGCAAATCTGGAGGCTACTGGAGGAGTTGTTGAAAGATCGTCCATCTCAGCGGGAGAAATTGTAGAGAAGTCAAAGAAGATGGCCCGAACAGTGAGCTGGCAGATCTTTCAAGACAACAATTTGCTCAGCTTGCTGATCCTCAAGGGGAGTCAATGTTCATAGTCGCTAACAAGGGAAAAGACAAGGATTCAGAGGCGACTAAAGTAACTGAAGATAAGGTCTGATCGGAGCATTGTCAGAGTTGGATGAAGATGAAATGAGGTTCGTCTTCGAAGATGACTTAGAACAGGAGGATCTTGAGGATTGAGCGTTTATTCCTAAAGATATACCTGATTGGAAGTCATTCGATGAAGGTGCTATGAATGAAGTGTGAAGTGATTGTTTTAGCTTGGAAGGACCTTATAAATCTAGGAAGACAATTCTTATGCTGAGGTGTTTGCAAAAACTATCAGAAGTGAGGGTCGTTCTGCAGGATTTGAGAGGTTAATCTAAGAGTTGTGGTTCAAATAAGAATATATCCTCTAACTGGTAGGAAATGGACTAAGTTAGTCTACAAACCAGTGAGGACAGTGAATCTGGAGAGGCAGTCTTGGATACCAAAGAAGAAAAGGTGATTTCGGTATTCATAGAGTAGTATTGAATATGTAATAGAAGCTATCGTCAAGGGGGAGTCTGTTGATACACCCGATGTGACAATAGCTGTCTAGTTTCGATATTCATAGTCTCCTGAATCTGATAGTCTATTACAATCAATGAACAAGAACTAGAATCTATCGTCAAGGGGGAGTCTGTTGGTACATCCGTTGTGACGACAGCAATCTAGTTTTGTTATTGATATCATGATTGTGTATGATGTTTACATTTGCATGTTAAGTTCTAGAATATAATAATAAGCTCTAGAAATAAGTTCTAGAGTAAGTTCTAGATTAAGTTCTAGAATAAGTTCTAGAAATAAGTTCTAGAATAAGTTCTAGAAATAAGTTCTATAATAAATTCTAGAATAAGTTCTAGAAATAAGTTCTAGATTAAGTTCTAGAATAAGTTCTAGAATAAGTTCTAGACTAAGTTCTAGAATAAGTTCTAGAATAAGTTCTAGAAATAAGTTCTAGAATAAGTTCTAGAATAACTTCTAGAAATAAGTTCTAGAATAAGTTCTAGAAATAAGTTCTATAATAAGTTCTAGAATAACTTCTAGAAATAAGTTCTAGAATAAGTTATAGAATAAGTTCTAGATTAAGTTCAAGAATAAGTTCTAGAATAAGTTCTAGATTAAGTTCTGGAATAAGTTCTAGAAATAAGTTCTAGAATAAGTTCAAAGACAAGTTCGTGAGGAGCGTCTTCACGAACATATCTTCTAAATATTGAACTTTTCATTGTGATCATATATCTTTGACGGCTCAGAGGTTCTGTCGAACTTGAGAGCAAACAAAGCATCTGGGTGAACGAACTTTTGCAGAATTAATCCATCCGGGCGATTACGAGCTTACAGAGATTTCAGAGCGTTTTCTTGGAGAGAATCACATCTCGGGACGTTCTAGATTGCGTCTATCATCGTGTGTGTCTCCGTGTTTCGTGTGTGTGATCGATCCGTCAAACCGCTAACGAGGATTCCACACTCGTTGGACGGAGTCGCGTCAAGATAAGATCTGTAGGTAGGTGACCTTACATCCGACAGTGATCTGAAGATTGGTGGGCCAATTTGAGTGCGTGTTAAACAGTTGATCATTCTTCTTTTGATTTTCCCGAAGCATTTGGATCTCCTTAATAAAGATGTTGTTCGCGTTTACTAAATCTCCAACTGTCTCTTTCAACTTGTGCACTTGATCCCAAACGAGATCAATGGTCTCGACCCTCTTCCATGGCTTCTGATCAACCTCATCAACTTCCATTCGGGCTTTTCCTTTATCTTTTGTCTTTCAGGTACAGGTTCAGGGGCTTTAAGGGATTTGGGTCACTTTAGCAGAGTTTGGAAAACGAATTTGGAAACCTCTCTCGGTACGTTCAAAAACTAGCCTTACCATCGTGAACCTTGTAAACCATAAGGTATTTGGGTGAAGAATCTGTATGGGAAAAATCCTCAAGCACAACCTTTTCTATCATGAATAATTCGGTTAACATTCTACAATGAGGGTAACTTATCCTTTGGCCTAAGACATGTCATTCCCACAAATTTTACATAATAATGTACCCTAAGGATATGGTCGGGTGTCCAGTCATTAATGCGTACACTACAAGCATTTCTTGTGGTTTCACATATGTGGTGTCTTGATGACGCGGAAGGATGTTAAAGAAAACAAACTTCCACATAATTTTGGCTAACGGGCATAAATCACCTCTATTGAAGGCAGTATAGGTCCGGGCAGTTCTAGTCGAAATACCAAAAACGGTTGCGATCATTTGATCCCATTGATTAGTCCATTTGTCAACTGTACGCATTCTATCCCCGTGGGTATTAAACAATGTCCAGAACTCCATAGGCCGAGGTGTTTGGTGTCAATTCATAATTCTTCATATAATTTTTCTCTAAAGATTAACACCTCTTTGTTTCCTACTATTCCCACTAGTTCAAAATCATGGTCCTCTTCCTCTTCTTCTTCCCAAACAGTAGCGAACCGCTATTGGATCAAACTAGTATGAATATACGAAAGTTCCCATTGTATGGATTTAGCCCATCCTAGCCTCTCAAAGCACTCTAATATTTAAAAATTATCAAAATCAGACTCTTTTAGGGCACGCTCTACGAGAAACCTAGGGGGTTTACCATTGTTGTTGGTACACCCTATGTGACGATAGCAGTCTAAGTAATCTAACATTTTGGTTTAAGTAATATTCAAAGTATTGAGAATTAACGAGTGTTTGATATATATGTTTATATATGTTTGACAGTTATTGATTGTATGTTTGAACTTGATGTAACGTATTACAAGAAGTTCAAACATAAAGATCAAAGATAGAATCAAACTTAAGTTAAAAACATAAGTTTCAAATACAAGTTAGTCAGATTCGAAGTCTATAAGGATTGGCATTCGAATCTATGTCAGATTCGAATGTGATCCTAGGTAGATTCGAATGTTCCTCAGTAGGCAGATTCGAGAGTGTCAGTGGGGACAAACTCGAATGGGCCTTGGGCCTGATTCGAGTTTGGCCCATGGCAGACTCGAATTAGCCTCTATAATTAGGGATAGACTCGAAATATTATCAGACTTTTTGCAGAGTTTGTGACACCCTTGCCACAACAACCACCATTAACAAGACACCCAGGATTAATCACCAATACATCAATTACATGATGATCTGATTACTTAATTAAAGTGCGGAAGCAATTAAAGTACAAAATAAAGTATTACAACAATTCCATATCACTCTGCGGTACTACAAAGGTTACATGTCTATATCTAAAAACTTCCATTACATTACATTATCCCAAATTTATTACAACAATAATCTCAACAATTAAGTTACCAAATAAGCAACTGAGTCTTCAATTCACTTCAAACAACAACCTAGCTAGATGGTCCCGCAGCTGATTTTCCTTTTCCTGTAAAAATTACAACAACTAAAACGTAAGCGAATGCTTAGTGAATACATAGATTGCGCACATTATAAATATTTATGAAGCCCCAGAGTAACCCCGACGACAAACGTCGTTTACTCTCTTCGTACACCAAGTACGGACCAGAGCCGCAGCCCCTTCGAGCCCAAAGCTCGGCATTTACACATACCATCTGAGACAAACGAACGATCGGAGATGACATACTGCCTACCGGACCTGGAGGGATCAGCTCCAGCGTCATATAGCACAGTAACATCAGACTTAACGATGCGACCCACCGGTCCATCACTAGATGCACAACAATCGAACGGACATGCAACAAGTAAGAATGTGCATCTAAATCTACGCAAGTTAGTAGAATTCCAACCAAACAAATGAAACAACAGGTCTCAGCAGGCAAAGCTTAACATAAATCAGATATAATCATGCGAAATCTACTGTACTCACAGTGGGTGCGTAAATAAACTTTAATCAATCTTATTTCTCTTCGGGCTTTCAACCGGATCCACAAAGTACCCCACTGTGGGTTAAACAACACCACAAGGGACCTGTACGTCAGTTGTAACAACATATCGTGTCAATATCTTGTTTAATTCCATAAAACCAAATTTTTATAAGTTTTGCAAAAATTTCGACCCTAATTCGGATCCATGTCCGAATTCGGATCCCACCCGAATTCGGACCCCAATTCGGTCTCCATGTTAAGTTCGGACAATGTCAATTTCGGACCCCATAACAATTTGGACTTCATCCGAATTCGGTTCCCAAAACGAATTCGGACCCCCATCCGAGTTCAACACTTAGAAAAATATTTTACTAATTTGAACATCAACATTTCGGATCCTGTCCGAATTCGGTCCGGATCCGAGTTCTTGCCAGATCCGAATTCGGACATCCGAGTTCATATCAGTGCAGTCTTGATATTTTCCAGATTTAATCCAAGTCATTTTTTTGGTACTAATTCAATGCTCGAAATAATTTATGCCAACATAAATATTCTTACTTCTAACCACTTTAACACTATTTTATAACATCTTTACATATCAAATTGAACCCCATTTTCATTTTATTCCATTCCGTTGAACACACACACTTAAAACACACACAAATCTCTAGAAATCAAACTTATAGTTCGAATCAGGAGCTGAAATTCAGTATATAGCATCTCATATACTAGATTTAAACGAATCTTCAACTATATATCACATGCATCCATAATTGCAACTCCAAAATCAAATTTTCGGTTCATATAAAAACCGAACCACATGTTCAATATTCTGAAATTTAAAAGATTTTTACCTTAAATCGATGATTGTAGTGTTGGTATATCCTTCCTACCAATCTTGTTTCCGATTTTCAGCTTCAAAATCCAAGCTTTGATGATCTTCGAATTTAGAGAGAGAGAGAGTTCTAGTGAGAGAGTGTATTTGTTTCAAAATGGATGGAAATGATAATTTTCCCCCTTTTTATTTCCATCATTCAACTCTTGGCACATTTCACCCCTCCACTTATCCGGTTCCATAAAATACTGATTTTTATAAAATAAAGAATTCCATCTTTATTTTATTTTCCTTAACAATTATTAATAATTTATTCACTTAAATAATTTTAAATTTCTCAATTTCTAATTGAAGCAACAAACTTTATAATTAATCCAAAACTTCGTACCAACTTTCATAATTTAACTTAAATTACAAATTTAAACTTAATAACTTAATATACAATAATTTAAATCCGAGGATGTTACAGAGTTCGAGAGTGATTAAGCAAAAGGCGATTTCGAGTTTATCATCAGTCTTAGTGTTCTTTCGGAGAGAATCAATTCGTAGGTACGTCCGTTGTAGTTGGTGCAGCCTATTGATAGTCTCCGTGTTCCTGGTGAGTGTTGTTTCCGTCTACCCGTTAACGAGGATTCCACACTCGTTGAAGGTTCCGCGTCTAGATAGATCTCGTATTGGTAGACCTTACAAGTGGTATCAGAGACTAAGGGGTGTTCTTGGTGTTCTTCGTGTTCATCTAGATATATCCTAGGTTTCTTGACGCTTTTGGACAGTTTTTCTCTCATCTTCGTGTTTTTTGTGTTTTTCGAGCTTAGCAAATTGTTATCCGGGAAATACTTCGTGTTTTTCACGTTTTTGATCGAAATCAATATTTTTCGTGGTAAAAATATTGATTTAATCTGTAAAACGTCAAGAAATCGAAGTATTAGCCGTTTTTCGACTTTGCGGCGCTCGAATCTATTAGGAGTAATTAGGGTTTTACTTAGTCTCGAGTCTAACCAAATCCGCTCCTTTCGAGTTTAATACAGAGTGTTTCGAATCAAAGTCGGTTTGTGCTAAAGTCGATTAGGGTCTCGAGTCTGCTGACATTCGAGTTTGATTCGAGTTTAGTCTATAGTCGAATAGGGCTTCGAATCTACTGAGTCTTCGAGTTTGCCTTGACCTTCGAATTTAAGAGACTTTCGAATCTGTCATCAATTTCGAATCTAATTGAATTATCAAACTTAATCGAATTTAATCCCAAACAGATTTAAAGTTAATTATATTCGAATCTATCTAAAGTCGAAAGAATTAAATTAAATTAGTTTCGAACTAAATTTATTAAGTTCAATTCAATTACTTTTGAAAAGATGTCAAATCTTCAAAAGTTTCTAGAAATGGATCTTGAGGTCGGGAAGGCAAATACTCCGCCTAAGCTGATGAAACTGGAAGATTACTATTGGTGGAAAGATCGGTTTGCCGATTTTGTGCATTTCAATGACATGCGCATGTGGGTATGTATTGATGAAGGATACATTCCACCTATCTCTGAAGTTGAAGGCCGTCAAAGAGTCTTATCATACCAATGATGAAGGAGGATGATAAGAAACTGTATGAAGCCGAAAACAGAGCTTTCTCGATTATTCGAATGGCTTTGCCTCAAGATATACTACACACATTCAGGACTCAAAAGACATCTAAGGAACTTTGGGAGTCACTGGAAAAGAGATGTGAGGGTAATCCGAGGGTTCGAAGGAAGCGAATGGAGTTGTTGAAACAACAGTTTACTATTTTCAAGTCTTTGAAGGATGAACAGCTGGATGACACCATCACCCGCTTCTATCATCTGCTGACAGAGCTTGAAAGTCATGGGATTGAGTATAATGACACTGAAAAGAACAATAAGCTTCTTGATGCCTTACCAGCCAAGTGGACGATGTATGTGACAATGATAAAGCTTAATGAAGACAAGTATTATACCCAATCATTGGAGGATATAGTGGGAACGTTGCGAGCTTATCATTTCGAGCTACTGAAGGCCGAAACGGATTACGAACAAGTCCAAAATCCAGCGATGTATTTTGGAAAATCAACAAAACCTTCTACGGCAGCTGATCTGAAGACTGCTACAGCGTTTTTCACTGGAGAAACGTCGTCACCAGCAGAGACTGATGACACACTGAACAGAGCGTTCTTAGGATTGGGAAGATCGGAAGAACAGCAACCTCAAGCAACTCAGGCATCAACTTCTCAGGGCTATTCTAAGATGCCCATGAGCGCTAAATCAGCGGAAGAACATTTGAACTTGCTTGCTTCATTTGTGGCCGCGTATGGGAATTGCGTTCAAGGGAAGATAAACGATCCTGCTCTCTGGGATGAAGACTATGATCAGGTCGACCATGACGATCTTGAGGAAATGGATCTCAAATGGCAACTCGCCATGGTAACCCAACGGGTTAAAAGATTCATCAAACGGACTGGGAGGAATTTGACAATGAACAATAAGGGGATTGGCTTTGATAAGTCCAAAGTCAAATGCTACAACTGTCAAGGTTTGGGACTCTTCGCCAGAGAATGTCAGAGACCGAAGGTAGATACGTACCAAGGGCAGAACCAGCATCATGGACAGTTTCAGAATCAGTCTCAACAAAGATACCTTCCGAGTTCATCTGCCGGTCAAGCCAATCTAGCTGGTCTATTATCAAACGTCACATCAGACAGATAGCTGGATGGTACTTACGACTGGAGCTCACATCCGGAATCAAATGCTCGGGCTTTTATGGCTGAAGTCACGGAGAATGGATGTGAAGGGGAAGAGCAGACCACAAGGGACAGCAGTCCGATGTGGGTGGAGAAGACGAATGATCAGACGCTTCTGGAGTTTGCTGCTCAAATGGCCAACGTGGAATCCGATAACACAAAGGTTAGTCTGAATTACTCTCTTTTTCATGAATTATGCATGTTATGTGTTACATCTAATGATAGGTTGAATCTAGTCTTAGAATCACATAAAACCATAACTGCTCAAAATGAGTCTTTAAAAGCTGATAACGGTAGCCTGAACGACATTAAGCAAGATCTTAAGGACAAACTTAAAGCTGATGCCCAAGATGTCATAGTTCTAAAGGACAAGCTGAGTGAGCAGTGCGTAAGATTAGAACTGATGTATGAGCATGTCGAGGCTTTAACCAAAGATCTTAAGACAAAAGAAGTAGAGCTAGCTGAAACAAAAGTAAAGGTAGCCGAGGCGAATAGTAAGCTAGAAAAGTTTAGGAATTCAAGCCTGAACCTAGGGAAAGTTTTAGATGCCCAACGCCAATCTAAAAAGCCTGTAGGTCTAGGATTTCATGAAATTCCTCCTCCTTTTAATGCAAACTACGTGCCTCAACCTCAGGAGAAAACTGATAAATCAGTAGACTTAGAGGACATACCTACACCTATATCTGAGCCTGTACAAGAAAACACACCTAAGGTGACTGATACAACCGTCAAGGTTAAGAAAGTCAAATTTGTGTCTTCCTCCAGTGAAACACCTGCAGGAAAACATAAAATTGATTTTAACGATCAGGACGATGAACCAGTCACAGTAGATGTTCAAAAGGACCAAGACACTAGTGAGACACCTAAGTCTAAGGGCACACACAAGAAGTCCATAGATAAGATGTCCTGCTTTAGATGTCATGAAAAGGGGCATCTTGCTTCTAACTGTCCGCTTAGGAAAATTGAAGTTACACCTAAGACAGGGAAGTCAACACCAGTTAAGCCCTCAACCAGTGTGGCGAGCACTAGTAGTTCTCAGAGTACCGAGAAAACTGTGCAGGCTACACCAAAACAAGTTGTGAAACAAATACCGGTAAAGGTTGGACCAAAAGAAGTGGTTAGGACTAATTCACCGAATAGAGTCGTAAATCAATCTAGGTCTGGACCTCAACAACAATATAGGAGCACAACACCTAGCCGAGCATACACCCCAGTTAGGTCACACACTCCTATTACACATCACACACCGGTAAGAGCTCAGGGATCACAATCTGAAATGCAATATAATAGGAATTATTCAAGAGCTCCACAACAAATGCCTACTCAAAGGCAAAGAGTGAATTTACATCACTCGGCACCACAACAACTCCTGTTCAACGACCCAAGTCACCAGAAAGGCGAGATGGGTATTTGAAAGAGTTTAAGTATGTGGACGAGAATGGTATAACCAAGTCAGTTATGGCTTGGGTTCCCCGTGATAACTGACCTATTTTTCTTTCATGTGCAGGAGATTACCACAGGTCCAAACAACAAATGGTTCGTCGACAGTGGATGCTCCAGGCACATGACAGGGGAAAGAAGTCTCCTTACAGACTTCAAGGGTGGGAATCGGGGATTCGTATCATTCGCTGGAAACAAGGGAGGAAACATCACGGGTACTGGAGTGGTCACTAATGGGACGATCAAGTTGGACCAAGTTTATCACGTTGATAAACTGGTTCACAATCTCATTAGTGTATCTCAAATCTATGACAAGAAGAATTCAGTGTTGTTCACTGACACTGAAGCGTTAGTGCTAAAACCGGGATTCAAGATTCCTGAAGAATGGGTATTGATGCGGGCACCAAGGAAGAATGACTTGTACATGCTTGATATGAACAAGCCAGAGACTTCGATGGGGCCAATCTGTTTGTTATCCAAAGCTTCGGAGACGGAATCGGTATTGTGGCACAGACGCATGGCTCACTTGCACCTAAGAAAAATGAACTACATAACGAAAAATGGATTGGTGCAAGGTGTGCCTATGAAGAGTTTTCAGTTCGAGGACAAGTGTTTACCATGCAAGAAGGGCAAACAACATAAGAAGACACACAAGTCCAAGACGCAGAACTCCTTAACCTCTACATTCGATTTGTTGCACATGGATCTTTTCGGACCAATCAACAAAAGGAGTATAGGAGGTAGTTGGTATTGTTTGGTTATCACTGATGATTACTCACGATTTTCTTGGGTTTTCTTTCTAGGTACAAAGGACGAGACGTCTTCCAAGCTCATCGGGTTCTTAGACCAAGTGGAAAATTCCTACGGAACACGGGTTAAAAGGCTTCGTAGTGATAATGGAACTGAGTTCAAAAACACTGTAATTGGTGTATATTGCCTCTCAAAGGGCATAGTGCATCAATTTAGTGCACCATATGAGCCTCAACAAAATGGGGTGGCCGAACGTAAAAATAGGACATTGATTGAGGCAGCTAGGACTATGCTTTGGGATTCAAAGCTTCCTACCATGTTTTGGGGGGAGGCAGTGACAACCGCATGTCATATTTTAAACCGGGTCCTAACTGTCAAATCTTTGAACAAAACCTGTTATGAAATTTTGAATAAACGACCACCTAATTTAACTGGCTTCGAACCGTTTGGGGTACCATGCACTTTATTGCGTACAAAACATCAACCGAAGTTTGGTGAAAAGGCTGACGAAGGATACTTCCTAGGTTATGTGCCGAACTCACCAAACAAACGGGTTTTTAACAAAACAAATGGTACAGTGGAAATTGAGTATAACATTGAAGTCACAAGTTATACACATGAACCCCAAACAGGTCCGGAATGGATATTTGACTATGATAAATTATTTGAGTCATTTAACATTCCTTTGGATGAAAATGCAGGTACAATCGAAAAGGATATGGCGACGTTGCATCTGAATGACGAAGGTCATACCTTTCCGAGGACTACATTTGAATCCACATCCAAGCCTTCTGCGAATGAAGATGGATCTCCAGAAGTCACTGATCTAGAAGCACCTACAACTGAGAACCAGACTCAGGCAACAAATTCCAACTCTGAGGAAAATGTCCACGAGGAGGAAAATGTAGAATCTGAGGAAGTTCCCCCATTAGGTGAAATAGGATCTAACTTAGGAGATAATTTGAGAGTTGACGAGATAGAGACCTCTAGGATCAACAAGAACCATCCTATAGAAAGCATCATAGGAAATCCTAATGAGGGTGTGAGGACTAGGAGTAGTTTAAATAACAACACAGTGTTGTTGTCGATGATAAACGACTCCGAGGCATATCATACCTGTCTCTACTCTTGTTTCATATCGCAAGTAGAGCCTAAGAATGTGCAAATGGCACTTAAGGATAACTCCTGGGTTGAAGCGATGCAGGAAGAACTCTCTCAGTTTAGGAAACTAGAAGTGTGGGAGTTAGTTCCATTACCTCGAGGGAAAGTTGCCATAGGAACCAAATGGGTTTTTAAGTGCAAAAGAGACGATCGGGGTATAGTCACTCGCAACAAGGCTAGGTTAGTTGTAAAGGGTTTCAACCAAGAGGAGGGAATCGATTACAATGAGGTGTTTGCGCAAGTAGCAAGGCTGGAAGCCATTAGGTTGTTTCTAGCTTTTGCCTCCTTCAAGGGCTTTAAGTTCTATCAACTAGATGTGAAGAGTGCTTTCCTATATGGGAAAGTGAAGGAGCTGGTGTATGTAGAACAGCCGCCCGGATTTACAAATCCAAAATATCCAGATAGAGTATATCGTTTAGATAAGACTCTATATGGATTGCGTCAAGCACCAAGGGCGTGGTACGAGACTCTATCCAACCATTTACTAGAGAACGGGTTTGAAAGGGGTAGGATAGATAGTACATTGTTCGTTAAGAGGAAGGGAGAACATTTCATCTTGGTACAAGTGTACGTTGATGATATCATTTTTGGATCATCAGACGAACAAATGTGCAAAGATTTCGAGAGGGTGATGAAGTCGAAGTTCGAGATGAGTGCAATGGGGGAGTTAAATTTCTTTTTGGGGTTACAAGTTGACCAGAAGAAGGAAGGGATGTTTATCCATCAGACGAAGTATATCTATGACATATTGGAACGTTTCGGGATGGATGGAACAAAATTAACTGCCCATTTCAGCAAGCCGATTCAAGTGAATCACAATCTCGGATCGGGTACTGAAAGTGATACCGATGTGGATCCGACGTTATATCGGGCCATGATTGGATCACTTATGTATTTAACTGCTTCAAGACCTGATATCATGTTTGCTGTGTGTATTTGTGCTAGGTTTCAAGCTAATCCGAAGGAGATGCACATGAAAGCTGTGAAGCGGATTCTACGATACCTCAAGTCGAAACTGAAGCTGGGACTTTGCTATCACACGGAGGGAGATCTAGAGTTGGAGGCGTTCACGGATTCAGACTACGGAGGATGCAGCTTGACGCGCAAATCAACAACTGGAGGTTGTCAATTCCTAGGAGGGAGATTGGTATCCTGGCAATGCAAGAAACAAACGTCGGTAGCCGTGTCAACGTGCGAGGCCGAGTATGTTGCTGCTGGTAGTTGCTGCTCACAGGTTCTGTGGATACAACAACAATTGCGGGATTACGGTTTGGCTTACACTCAAACTCCTATTAGGATAGATAATCAGTCTACTATCGCAATAATTAATAATCCAGTTAAACACACTAAAACAAAGCACATAGACATAAGGCATCATTTTATTCGTGATTGTGCTGAAAAGAACTTAATCAAATTGGTAAAAGTGGCAACGGATGATAATAATGCTGATTTATTTACCAAAGCCTTTGATAACTCACGGTTTGAATATTTAATTCAACTAAATGGAATGCGCAACCCAGAGTAATTTGACCTTAGTGGTAGTTTGTTTCCTTTTATAGATGTAGTATTTCTTTCTTTTTATGGTAAGTCTGCTAATTTGGGATAGTTTCTATTTTTAGTAAGTTAGTAGGTTATCTTCTTTCATTGCTATTTCTTATGAAAAACAAAAGAAAAAAGAGAGAAAATCATAAAAATACAAAAAAAAAAGAGAATATCAGGAAAAGGAGTTAGGTTTTAGATGCATAGGTTCAAAGTGACGAAAATTAGCACAGTCGTTACAAACTCTAAGTGTTTAGGCTTTCACACATAATGCACCTAAAATTCTAAGTGGTATTCTTTATTTTAGTTTGATGTGTTGGTAGGCATAATACATATAGGGAGTCTCAAGGCTAATAAAATATTCAAGAAAAAGTCAAACGTCTCACTAACTTAGATGTATGACCAATCGGTCTTAATTTTTATGTACAAGACATACAAACTTTGAGTCTAAATGAGGTATGCAAACTTTCTGGGGATGTATAGCAACATCAAATACATCTTAAAATGGAAAGAATAGAAAAATCATACAAAATTGAGAGTCGAAAACATGTAACTCTGTTGTACGTAAGTACAGATCTGTTGCCTCTGTTTAGATTCAGGTTAGCAAGATAAGTCGCTTTGTTGTACGTCGGTACAGACCTGTCACCGCTGTCTTGCTAGCTTTAAGAATAAACCTTAAGTCAAACTACGACACTTTGTTGTATGAAAATACAGACCTGTGTCCGATGTTTGTCTTTTAAAGAAAGTTTGCAAATACCAACAAGTTAGAATCATTGTCTGTATGCCTTGATCATAAAAGTATGTCTATGTCTGAGTCACGTAAGATAATTTCATGATAAATAAAAATGACAAGGGATATTCCGAAATGTAGCATGTTTAACGGGGCAAATACCAACAATCGGCTAAATGGGTATTTCACGACAAACAATCAAAGGAATCAAAAATTCCTAATTGTGAAAGTTTAAGTACTGAAAGTGAGTATCTGACACCGCTATCTGATTGAACCTTTCTTCGACTACACTCATCAAAAATATTTTGTTTAGCGTTTAGCATAGGATGTAAGTTGTAATAAATGCAGTTTAAGTCTAAGTTAAATTTTTGGTCAAAATTTTAAAATTTTATTTTATTTTATTTTACCTTAGTTTATTTTATTCTATTTTATTTTTATTTTTCTTAGGAAAAAGGTCAAAAATAACTGAGGGTGCATTCATAGTTGAATAAAATAAACACTGCGTGAAAATCTTGTGGTTAGGGTAAAAGATTAGGCATAGTTTATTCCGTTACGCAATAAGGGTGAAAAGGTTGAAAAAGTTGAATTTATTTCAAAATTTTCGAAATTTTCCAAGTGTTTGGGATAATTCGAGTTTAGGTTAAAATCGAAATTGGGTGGTCTCGAATCTGTCAGTAAATTCGAAATTGGCCATAGACTCGAAGGTAGGTGTCATAAATAGGTTAACAGTAATTGTCATTACTCTATCTGTTTTCGAATCTATCCTCTCGAATCTATCCAGCGATCTCGAATCTATTTGCTCGAGTTTACCGTTTTCACTAAAAACCACTATTTGTCGAGTTTTTTGCTTGTGTGTTCGATTCTACTGATACATCTAGGTATAAGCAACTGGTTTGTACAAGATTTGAGTAGTTTTATTCACCATTTAAGCCAAAATCACCGATATTTGAAGGTTTATAGGTCGAAATCGTGTTGTTCAAAATTACAAAGTTTGGACTGGTAAATAGTCAAATTAAATGCAAATATCTGTGATTACTACCTAGTAGGGCTAATGAATGTAATTTTCTGAGTCCAAAGAGGTTAAAATCATGGGTTTTGGTGATGAGTTGGGACGACAATTTCGAATCTGTTCAAGACCACTTTCGAGTTTGTCAGTAAACTCGAGAAGGTCATTACATTCGAATGTGTCATCAAACTCGAAAAGGGGTTTCTTCGAATCTGTTTATTCGAATCTGTCATTTTATTTGAATTATTGAATTTTAAATTTAATTAAAATTGTAGAAATTCATTTGTGTTGGATTTTGTACTTAAACAAGTTCAAAATAAAACAAATTTGAATTTAAGCAAGTTTATTGATTTTTAATAATTCTAATAGTTTATCTATTGTGCAGATATGGCTGATAGAGTATTCGTGCCTAAGCATAATATGGTCATTCCCCCCGACCATCATATCCGTGAGGCGCAGGGTTTTCGTCAGATGATGGATTTCCTAGTGGAGTCTAGGTTTGCATTCGCATTATCCCATAACATCCAAATCGTTATTCCTTATGTAAGGCAGTTTTACGAGCAATTGCAAGTTGATTGCACTGTCACCCCGACAGTTATAAGGACTAGAATAGCTGGACAGCCGTTAGTCTTTTCTGCTGATATGCTGCGTCAGGTTCTTCAGCTGGGATCTCAGGAAGAAGAAAATGGGCCTATAGACTTTCCCTTAAGTATTAGGCAGGCAGCTTTTCTGAGGATGGGTTATAGCTTGGATGTTACGAAAACATCGTATATGAAAAGTGGACTAATAGGTCAATGGAGATTTTTGGCGCATGTGTTTATGGTCTGTTTTGCGGCCAAGAAAGCGGGATTCGATTATATTGTCTCGAAGATCCAATCCGGGATGACCACTTTGGTTTATAATCGGCGCTTCAGCTTTTCTGAAATGTTTTTCTCAGAATTTGTTCATCAAATCACTGCGCCTGAACGCGAAAGATTGTTGATATACCCACGATTCGTGATGATGCTCATCAGGCACTTCTTGCCGAATTTGCCGCAGCAAAATGAGATTCAGAGTGTAGCGGTGATTGACAAAAGGATTTTTGCTGACTGTTCTGCGCATAGAGGAAGGTTGGCAGTTCCGGTCGAGCGACCGTTGTTTGGAGCTGTAATAGACAGGGACTTTGAGGCACCAGATAATGCCAATTGGGCAGGTGAAGTAGAAGTTCAGCTTAGACAGCCACAACAACAACAACGACAACAACCGCGCCCTCAGCAACAGAGGAGACGCCAAGCAGCTACTGCAAGTCAAACTCAGGCAAGTAGGCCTTCGACAAGTCAACAACAAGAGGTAGAAGAGGCAGGGCCTTCTAGTGTAGCACATGAATCTGATCCGATAACCCAAACACTGGAAGAAATCTGGGCTTCTGGGCCTCATGCAAATGAAGCAATAACTGCTGAGCTTGTAGATCAATTGCTAGAGCCTCCGGAAGGAGAAGATGTTCTTAGGGATGTAGAGGAATATCAACCTGAGCAAACAGGAAATGATGTGTCATTGTCAGCAACTGAGTCGAACGAATAGGAAGAAATAGAGGTTGAAGTTCCAGAGTCGGTTACAGCAGAACCAACCGTTCAGATAGGAACTTATGGGTCGAGATTGGTAGTTAATGAAGAAGCTTCAAGGCGGAGAGCATCACGAGAGTCTGATGACTCTGATTTCGAAGAAGAAGAAGTTGCACCATTAGTGACAAGGCAACGGGCAAAACGCCATCGTTTCATGCAGGGAGCTACCTCAGCTTCAGTTGCACAGCCTGAAACAGTTCAACCTCCACCTACTCAAACTACCATTCCACCATCACCACCACATGTTGAACCGTATTTCCCATCACCGATCATTCCAACTCCAATACAGTCCATTCCACCCACCTCATCCACCTACACAGAACATCAAAGGTTTTTGCAGCTAAAAGATAGAGTTGACTTCCAACAGATCCAGATCTTAGGCCTAACAACGGCTATCGGTGAGATTCAGAAGCATAATGCAAATCTGGATAATGAAAATGCCGACCTGAAAAAGATTGTGGACAAAGTACAGGAAGACCATTTGGAGCTGAAAACTTTTGTCGCTGATCAAGCAGCTGAACTCAGATCGATGCGCTCCCTGGTTGAGCAATTAATGAAAGATATAAAGGCACAGGGGGAGACATCCTGCCGTGATCAAGTAGAAGTGCGCAGAGATGATGATGATGATAATGAAGATGACAATGGCAATGATCCAGCACACAAAGACAGAATGAGCCAGTAGATTTTTCTGCTGCTCAGGATGCTCAGACTCACGGGGAGCCGAGTCAATCAGGAGTAGGTGAGGCTAGTTCATCAAAGATCTCAGAAAGTGAAGTGCATGAGATAATAGACGGCTAGACGCATTGATGAATATTGATGAAGAGCCATTAGATTTGGAATTTGATTTTGAAGATGATGTGGAGAATTTGGAAGAGGGAGAGTTTGTGCCAGAAGATGTAGCTGATTGGAGATCTGATGAGGAGGTTGTGATAGATGAGGACGATAATGTAAACGAAGTAATCATTCAATCCCAGCCTGTCACAGAACTATATGAGCATACTGAACAACATGTAATAGATATTGATGACATCAAAGTGGCCTCAGTAGATGATTCAGAAATGGAAGAGGCTGAAAGAGAGCCGAGCAGAGCTGAATTGCTAAATCTTTGGTTCCGCAAGGAAGAAAAGAAGACTCAGCCAAAAATAAAGAAGACGATGAGGATTCCAGGTGCAGAAAACTTCTCTGAAGGTATTATTAGCTGGTTCTTCGACAGGGAACTGCAGCTTTTTATTCTAAAGAGAAGAGATTGTCTCCAATACCTAAGGCGCAAGCTTAAAGTGTTCAATACATTGCCGAAGGTAGAGGCGAAGGAGCTAGCATGGGAAGAGTTAATCAATATCGGAAATGATCCCTATGCTGAAGTGATCGCTAAGATAATTAGACGAGAAGGGAGATCCGGTAGGTTTGAGAGACTCAAACCAAGCTCTGGAAAAAGAGTCGAGGATACTTCAAGGATTGATCCTCATACAGGACGACCATGGGCGAAAATGGTCTACAAGCCTGTCAAATGCTTAAGAAGGGTGCCAATGAAGAAGATGCCTCAAGATATTTTGAGCAACATGAAGTGGTGGTACCTTGATAATGAAACTGCTGAAGCCATCATGGAGGATCAAGACGACAAAGTTCTTTTGAGAGTGTATGATCCTCTGCATCTGATGAATCTGTCAAAGGAAGATTTGAAGAAGCTTCATGGCCAACATATCTTCTTTCATGAAGGATGGCGATCTGAAGCAAGAAAGTTCCAAAAAGTTGTCAGAGTATGTATAGATGCTGGTATATACGCAGGTAGTAGGATATATAGATCTAGTACTTAAACTTGATGTAAATAGTTAGGGGGAGTCTGTTGGTACACCCTGTGTGACGATAGCAGTCTAAGTAATCTAACATTTTGGTTTAAGTAATATTCAAAGTATTGAGAATTAACGAGTGTTTGATATATATGTTTATATATGTTTGACAGTTATTGATTGTATGTTTGAACTTGATCTAACGTATTACAAGAAGTTCAAACATAAAGATCAAAGATAAAATCAAACTTAAGTTAAAAACATAAGTTTCAAATACAAGTTAGTCAGCTTCGAATTCTATAAGGATTGGCATTCGAATCTATGTCAGATTCGAATGTGATCCTAGGTAGATTCGAATGTTCCTCAGTAGGCAGGTTCGAGAGTGTCAGTGGGGACAAACTCGAATGGGCCTTGGGCCAGATTCGAGTTTGGCCCATGGCAGACTCGAATTAGCCTCTATAATTAGGGATAGACTCGAAATATTATCAAACTTTTTGCAGAGTTCGAGAGTGATTAAGCAAAAGGCGATTTCGAGTTTATCATCAGTCTTAGTGTTCTTTCGGAGAGAATCAATTTGTAGGTACGTCCGTTGTAGTTCGTGCAGCCTATTGATAGTCTCCGTGTTCCTCGTGAGTGTTGTTTCCGTCTACCCGTTAACGAGGATTCCGCACTCGTTGACGGTTCCGCGTCTAGATAGATCTCGTATTGGTGTACCTTACAATTGTTAGTGTTTGGTGGAATTTCAGGGAACTCCACATTGTGTGGTTTTTTGAAACGGACATCCCTAGGGTTGTGGGTTCTCATTCTAAGTTTTTTGGAAATTCCAGGACGCTTACCGTTTGCATGGAACTGGGTTGACATCTAAAATTAATGCAAAAACAAAGGATTAAAAATGTGGGGTTTTTACGTAAATGATGCATGATTATTTTAAACACCCTTTTTTGAAAATAATTAAACTAATCCTAAGTCTCACCAACAATGTGAGCCCAATCTAACCCTATCAAATGCATAAACCTTAATCAATCTATAAAAATGTAACCTTTTACGACAAAAAGTTTATAAATTATAATAGATACGGAAAAATGCATAATTTTTACAAAAGTTTAGCAAAAATAATTTTATATTAATTAAATGAATATTTGAAAATTATTAATAACCCTTTTTCTATAAAAACCATGTAACTCCCAAAAATTCAACCCATGCATGCATGATAACACTTAATGAAACTAGGGTAGAATGAAGTTAAAGGAATTTAGGGAGTATACATTGCTAACCTTTCAGATAAACAAGCGTTAGATCGAAGAATTGACGTAGAAAATACGAATTTTTAATGTTTTTAGGCTTGGAAAATCGAAATCGCCGTTTTCTGGAACTGGAATTAGGGTTCTGGAATTATGGGGATGATCATTACCATTTTTATAAAATTTGAGCGCGTCGGGCCGCAGGGAAAGCGCAGGCCTGCGCCCCCCACCCCCTACGCCCGGGCCTCTGGATTCGCGATCTGGGTCGTGCACTGATCTTGGAACCCTAATTCTTTAATTTTTTTAATTTTACGGGTATTTTCTCCAACTTACACTCTTATTATTGGGTTAAAATAATTCTGCGACGTGCTTAAAATATTTTCTGATGCGAGGTCTTATTATTTAATTTAAATCCTAATTTCTAAACACAACCAAGTTCAAAAGGATGAACCCTCCCCAACTTAATTGGGTACACACAATTAAGCAAATAAACACACTTAAAAACAATTAAATTCAGATAATCAAAATACTCTGGGTTGCCTCCCAGAAAGCGCTAAGTTCTACGTCATCAGCCAGACGTACTGCTCCTAAACTAATTAATTAACCTTAGGATCTTGTAGTCTGATGAATTCAGATACTAACATATTATTGGTGGCCCATTGAACATATAATATAAGTCTGTGTCCATTTACTTTATGGCTCACCACTTGTTAGGTCTTGTATTTCTACCGCACCGTGTGGGTAGGTATTCGTTACAATATATGGACATGTCCATTTACTTTTTAATTTACCGGGAAATAATCTAAGTCTTGCGTTAAATAACCAAACTTTATTTGCTTTGGTAAATATTTTATTTTTAATCATTCTATCGTGGAAAACCTTAGTTTTCTCTTTATAAATTCTAGCGCTTTCGTAGGCTTCTCTATGAATTTCTTCCAATTCATTTAATTGGAATTTCCTGTCAACACCGGCATCAAGTAAATTAAAATTAGTTCTTTTGATTGCCCATAGAGCTCGATGTTCTAATTCCACTGGTAGATGTCAATGTTTACCATACACAAGTCCATATGGGGACATACCAATTGGTGTTTTAAATGCGGTTCTGTATGCCCATAGAGCATCCTCTAATTTTTGTGACAAATCTTTACGATCAGGTCTGACCGTTTTTTCAAGGATTCTCTTGATCTCTCTCTTAGAGATCTCGACTTGTCAGCTTGTTTGCGGATGATATGGCGTTGTTATTCTATGGTTATCTCCATACTGTTTAAGGAGTTTAGAAAAATGCTGATTATTAAAACGTGACCCTCCGTCACTAATGAGAGCCCTTGGAATACTGTGTCGTGCTAAAATATTTCTTTTAACAAATTTATACACAAACCGGTTATCATTAGTGCGTGTAGCTTCTGCTTCCACCCATTTGGAAACATAATCTACTGCACCTAAATTGTATTCATATCCAAATGATTTAGGGAATGGTCCCATAAAATCAATGCCCCATGCATCAAATATTTCGACAATTAATATCGGGGTCATACGCATTTCATCCCTTTTCGAGAAGCCACCAGTTTGCTGGCATCTTATGCATCCTTTAACATACTTGTAGGCATCCTTAAATATCGTGGGCCAGAAAAACCCACACTGCAATATCCGGTGGCCAGTTTTCTTTGCACTGAAATGGCCACCGCATTGATAAGCATGACAATGTTTAAGAATATCTTCATGTTCCGAGTTAGGGACACATCTTCTTATAATTTGATCTACTCACATTTTAAATAGATCAGCCTCATCCCAAATGTATTGCCTTGCTTGAGCATAGAAATATTTTCTCTGTTGTGAGTTCCAGTGCTCTAGCAATCTTCCTGTAACGAAATAGTTAACTAGATTCGCAAACCAGGGAATTTTAGATACAGATAATAATTGTTCATCAGGGAAGGAGTCCCTGATTTGATCAGTTGAGTTTGTTAGGATTAATTGAAGCCTTGATAAATGATCGGTGTAACATCCTCGGATTTATTTTACTGTAATTCGGAGCTATTTAAGTGGAAAATTTATAAATTAAGTTGAATTATGAACAATTATTATATATTTGGGATATTTAGAAAAGTTTGTTGTTATTTTAAGAAAATTTGAACTCGGAATTATTATTACGGAATATTATGAATTATAAAAGCTATTAATGATAAATTTAAGAATAAATCAGTATTTTATGGAACCGGTTAAGTTGAGGGGTGAAATGAGCAAAATGATGATAATGGGAATAAAAGGCTAAAGCCTTTCATTTTCTACAGACACTCTCTCTCTAGAATTCTCTCTACTTCTCTCTACGATATCTCACAAACCGACCGGCCGATTATCGAGATTTATACGTCATCGGAAAGATCTTGAGGAGTACAACAAAAATCTACGGTTGGATCTTTGATTTCGTACGAATTGAGGTAAGAATCGACCCTTTTAAGTTTGTTTATTTCGGTTTTTGAAAGTTGAAATTCGAGTTTATCGATTATTGTATGAATAGAGCTAGTTTTGCTTGAAATCTTGCAAGAATATGATAGTATATGTGTAATAGAATGGAATCTAGGCATCATACATGACATATCGTTGATTTTAGGCTTTGAAATGAAGGATTTAAGTTGTAGATATGAACAAACTCGAAAATACCAAGAACACAGTCGAAATACAAGAACAAACTCGATTTTGGTACTAGATTCGAGCATGTATTCGAGCATGTACTAGATTTAGATGCACATTCATACTTGTTGCATGTCCTTTCGATTGTTGTGCATCTAGTGATGGACCGGTGGGTCTCATCGATTACTCTGATGTTACTGCGCTATATGACCTGGAGCTGATCCCTCCTAGGCCCGGTAGGCAGTATGTCATCCCCGATCGTACGTTTGTCTCAGATGGTATGTTTAAAGCCGAGCTTTGGGCTCGAAGGGGCTGCGGCTCTGGTCCGTACTTGGTGTACGAAGAAGGGTATACGATGTTTGTCATCGATGTTACCCTTGGGGCTTCATAAAAATTTATAAAATGCGTAATCTTTGTATTCACTAAGCCTTTGCTTATACCATAGTTGTTTACTTTTTACAGGAAAAGGGAAGTCTACCTTCGGACCTTCTAGTTAGGTCATTTGTGAAGATTTGGAAGATTTGATACTACTTAATCGGTAACTATGTTGTGGGACAAATGTTATATTATATTATGGATGTTGTAATAATTGTATTGGGTATGTAGACTTAGTTTTGGTACCTTGTAGCACCGTAGGGTGTTTGACACTGTTGCACTACTATATTTATGTATTTTAATGCTTCCGCACTTAATTTAGGTTATCAGATCATTATGTTATTGCATGTTGATGATTAATCATGGGAGTATTGTAAATGGTGGTTGTTGTGGCGAGGGTGTCACACGAGATGGTATCAGAGCAGTAGTTTGAGATTCAAGTGTCCGTGAGGTCTTGATCTCAAACATTAGGTAATGATATGTAGTTGTTTAAGTAATGATCTGAACTAAGATAGGTTATGATCTAGTAATTATAAGAGATTGACTATCATACGGGACAAATGAGTGGTGTCTTTAAATTAATGACATGTTACTAAACAAGTTATATGTTTATTATTTCAAAACATGTCTGGAGGAGGAATGACACCTGAAGAAACAAGGGAAATGATGCTAGCCATGATGGCTGAGCAGAACAAGATGATACAAGATCAGTTTCGGGCTCGAGATGAGGCCGATGCTAAGAGAAGAGAGGATAAAAGAAAGAACAAGGAAAAGGAAGGGGGTAACAATGATAATCAAGATGACAACACTGGGTCATCAAACAAGCCCAAAGGTTGTCGTTTCAAGGACTTCAAAGGAAACGGGGCTGTGGAATTTAATGGATTGGGTGATGCCGTTGCTGCACTGGAATGGATAACGGCGACTGAATGGACATTCCGAATCAGCGACTGTGCTGAGAAGGACATGGTTCGGTATGCTACCGCTATGTTCACCAATGATGCGATCATGTGGTGGAACGCTATGGTGAATGCGTTGATACAGGAGAAGGTTTCTGTGATGACTTGGGCTGAGTTTACGGACTTATTTACTTAGCAATACTGTCCAGTTGATGAGCGTCGGAGATTGGAGGCAAAGTTTATGGCACTGATGCAAGGGACTAAGACTGTGTCCCAATATGCTGTGGAGTTCACGAGGCTGAGTCTGTTCGTGCCTCATCAAGTCGATACTGAGGAAAGGAAGGTGACCAGGTTCGAGGCTGGTCTGGATATTGAGATTAGGAGGGTCATGAGCAACGTTCACTATCCTACATTTTCTGGTTTACTTGAGGCTGCCAGAAATGTAGAGCAGATTCTGATAATGTCGGGTTACTCGATTGGGTCCGCTGCTGCTTCCACCAACCCAACACAGCCGTCACCGCCGAAGCGCCAACGTGAGGGAGGATACTCGGGATCTTCCCGGTCTTCACAGTACTCACCTCAGCAGTCTTAACGCCGACAGTCTGGTTCATCTGATCGTGGTCGTGCTCGTGCTTATTCCATCAACACCGAGCCGCAATATTGCAATAAGTGTCATCTGGAACACTTTGGCAAGTGTACTAATGGACGTGCTTGCTTTTGCTGTGGAGAGCTGGGCCATTTTCAGAGTGAGTGCCCAAGGAAAGGAGATGCTTGCTATAAGTGTGGGGTGTGGGGACACTATAGTAGGAACTGTAGGAAGAATGCTCCAGCAGCTGCTGCTCCATCATCAACCCGATCTTCTGGAGGTTCAAGTGGTGGTTCAGTTAACCGCCGGGGTCAGTCACAAAGGGCACCGGCTCGTGCTTTTCAAATTACTGCGGAGGAGGCAAGGGAAAATCCGGAGGTCGTTACGGGTACGTTCATAGTTAATTCTATGCCAGCACGAGTTTTATTTGATTCGGGTGCAAATCGTTCGTTTGTTTCTACTATGTTTGCACAAAGACTTGCCATGCCACTGTCTAGATTATCTGTTGTACTTGACATAGAAACTGCTAGCAACACTCTAGTCAAGGTAGATCACGTATACCTTAATTGCACATTAGTAATTGAAGATGTAGTCTTCAATTTGGACCTGATCCCTATTGAGTTCAGTGAGTTTGACGTGATAGTCGGGATGGACTGGTTGATCGAGAATGAAGCCCATATAGTGTGTAAGAACCGAATGATAAAGATAACTACTCCGGAGGGGCGTGAGTTTTGTATTTACGGGGATAGGAGACGCGGGGATTTGTGTTTGTTGACTATTGCAAAAGCTCGAAAGCTTGTTGCAAAGGGATGTGATGCTTACTTAGCATATGCGATTGATGCTAAGGCTGAGAAGAGAACTTTGGCCGATGTGCCGGTTGTTTCACAATTCCCGGATGTGTTTCCGGAAGACTTGTCTGGCGTGCCGCCTGAGACACAAGTGGAATTTAAGATCGACTTGATCCCTAAAGCTGCGCCGGTAGCTCGTTCTCATTATCGTCTTGCTCCTACCGAGATGCAAGAGATGATGAAACAACTTCAAGAGTTGTTGGACAAGGGCTTCATTCGACCGAGTTCATCACCGTGGGGAGCTCCGGTAGTATTTGTTAAGAAGAAAGATGACACGATGCGAATGTGCATTGATTACCGGAAGCTGAATAAGTTAACAATTAAGAACAAGTATCTGTTGCCACGGATAGACGATTTATTTGATCAGTTGCATGGGGCTAGTGTGTTCTCCAAAATAGATTTGAGGTCGGGGTACCATTAGTTGAAGGTACGAGAAGAGGATGTGCCTAAGACAGCATTTAGGACATGTTATGGGCATTATGAGTTTTTGGTTACCCCTTTCGGGTTAACCAATGCCCCGGCTGTCTTTATAGATTTAATGAACCGAGTTTGCAGACCTATGTTAGACAAATCGGTAATAGTGTTTATTGATGATATACTGGTGTACTCTAAGTCTGAGGCTGAGCATGCTGAACATCTAAGGGAACTGTTAGAGTTGTTGAGGAAAGAGAAGTTGTATGCCAAGTTCTCAAAGTGTGAGTTTTGGCTGCAACAGATACAGTTTCTAGGGCATGTGATGTCGGGGGCTGGGATTTCTGTGGATCCAGCCAAAGTTGAAGCGATAAAGAATTGGGAGCCGCCGTGTTCAGCTACTGAGGTTTGAAGTTTTCTGGGGTTGGCAGGATATTATCGGAGGTTCATAAAGGACTTTTCTAAGATTGCAGTTCCTTTAACTGCATTAACCAAGAAGAATCACTACAACAAAATGAACCTAAAGCAACATGAGAAAAGTGTTGTGTTAGGCCTTAAAAGTGTTGCTATAGACCTAATGCGACACTTTATGTAGTGCCACCTTAGCCAACGTCGCCTTAGGTCTAAAGCGACACTTTCACTAGATAATGCAACACTTTTCAAAAGTGTTGCCATTATTTTATAAATGCAACACTTTTTAAATGCAACACCTTTTATAATCTAAAGCAACACTTTTTAATGTGTTGCCATTATTTTATAAATGCAACACTTTTTAAATGCAACATTTTTTATACTATAAAGCAACACTTTTAATTTATTGCTACCAACTTATAGCAACACTTACTTATCAAATGCAACACTTATCAAATGTTGTCATTATGTAAAGGGAAAATTACCAAGAAAGGTAATATAAAATACAAAATTTGACAATAAAGGTATTGTAAATTTTTTTTTTGCCATGAAAGATAATATAAAATTTTATTTTGGCCGAGAAAGAACATGAAATTCAAATTTTAGGCCAAGAAAGATAATCAAATATTATTCACTTACCAAAAAAGGGAGCATAAAATTAAAAATTTACATTCTTAATTTGTCATCAATACCCTTTTTTGTCAAATTTGAATTTTATGTTATCTTTCTTGGTCTAAAAATTTTTACATTACCTTTATTGGCAACTTTTGAATTTTATGTTACCTTTCTTGGTAATTTGCCCTTACGTAAATGCAACACTATTATCAATCTATTGCAACACTTTATCATTGTTTTAAATTACATAAATGCAATATTTTCTAGACAAAAGATTCACATTCATTATTTTTTAAATTTAACGCAAATACAAATATTTATTTAATTGCTTTGTGATAGTTTTTCTACTTACAATTCAATTTAACAAAAATAATATCATTTCATAACATATCGATCAAAAAGTATTTCAAGTATTAAACATCTGCAACCAAAATAAGTATCATCAAATGTATAAGCGATACAACAAAAAAGTAAATTACAATATTGGGAATGTATATTCAATTCCTCTTCTTGTATTTTCTTTCATACGAAACCGACGCTTATCATGCACAACTCTCCTTCTGTCTCCTTCTGTCTGTCACTTTTCACAAAAAATCTGCCCAAAATAGCAATCAACTTTCCTGAAACTGCAAAATGTGGCAACAAACTTTCAAATTAAGTCGGTTTTCGATGAAACTTTCACAACACCTTAAAAATCTTCTAAAAACAGCATTTCTATGAAAATATTACACTTCCCACAGTAAATTTGTATTTTTAGTCGTTAAACTATAATTCTTTGCATAAAATAGCAATAAACTTTCGTTTGACGTCCAATTTTAACGATACTTTTTGTAACAACTCTAAAATCCTTAGAAAAGACCAAATATATAAACATATTTCATCATTCATTGATATTTCATACTTTTGGGTATTAAAGTACCAAAAATTTGTTTAAAATAGGAATGAACTTTCATGTGATGTTGTATTTCGATGATTCTTTTTGCAACACATCCTAAATCCTTTAAAGACATCAAACTTCTATAAATATTTCATCATTTATTTCTATTTCGTGATTTGGTATATTAAAGTCTCATTTATTAATTATTTGACTTTTAAAAGGCAAATATGAGACTTTTGTTAACTTCATCAATTTTGAAAACTCTAATTTCGTATTTTAACCATATTTAAAGTTTAGAATTACCTGAGAATAGAGAGTGTTACATCAATGCACCTCATGTATCGCGGACTGCAGTTTCCAGTATCCTTTGCAATGAATTCACTTATAGCAGGCTTCAAAAATACATAAAGTAGGAAGTCATGTATAAAAATAAAAATACTCAAACAAATAAAGCCATTAAAGATGCTGCTCTTGGTATGGACAGAAACAAGTAACATATATAGCACACTGATGGCATCTAACATTTTCAAGATTTAAATGACTGTTAATTAGGTCAACTTATATGCTCCCACTTCATTTTCAGCATGAACTGTTTGCCTATTTGGTTAAAATCCACTTTCAACCAAAATAAGAAAGAAAAGGTCAAACTTATTAAAAGTCTAAGATTTTAAAAAGGATTGATTATCTCATATAAGAAGCAGAATCTTGGATAATTTGATTGTTTTACAATACACAAAACACACACAGAGAATAGTGGTGAATATATGAAGCAAAGTTGCCTATTATTTTAACATTAAAGAAAACCCAGAAGACACAAAAACCTTGGCTTCCTATCACAAGTCTTTGCTCTCACTCTCCACCCATAATTTTGTAACTATTACGTCTGATATACAAACAAAAATCTTACAACACCCATGAACAAAAAGATATTATTTGAAAAAAAAAAGAAGACCAGAATCGATTAAAATTTGTTAATGTCAAATTTTGAGTTCATTTTTCAGATTCAACACCAAGGAAGGGTGTTATATCTGAAGAGTGGGATGCCAAAAAAATCTACTAAAGCAATAACACACTCTCAGAGCTTCCAAATAACCCCAAACTCCCAATTCTTGTAAATTTGTTCTAGCACTTTAATAAAGATTTGAGTGACATTCTTGTAAATTTGTTCTTGCACTTTAGTAAATTTGTTCCAATACACTAACAGCAGCAGCAACCTAATCTATATATATTGACAGCAACAGAATCAAAATCAGAATCAAAATCAGCAACAACAGCCCCTCATCAGCAAAATAAAACTAAGTGTGTGTGAGGACTGAAAACAGAAAGAATATCAGCAGCCATTGTAATGTATAGAATATGTTCTAAGTATATGTTTGTTGCTGGAAAACAGAAAACACAGCAACACATTAACATTTAAGTGTATGTGCAGTGAGTTAAACTTCAACAGCAAAAGATAATGAAACTAACTGTTGTGTATGCTTGAAGCTTGAAACAGAAAAGGGGCTGAGTCTTAGATTGGTTGTGATAATAAAACAGCAGCAATTATTCAACCGACATGTACAGAAATTAAGTGATTGTGTAGCATACTTATGTGTAATTGAGTTGCAAAACAGAATCAAAATCAGCAACAACAACCCCTCATCAGCAAAATAAAACTAAGTGTGTGTGAGGAGTGAATACAGAAAGAATATCAGCAGCCATTGTAATGTATAGAATATGTTCTAGGTATATGTTTGTTGCTGGAAAATAGAAAACACAGCAGCACATTAACATTTAAGTATATGTGCAGTGAGTTAAACTTCAACAGCAAAACAGAATGAAACTAACTGTTGTGTATGCTTGAAGCTTGAAACAGAAAAGGGGCTGAGTCTTAGATCGGTTGTGATAATAAAACAGCAGCAATTATTCAACCTACATGTACAGAAATTAAGTGATTGTGTAGCATGCTTATGTGTAATTGAGTTGCAAAACAGAATCAAAATCAGAGACAACAGCCCCTCATCAGCAAAATAAAACTAAGTGTGTGTGTGTGAGGAGTGAAAACAGAAAGAATATCAGCAGCCATTGTAATGTATAGAATATGTTTTAGGTATATGTTTGTTGCTGGAAAACAGAAAACACAGCAGCACATTAACATTTAAGTATATGTGCAGTGAGTTAAACTTCAACAGCAAAACAGAATGAAACTAACTGTTGTGTATGAACCTTAACATAGCTTTGGATATGCCAGTGAAGAACATTCTACTGAAGGAAAATTGCAACATCAGAAGTATGTGCAGTTACAATCAATAGAGAAATTGGAAACCCGCAACAGAGCTCGGCAATATAATCGACCACAAATTGCAATCACAATGGAGAAACAGAATGGGTTACTCACAAGTTTAGTGTATGACATAGAATCAATTATTTGCTTGATTATGTCAATTGGGTAATAATGTCTCGAAGTATCTGTGGAACAAGGTAAACATCATTGCCATCTATTTATTATAAGAACAGTCCAGAAAATTATAATATAATTGACAAAGATACAGCGTCATGTTCACATTTATTATCTATTTTCATATTTCAACAAGGCCAACGTAACATCTGGCTTTCTTATTATATATAGTATACATGTATATCATTAATATAAATGAATTTTATTATATATAGTATAGATGTATATCATTAATATAAATGAATTTTACTTATTTTTTTAATTTAAAACTAAAATTCGTTTTTGGTTTTGTTTGGTTTGAAAAAGAAAAACCGATCTTCAAACCGAAAACCATATTAAGAAAGGGATTGTCAAGACTCCTAACTCACACAACACTTAGGCAATTTTGCATTGTTGTGCAGTCCAAAAATGCAACAGCTTTCATGGAGTTTTTGGTGCTGCAAAGGCACCTTTTCAGCCTCAATTTAAGCAACAAATGGACTCCAAAACCTTGCATATTAATCCATAAACATCTAGCAATGAAATCAACACACATTTAGCCATTTAAATCAACACTAATCTATGGTAATACTTAGCTTAAAATGAAAAATTGCGGGTTGTGAAATAAGGAACAACGACCATTTTGTGAGGGAAATCCTTGGAATGTTGCATAAGTTCAGACATAATATATGTACATACAGACTCCTAAAACACTTCCCATTGATTCTATATGTATTTGGCTTAAGGGAACTCCTATGCCTCCAATGACAGAATTCGGCCGTCTTGTGGTACTGGTGCTGAATTTAAAGACCGGTACGAAAAAACCATAGGATTCTTAAATCCAGCAAGACGTCATCCTACATGTATGCCAATGTCCAGTAGCGAACAAAAGGCACGTTTCCAACAAATATAGCTAATTAAAAGCAGTCTAAAAAAAGAGGAACCATAGATGCATTTTATACGATTACATCGGTTGCACAAGAACAGAAGAATTTTTAGAACAAACAACTACAAAAACAAAAAAAATAATGCACCAGAAAATACATTAACATGTATCTATCAATGGCAAAGTTTCAATAACACTTAATCAAACATAAGACAGAGTTTATTGCAATAGACAAAACTCAATGAATTTATAACTACTTAGCAGTAGCCAAGTTTCAATAACACTTAAACAAACAAATTAGAAATTCCATATTTGTAATGTAATGGATCTTAATAGGTCAAGTTCAGTTGTAATAAATCAAATTATATGGCCAAGCAACAAACTTTAACCCAATATATAGCAAACAAACTTATCAAGTGTTTCAAAACTTTAACCCAAAATTAGAAGTTCAAGAATCATTGTCAAGCGGTATATAGCAAACAAATTTATCAGTTGTTTCAGAACTACATTTACAATACCAAAGTAGAGGATATATAGATGGACTTACCCCAACAACGAATGCCAGATTTGAAACACGAACAATAAAACAAACCAAACCTCTTGAGAATGACATTAACCATGCTTGCATCACCCACTGTTAGGTCAATATGAGAGAGGGAGAAAATTCAACTACACGAAGGAAATCTTTAAACATGAAGAACATAAAGATATACCATATGTGAGCTAAATTCCCTAGCATATTGCAAGTTTACGAGCCATTGGTCTTATTAAATTAAGCAGCTTCTTTTGCCTGGCACCAGTAATACAAATACACAGTTAAATCTCAGAATCTTAAATTCATATAAAGGTCAATTTATCATACAAAATACAATAAACCCAAAATACCCTAATTTACTCTGCTGTCCAGGAACGAGATTGCAAGTCCTATTGATTGGTAGTGGTCGATATGCAATAATCAGGTAGAATCAAAGGCTATTTAAGAATTAAAACCATAGCCTTAAGAAACAAGAATTATGTGTTATTTGATCAAGCCATGTGAGGAGAAAAAATCAGAACCATGAATGACATGAAATCAAGAAACTCCTAATAATATGGATGAAATCGAACCATACCTTTGTGAGCGGCAGATTGACCTACTGAGTTGTTTCGATAACTATGGTCGATCAACAACAAGTGGGTTAGACTGAGGGATTGGTGAGCAAAGGCGAGCGCACAGTGGGGGAGCGATACAGGGTCGCTAGGGTTCCACCTCAGAGAGTTAAGAGACCAGAGACTACATAGATGGATACACACCTGTTACCTGTATGAGAGGAGATGGTTCGGAAATACAATGTGTTCTCTTTCTAGGGTTACTAGCAATTACATTGCCGTGAGAGAGGAATTGGGGGAGCGGGAAATGAAATTTTAGGAATGGAACAAGAGCGGAAGAAAGAAATAAGGAGGTGGGTTTTTTTTTACTTTTAAATGAAAAGTTTAAATTTAATTTTTAATTAGTTTACGACCAAAAGAGATATATAAATAAAAACAAAACATGTACTATTAAATCTTGTATTTTATTAATCTTTAAACGTCAGACATTGAACTTTTGTGTGTATTTTTTAATCAAAATTACAAAACAAGAAAAAAATAGTATAGTCAACGCTTAAAAATATGTCATATTTTTCATTATAAATGCAACACTTTAAAAACTGTTATATGTTTTTAAAAATGTGTTGCATTTTTTTCATTATAAATGCAACACTCTAAAAATGTGTTGCTTTTTATTCATTACAAATGCAACACTCTAAAAATGTGTTGCATTTTTTTATTGAAATATGCAACACTTTAAACAAATGTTGCAATTTTTAGTAAAAATTGCAACACTTTAGAAAAATGTTGCATTTTTTTTAGTAAAAATGGCAACACTTTAAAAAAAGTGTTGCATTAATTCATTATATGCAACACTTTTTGTCAATGTGTTGCTTTAGAGCGAACTTAAATAAAAAAGCAACAGTTTTTAAATGTGTTGCATCAAAAGTGTTGCGTTAGCTTCAAAATGTAGTAGTGAATGCACCATTTGTATGGGAAACTGTGCAGCAGGAGGCCTTTGAGGTTTGGAAGAAGACATTAAGTGAAGCTCCGATACTTGCTCTACCAGAGGGCAATGAGGATTTTGTAGTATATACGAATGCCTCGAGACTGGGGTTAGGTGCTGTACTGATGCAGCGTGAAAAGGTTATAGCATATGCTTCAAGACAGTTGAAGCAGCATGAGAAGAATTAATTCGACTCATGATCTTGAGTTGACTGCGGTAAGATCTGCATTGAAGTTATGGAGGCATTTTCTCTACGGGACTAAGTGCCAATTATACATGGACCATAAGAGTTTGAAGTACATCTTTAGTCAGAAGGAGCTCGATATGAGGCAGAGACGTTCGATGGAGCTTATAAAGGATTACAATTGTGAAATCCTTTATCACCCGAGAAAGGCACACGTGGTAGCCGATGCTTTGAGTCGCAAAGCATATGCTAAGGATTGCTGTTACATGATGACGTCTACGATGCTAACTTCCACAATAATCGATGATGTTAAGGCCGCTCAAGAGGAAGCCTTGAAAGATGAGAATATTGGTGCTGAGGATATAAGGGCACAGATCAAAAATATGGAAACGGGTGAGTCGGGATTGAAAGGAGTATACGGGAGGATAATGAGACAAGTAATCATCGAAGAAGCACACCAATCTAAGTTTTCTGTACATCCCGGAAGCACAAAGATGTACAACGAGTTGAAAGCAGACTTTTGGTGGCCATGAAAAAGGACATAGGTCAGTCTGTGGAAAGATGTCGAACTTGTCGGCTGGTGAAAGCCGAACATCAGCAACCCTAAGGCAGTTTGCAACCGCTTCCCATTCCGGAATGGAAGTGGGAGCACATTACTATGGATTTTGTTACAAAATTGCCAAAGACTAGGAGACAACATGATGATGTTTGGGTAATAGTGGACAGATTGACTAAGTCGGCTCACTTTATACCGATTCGGGAAAGTTATTCGTTAGAGAAGTTGGCTCAGATTTATATGGACGAGATAGTTTCTAGGCATGGAGTGCCTAAGTCCATAGTATCGGATCGAGATAGCCGATTTACTTCAAACTTCTGGTCAGCACTGCAAGAAGGGTTGGGAATAAGGATCGCTATGAGTACGGCCTATCGTCCGCAAACCGATGGTCAAAGTGTACGAACAATCCTCACCTTGGAGGATATGATGAGAGCGTGTGTACTAGATCTCGGTGGCAACTGGGATGATCATCTGCCACTAATAGAGTTTTCATATAACAACAGTTATCACGCAACTATAAAGAAAGCGTCGTTCGAGGCGTTGTATGGAAGGAGATGTAGGACTCCTACATGTTCGAGAGAAATTGGTGAAACACCGATCGCTGGGCCGGCTTTGCTTCAAGAAACAAACGAGAAGATACTGTTGATTAGGCAGAACATGAAAGCGGCCCAGGATCGTCAGAAAAGTTACTACGATAGGAGGCACAAACCAATCAATTTTGAGGTGAATGATTGGGTTTATCTGAAAGTGTCACCTATGAGAGGTGTTACACGATTTGTGAAAAGAGGAAAGTTGGCTCCGAGATTCGTCGGACCATTTAAGATAACCGAAAAAGTAGGAAATCAGTCATATCGTTTGGAATTGCCTGAAGAGATGTCGGGCATACATCCGGTGTTTCACGTTGGGAATCTCCGGAAATCGTTTAATACTGGAAATGAGGATTGGGCAGACCACACCGAGCTGCAAGTTGATGAAAGGCTCCGGTATGTTGAAGAGCCAGAGTGTGTGTTAGATATTAAGATAAAGAAGTTAAGGCGCAAAGAGATAGAATTGGTGCTTATACGATGGAAGCATCATAAGGGAGCAAATCATACATGGGAGACAAAAGCTGATATGTTAAGGAAGTATCCGCAGCTGTTTGAAGTCAAATAAAGTTCGGGGACGAAGTTGAGCATGGTGGAGCCCATGCTGTAACATCCTCGGATTTATTTTACTGTAATTCGGAGCTATTTAAGTGGAAAATTTATAAATTAAGTTGAATTATGAACAATTATTATATATTTGGGATATTTAGAAAAGTTTGTTGTTATTTTAAGAAAATTTGAACTCGGAATTATTATTACGGAATATTATGAATTATAAAAGCTATTAATGATAAATTTAAGAATAAATCAATATTTTATGGAACCGGTTAAGTTGAGGGGTGAAATGAGCAAAATGATGATAATGGGAATAAAAGGCTAAAGCCTTTCATTTTCTATAGACACACACTCTCTCTCTCTCTACACTTTCTCTCTCTAGAATTCTCTCTACTTCTCTCTACGATATCTCACAAACCGACCGGCCGATTATCGAGATTTATATGTCATCGGAAAGATCTCGAGGAGTACAATAATAATCTACTGTTGGATCTTTGATTTCGTACGAATTGAGGTATGAATCGACCCTTTTAAGTTTGTTTATTTCGGTTTTTGAAAGTTGAAATTCGAGTTTATCGATTATTGTATGAATAGAGCTAGTTTTGCTTGAAATCTTGCAAGAATATGACAGTATATGTGTAATAGAATGGAATCTAGGCATCATACATGACATATCGTTGATTTTAGGCTTTGAAATGAAGGATTTAAGTTGTAGATATGAACAAACTCGAAAATACCAAGAACACAGTCGAAATACAAGAACAAACTCGATTTTGGTACTAGATTCGAGCATGTATTCGAGTTTAACACATGGAATTCGATTTTAATCACCTAAATTAGAATTTAGGACACTAAATTCGAATGACATTCGAATTTAACCCCTAAGGGTTCGAGTTTGTCCTCAGATTCGAAGGAAATTCGAGTTTAACCCCTTAAATTCGAGTTTAATGCCTAAAAATTGAAAACCACTCTCTAAACTCGAATATTTTGAATGAAACCCATAAATAACACATAAAATAACAAGAGTTATTCAAAGGATAAGGTGTGAACATGAGATAGGCTCAAACTTAGTTGTAGTTCGAATTTGGACATAGACCCGAAATGGGGAAAATATTGCAAAACTTACAAAAATTGGTCTTATGAATTTAAACGGTTTTTGACTCGAGGTATTGTTGTAACTAATTTAACAGGTCCCTTGTGGTGTTGTTTAACCCACAGTGGGGTACTTGGTGGATCCGGTTGAAAGCCCGAGGAGAAATAATATCGGTTAAAAGTTTAATTACGCACCCACTGTGAGTTTAGTAGATTTCGCATGTTTATATCTGTTTTATGTTAAGCTTTGCCTGCTGAGACCTGTTGCTTCACTTATTTGTTTGGAATTCTACTAACTTGCGTAGATTTAGATGCACATTCATACTTGTTGCATGTCCTCTCGATTGTTGTGCATCTAGTGATGGACCGGTGGGTCGCATCGATTACTCTGATGTTACTGCGCTATATGACCTGGAGCTGATCCCTCCTAGGCCCGGTAGGCCGTATGTCATCCCCGATCGTACGTTTGTCTCAGATGGTATGTTTAAAGCCGAGCTTTGGGCTCGAAGGGGCTTCGGCTCTGGTCCGTACTTGGTGTACGAAGAAGGGTATACGATGTTTGTCATCGGTGTTACCCTTGGGGCTTCATAAAAATTTATAAAATGCGTAATCTTTGTATTCACTAAGCCTTTGCTTATACCACAGTTGTTTACTTTTTACAGGAAAAGGGAAGTCTCCCGCCGGACCTTCTAGTTAGGTCATTTGTGAAGATTTGGAAGATATGATACTACTTAATCGGTAATTATGTTGTGGGACAAATGTTATATGATATTATGGATGTTGTAATAATTGTATTGGGTATGTAGACTTAGTTTTGGTACCTTGTAGCACCGTAGGGTGTTTGACACTGTTGCACTACTTTATTTATGTATTTTAATGCTTCCGCACTTAATTTAGGTTATCAGATCAGTATGTTATTGCATGTTGATGATTAATCCTGGGAGTATTATAAATGGTGGTTGTTGTGGCAAGGGTGTCACAATCGACAACAACATTTTCTGCGCCTTTTTTATCTTTAATATCTAAGTCAAACTCTTGCAGTAAAAGGATCTACCGAATCAATCTAGGCTTGGCATCCTTCTTTGCCAATAAATGTCTTAAAGCACTGTGGTCAGAGTACACATTTACTTTTGCCCCCCTCCCCAAATATATTATCTGAATTTATCTAACACAATCCCTACAACTAATAGCTCTTTTTCCGTAGTGGTATAATTGATTTGTGCCTCATTAAAGGTTTTACTAGCATAGTAAATCACCACTGGCTTTTTTTCAAATCTTTGTCCTAAAACAGCACCAATTGCATAATCACTCGTATCGCACATGATCTCAAATGGTTGAGACGAATCCGGAGATTGCAGAATTGGCGCTTCGGTTAATTTTTATTTAAGCTTCACAAGTGCTTTCTTACAAGGATCATCAAAATTAAACTCGATATGTTTTGATAAAAGATTGCATAACGGCCTTGAGATGTCACTGAAATCTTTAATGAATCACCGATAAAAACCAGTGTGGCCTAAGAATGATATTATTCCTTTAACGTTGGTAGGGGGTGGAAGTGAGGAAATTAATTGAACTTTTGCTTTATCTACCTCCATTCCTCTCTCGGACATAATGTGACCTAGGACTACCCCTTCCTTTACCATAAAATAGCTTTTCTTCCAACTTAACACTAAGTTGGTTTCAGTGCATCTCTTTAGAACTTTTTCTAAATGTCCCAGACAATCTTCAAATGTTTTATCAGATATGGAGAAATCATCCATAAATATTTCAAGAGAACCACCCACCACATCTGGAAAGATAGCCATCATACATCGTTGAAATGTGGCGGGTGCGTTACATAGTCCAAAATGGCATCATTTGGTAGGCAAAAGTGCCATTGGGACAAGTAAATGTAGTTTTCTGTTGATCCTCTGGATGGATTGGGATTTGATTGTAACTAGAATATCCATCAAGGAAACAGTAAAACTTCTGTCCTGCTAATTTTTTCACTATTTCAACTATAAATGGTAGCGGAAAATGATCTTTTGAAGTAGCAGCATTGAGTTTTCTATAATCTATACAAACTCTCCACCCAGTTACAGGGCGAGTAGTTAACTTCTCTCCTTCTTCAGTATTAATGACTGTAATTCTCGATTTCTTGGGCACAGTTTGGGTTGGACTTACCCACTTACTATCTGATATAGGATATATAATTCCAGCGTCCAACCATTTTAATACTTCCTTCTTAACTACCTCTCCCAAATTACGATTCAACCTCCTTTGTGCATCTCGAGCTGGTTTACCTTTAGGTTCAGTAATGATTCGGTGCATACACAAAGTGGGACTGATTCCTTTTAAATTAGCTATCGTCCAGCCTACTGCTTCTTTATATTTTACTAACACTTGCAATAGAGCTTTCTATTGCTCTTTAGTTAGATCTGATGAAATTATGACAGCCAACGTGTCATTCTGACCTAGAAAAGCATATTTCAAATGAGATGGCTGCTCCTTCAATTATAGAACAGGTGGTTGCTCTATTGAAGGTTTGGCTGACTTGGGTAACTCAGTAGGTTATTTTTCAGTCCTATGGGTCCATGGTGGTTGTTTTGACTCTAGTGTGGATTCCATGACTACTTCAAGTTTATCACACTCAATATGATTTAATTTGGCTAGCTCATTTTAAGCAAAAAATAACTCAGTAGCATCTTTGGTGTTGATAAATGAACTATGCTGATGCGCAAGTTCGTCCACCATGTCTATAAGAAAACATTCTGAATCAATAGCAGAGACACTAGTTATAACTTTTATACAAGTAGTCTTTGAATAAACAACAAGAATCACTAGTTATTTCAAGTTTATAAACTACGGATTTTCGGCAGAAAAGTTGCATCGATTTTGAAAAATCATAACTAATTCATAACTTAACAAAATGAGTTGATTCTTGTCTCAAAAGTTAGATCTATGTATTAACTATAAATCTGGAAGTTTTCATAATTTATTTTGGAGTTTAAGACCCCCAGAAATTATTTGGGAAACTGAAAGTTTGACAGCTCAAAAATGGCCAACATAGGGTTTTCAACAAGCTTTTTACTCAACCTAAACACCTCGAAAAATGGCCGTTCTTGACTTCAAAAATTCTTTGTATATAGTAGTTTAATGTCCAAGAAAACCAAAGCCTAAAACGTTTTGGAGCTTGGTCAAAAAACAGCCTCAAAGTAGGCCGAAAAACATTCCAAAAAGCTGGAAAATTATATATATATAAATATATATATATATATATATATATATATATATATATATATATATATATATATATATATATATATATATATATATATATATATATATATATATATATATAAACTTGACATTTTAAGAGGGTTTTATTTATAAACTTGTAATGTTGGGTGATTTAAGACATAAAAATCTATAAATATACATATTATTATATATGAGAGTTATTAACTCCCTTATATCATTTAGGAATCGGTTAAACACATCCGGTTTCATCACCCATCAATCAACGCAAATTTGCATGCTACATTTTCATATGGACACGAAAACAACTTCATTTCCATTATGTATTACACATGTGGTTCCATCAGCCCTTATATCATGAACCGTTAATTGCATTTATTTGTAAGCGCGAATATACTGTGGATAGATCTATCGGGAGTCATGTTCCCCATTCGGGTTAGTTCAGCTCGGCTAATAGCGGGTGCATATATATTTAACACACGGTATTACGTATGGGAATACTGCACATGGCAAACTCATTTAATTAAGTTTCGGTTGCATGATGGTTTATATGTAATACATAACATGGAATTTATGATTTTATAAATTCAAACTCAACTGTTGTTGTCCATACAAGTCAGATTTATGTGTAAACCTATGTGCTCACCAACAATTTTTGTTGACATATTTTAGCGTGTATTTTCAGGGAACTAAAGCAAGTGTGCCACATCAGAAGTATTTTTCAAGCTTCCCCACTAAAGGAGTCACATGCATTTTAAGAACGACCGGAGATTTAGTTGCATTATTTTGATTACTTTAATTATGTATTTAAATCTCTGTACCGTGCGAACTACTGTTTCTCATATCAGGCAATGTAAAACATTCCTATATTTTCAAGTTTTATCGATATATTTTTGAAAACGTCCATATGGTGGTCGTTCGTTATGATTATGGTTATGTTGCCGCGACGTGAAGTTTCGTTGCCAACCGGGGTAACAGGGTGTGACACATTGGTATTAGAGCCATAGTTATAGTGAACTAGGTTGAATTAGTATCCTAGACTATAACTACATTTATTTTTAAAGACATTTTTATAATTAACTTAATATGGGACTCGATGACAGCATCATGTCAAGCCGTGTTGTGATCGTACTATCAGATTCAGAAGAAGAGCATACCCCCACCAGGCGGTATAATCCGGGGGTGTTTGTCGAGGAAGACCCATCTGAGGAAGAGGACCCTTCTGAAGATGAAGAATCGGAGGAAGAAAACCCATCCGAAGCTAAGGGACCAGAGGAAGAAGCAAAACCAATGGATCCTCAAGTGGGTGGGGAGAGCCGTCCGAAGAGGACCCACCATCACCAGTGATCCCCTCCTACATCCCTTATCATCCTTCTGCACCATCACACCGCACCTAGCGCCCTCACCCCAACGGGTCACTGATGAAGTTTACGGCCAACGGGTATTTATGCCGAGACGGAAGACTATCCCGGTACCGGCACCACAGCCAAACCCGCCGCAACAGCGACGGGCGAATGCAAGACGTTGGGGCTGGATGCCCGAGACTCTCCGTGAATGGAGGCAAGAGGAAGGAATCCCATCCCACTTTGAGGTCGGATGACCATCCTCCGCACCGATCCCATCACTCACCCAAGAACCCGCCGAACAGACCATACCACTCTTGGTAGTTCGGTCTTCAAGGCGCGATCTCCAACTTCGGTTGCTTAACCAAGATATCGGAGAAATGACCGCTCGTTTAGAGCGGGAGGAGTTACAGAACACCAACTTGTACTGGGCTAACCATCACTCACTCGCCATCCTGCAGGACGTCCTAGATAAGCTGCGGTAGCAATTAGCCGAGAGCGAGGTTGGTAATGAGGAGCTGACACAGCGCCTCAACGCTTTGGAAGAGGGAGAGACCCCCGATCACTCCCGCACCTAGTATCCCTTCTATATCTTTGTAATGTTAGGACATTATTATGTAATAGTGTAAGACCAAAAATTTTCGGGTAATAACCCACCTCAATGTAAGAAAGTTATGAATGATTAATGAAAATTGCAAGTTATTTATGAATTTGTGTGTGATGATTATAGCACTGTGCGTTAAGAAAAATTTAAATCTTTAAGACTCAACTTCTTACACTATGCTCTTTTCTTTAAACTTTAAGATAATGCCGCCAAGGAAAGCTATGAACACCGCTGATATCGAGCAACTGGTCGCACAACGAGTGGCAGCAGCTATAGCCACCTATGAAACCAATAGAAACAGCACTGCAAACGGCGACGGAGGTGCTAGTCGCACCACGGGAGGATCTGATTCAACCCAGAAAGGGTGTGGAATCAAAGGATTCTTGAGTTGCAAGCCCCGATACTTTATTGGCACTAAGGGAGCCGTCAGATTGGTACGATGGTTTGAGAAATTGGAGTTTGTTTTCCGTGTTAGCGGATGTATTGAAGGAGACAAGGTGAAGTTCGCCAGCCACACTCTACAGGATAGCGCACTGTCATGGTGGAATTCCTACGTCCAGTCTGTAGGATTCGATGAAGCCTATCAACTCGCCTGGTCCGTGTTCAAGCAAATAATGACGAACGAGTACTGTCCGAAAAACGAACTCCTGTAAAATGGAATCGGAGTTCTGGAATCTAGAAATGAAGGGAACGGACGTTACAGGGTATACTAACCGATTCCACGAGCTGAGCATCCTGTGCCCACAAATGGTGACCCCCGAGTACAAGAAGATTGAGCTTTACATCTGGGGACTCGCCCCTCAAATCCAAGGCAATGTCACTGCCTCCAACCCAACCACCATTCAAGACGCCATCAGAATGGCCAACAACCTTATGGACCAAGTGTCCCGGAGAAACGAGGCCAGAGCAGGGGAGAAGAGAAAATGGGAGGACAAGTCTGGGAAGAATTCGGGCTCAGAATCCAAGAAGCCCGAAACCATCAAGGATTAAGTAGCGGGAGTCGAGACAAGGAAAAGCTACACAGGTACAAAGCCTTTCCGCACCCAATGCATCTACCATCACAACAAAGGTCCCTGCCCAACCCCTTGTGGAAAATGTAAGCGTTTTGGTCAATTGACCAAGGACTGTAGATTTGGTACCCCGGGTAACAACGACGGCAACCAGAGGAGCTGCTATGAGTGTGGAGCTGTCGGGCACTTCAAGAGTGAGTGCCCAATGTTGAAAAATGGTGGAGGAGCTTAGGGGAGAGCTTTTGTGTTTAGAGCAGGTTACGCTCGTCAGGATCCCCATGTGGTATCAGGTACGTTTCTTTTAATTAACATTTACGCTTACGTACTCTTTGATACTAAGGCTGATAGGAGCTTTATATCTACTAAGTTCAGTAAGCAATTGACTGCCACTCCTTTTCACTTAGACAAATCTTATACTATAGAGCTTGCCGACGGCAAAATAATAAAGGCAAATAACATTATTAAGGAATGCACATTGAAGCTGGCAGATCATCCCTTTAAGATAGATTTGATGCCTATAGAACTCAGAAGCTTTGATCTGGTAGTTGGTATGGATTGGTTTTCACACAATCATGCCGAGATTTTGGGCGGTAAGAAAGTGGTACGGATACCACTCCACAAGAAGAAGGTCCTAACAGTCCAAGGGGAAAGAAAGAACCGTCAGCTGAATGTCATATCCGGCCTAAGGACATTAAAGTGCCTTAGAAAAGGTTGCCATGCAGTATTAGTCCAGATTGCAGAAAAAGAGTCGAAGGAGAAACGACTCTAGGATATTCCCATGGATTGTAAGTATCCAAAGGTCTTTCCGGAAGATTTGCCTGGGCTTCCGCCTACTACACAGGTGGAGTTTCAAATCGACTTGGTGCCGGGAGCTGCACCGGTCGCAAGAGCCCCAAACAGACTCGCTCCTTCTGAAATGCAAGAGCTATCCAATCAACTACAAGAGTTGATGGATAAGGGATTTATTCGACCAAGTTCCTCATCTTGGGGAGCTCCGGTCTTATTTGTGAAAAAGAAAGACGGATCCTTCAGAATGTGCATCGATTACCGAGAGCTAAATAAATTAACGGTAAAGAACCGCTACCCCTTCCCAAAATTGACGACCTATTTGACCAACTGCAGGGATCTAGCTTTTACTCTAAGATTGACCTGCGCTCCGGGTATCATCAAGTCAAGGTTCGGGAGGAAGATACTCCAAAGACAACCTTCAGAATGCGTTATGGATATTACGAATTTCAAAGGATGCCATTTGGGTTAACCAACGCACCAGCTGTATTCATGGATCTTATGAATCGTATGTGTAAACCATATCTGGACAATTCGTGATAGTGTTCATAGACGACATTCTCATCTACCCTCGAAGCCAACAAAAACACGAACAACATCTCAAGCTGATCTTGGAGTTGTTAGAAAAGGAACAATTATACGCCAAATTTTCAAAGTGTGAATTTTGGTTGCGAGAACTTAAATTTCTTGGGCATGTGATCAACAGCCAGGGAATCCAAGTTGACCCATCAAAAATCGAGGCCATAAAGAACTGGGCAACTCCTAGAACTCCCACACAAATCCACCAATTTCTAGGACTTGTCGATTATTACAGGCGATTTATTGAAAACTTCTCAAAGATAGCGGGTTCCCTAACAGAGCTGTCTTGGAAAGATGTGAAGTATAGCTGGGGTGAAGAGCAGGAAAAGGCATTTCAACAGTTAAAGCAAAAATTGTGTAGTGCACCAATTCTGTCCTTAGCGGAAGAGACAGAAAACTTTGTGGTCTACTGTGATGCCTCACACAATGGATTAGGTTCTGTGCTCATACAACTCATTGCTTACGCATCACGGCAACACAAAATCCACGAGGTGAACTATACGACTCATGACTTGGAGTTCGGAGCAGTGGTGTTTGCTCTTAAAATATGGAGGCACAACCTTTACGGTACGAAGTGCACGATGTTTACGGATCACAAGAGCCTTTAGCATATTCTAAACCAGAAGGAATTAAACATGAGGTAGCGTCGCTGGGTTGAGCTGCTTAGCGATTACGACTGCGAGATTCGTTATCATCCAGGTAAGGAGAATGTTGTAGCTGATGCCCTGAGCCGAAAGGAACGGGTTAAACCTTTGAAAGTCCGAGCATTGGTCATGACTATACAGTCAAACCTAAACTCTCAAATCCGCGAGGCAGAAGAGGAAGCAGTCAAGGAGGGTAATCTGCTGGATGAAGCCTTGAGAGGAAAGGATAAGCAGTTTGAAATCAAGTCAGATGGATGTCGGTACTTCATAGGCAGAATTTGGCTACCAAATTTCGAAGGAGTAAGGAAGCTGCTTATGGATGAAGGGCATATAACAACATATGTTATTCACCCATGGTCAGATAAGATGTATCACGACTTGAAGGGAATGTACTGGTGGCCAAACATGAAGGCTGACATTGCTACATATGTCAGCAAGTGTTTAACGTGTTTGAAAGTTAAGGCTGAACACTAGAAACCATCAGGATTGTTGGTGCAACCAGAAATACCCCAGTGGAAGTGGGAAAATATCACCATGGACTTCATCACCAAGTTTCCAAAGACTTCTGGAGGTTTTGACACCATTTGGGTGATTGTGGATCGACTTACAAAGACCGCACACTTCTTGCCAATCAAGGAGACTGATAAGATGGATAAGTTAACACGAATCTATCTTAAAGAAGTCGTCTCAAGGCATGGAGTACCTGTATCAATTATATCAGATAGGGACAGCCGGTTCACATCAAGATTTTGGCAATAATTGCAAGAGGCATTGGGTATACGCCTAGATATGAGCACAGCCTATCACCCGCAGATGGATGGTCAGAGTGAAAGGACGATTCAGACCTTGGAAGACATGCTAAGGGCATGTGTTATCGACTTTGGCAAAAGTTGGGACAGGCACCTGCCATTAGTTGAGTTCTCCTATAACAACAACTATCACTCGAGTATTAAGATCGCTCCATTGGAGGCACTCTATGGGCGAAAGTGTTGATCACCACTTTGTTGGGCTGAGGTAGGAGATTGCCAGATTACTGGACCCGCGATCATCCAGGAGACTACAGAAAAGATAGCCTAGATTCGGAACCGATTAAGGATCGTGCGGGATCGACAGGAAAGCTATGCAGATGTTCGAAGAAGGATTTGGAATTCCAAGATGGAGATCAAGTAATGTTGAAAGTCTCGCCTTGGAAAGGCGTAATCCGTTTTGGGAAACGAGGAAAACTCAATCCTCGTTATATCGGACCATTCAAGATCACCAAAAGAATTGGTCCGGTAGCCTACCGACTCGATCTACCCCCAGAGCTTAGTAATGTTCATAATACCTGCCACGTATCCAACTTTAAGAAAAGCCTCGCTGATGAAACACTTCGTTATACCCATGGACGAGATGGAACTAGATGATAAGTTGAACTTCATTGAACAACCCGTGGAAATAATGGACCGAGAAGTCAACAAACTGAAACACAACCGGATCCCGATAATAAAATTCAGATGGAATTCTAGAGGTCTTGAGTTTACGTGGGAACGCGAAGATCAGTTCAGGGAAAAATACCCTCATCTGTTCTCAAATACTCAAGCAGTGGAGAACACGAGCTAATTTCGGGACGAAATTCCCTTAACGGGGGGAGACTGTAACATCCGGCATTAAACAAGGTTAGCAACTACGACCTAATGAGTATTTATTAGCCAATTGTAACCTAATCAGTGGTTATTAGAAACTAATCAAAGTGATTAACAAGGTTCATGAAGAAATTCAACTCAATTAGAATAAAATTCATCGGCGCGATGAATCGGGAAATAAATTAATCCGATCGAATTACGATATGAATGATTAATTCAACTAAGTAAATAATTAAATTATGATTAGTGATACTAATCATACACTAATACAATTACTTAACATTAATTATGCAAGACTAAAACAATTCATTAAACAAATGCATTCATAAGTATTTATGAATTTACAAGAAAAGGGAAATACAAGAATACATTCTAATACATTTATACAAAAAAATAGAAATACACCATAAATACAATCACCATGGCCGACCATAGGGAGGGTACACCATAGGTGTTGACCTCAATTTTTTATTACATAATTCCCATACACTATCTCAATCAAATCTTTCACACCCCTCACCCTTTCATTTCATTCATTATCACACTCAACCTCCACTTTGAAAGACCAAGACTTTGCCTATAAATAGAGAGATTTTCCTCTCATTATATTCACACCAAAACCTCTTTCTCTCCTCTCTTGAATCCCGCCTCAAGCACCATACTCACATACCACACAATTTTCATTCAAGTGTTCTTCATTTGCAAGGTGTTCTTGGTGAAACCTTTGAAGATCCAACCTCCTACTCAATTTCATACTCCAAATACTTCAAAGTAAGTAAATACTAACTTATTATATCTTATGTTAATGTTTATACAAGTCTTGCATAATATATATAATCACCAACAACAACAAGTTTCAAAAAAACTCAAGTTTATAAGTCACTAGTTTTTGTTTTTAAGTTGTTTTCTTCAAATGTGTTTATAAATATATAAACACGTCATGTAAGTATAAATATTATGAAAACAAGTTATATAAATGTATTTTATAACTTTTATACAAGTAGTCTTTGAATAAACAACAAGAATCACTAGTTATTTCAAGTTTATAAACTACGGATTTTCGGCAGAAAAGTTGCATCGATTTTGAAAAATCATAACTAATTCATAACTTAACGAAATGAGGTGATTCTTGTCTCAAAAGTTAGATCTATGTCTTAACTATAAATCTGGAAGTTTTCATAATTTATTTTCGAGTTTAAGACCCCCAAAAATTATTTGGGAAACCGAAAGTGTCACAGCTCAAAATGGCCAACATAGGGTTTTCAACAAGCTTTTTCCCCAACCTAAGCACCTCGAAAAATGGCCGTTCTTGACTTTTAAAATCTTTGTATATAGTAGTTTAATGTCCAAGAAAACCAAAGCCTAAAACATTTTAGAGCTTGGTCAAAAACAGCCTCAAAGTAGGCCGAAAAACCTTCGAAAAAGCTGGAAAATTATATCTCTACTACTAATAAAGCATTTAACTTTTTACAAGTTATCATGCATAAGGTACAATCAAGGATTACACAAATCTTGAATTTTAAGACTTACAAGTCTTTAATGCATGGTGCACAACTCTTTAATGCAACAACTTTAAAACAAATCAGGTTTTTCATTACAAATCATTAATTCATGAGATACAACCCATTAATGCACAAAAATTTTAAAAAAAAAAATCAGATTTTTCATTTAAAAAAAAGAGACGCAGTGACTGCCATTCTGCCAACCCAGTGGTTGCATTAACCTGCTGCCCCTCTGCACTGCATTAACCTGCTGCCCCTCTGCAGGAAAACCCAGAGACTTTTCGTTTCCCCCAAGCCATCTGTTGCAATTCTCCAAGTAGTTGGCTTCTATAACCATCTATTGCATTGTTCCAAACTGCATTCCACCAAACCTGCTGCCATACCCTGCTGATTTGTTCAAACAACCAAGGTAAGTTCGATTACATTGCATGCATGCATCATATGGTTTATAACAGAATTTCAATTCACCTTCTTGTAGGATTGATAGCATGCGATGTGATCAATCTTTCATTTCTTTTTCGGGTAATCAACTTCTCTTTAGTTTCTCTTTCGATTTCTGTAGAATCACTTCTCTTTCGTTTCTCACCGATTTAAGATCCGATCTCATTTCGCTTCTATTGCAGAGTGGGAGCAGGAGGTGTGATCTCATTCGTAAATCTATATTTGCTTCTTTCAAGTAATAGTTTCTGTAAATACAGCTAAACACAATACAATTCAAAACATGACATGACATCTACATTGTAAAATGAAAAAAAAAACCAAAGACTACATAAACATATTACAAATCAGTTTCTGGAAATACACATAAACATCATTTTCTGGAAATACACATACACATACACAAATACATATTACAAATCAATTTCCGGAAATACACATACACAAATCAGTTTCTGGAAAATACACAAATACATATCATCAAATAACAGAAAATAAATACTTACTACATTTAAACTACCAAATTTGTAAGAGATTATGAGCATACATAATATATTAAGTTATAAACCACATATCAAAAAAAAAATTAATAAGTCAACAATTAACAACACATTAAACCAATTAGCTATACATGGTAAATAAAATCAATAACATGAATACATATGATAAGCATGCACATGAATTCCTAATATAAACCCCAAATCTGAAACCCATTTCCAAAATACACAAACAACAGAATAACCCAGTTAACTCAACTTAAAAAATTTAGATTCTAAAACTAAAAACACACAATCAAGAATTTTAATATCCTATCCTCATTTCTGCAAAACTAATATCCTAATTTTAAACATTCAAGTTTCATCATAATCATTTTATTAGTTTGTCTTTCCTTAAAAATGAAACGTTTGTATTCATGTTTGTCGAGCGTTGTGCTTTTTAAGACTACCAAGCTATAATTGTTTTCTAATGAATTAGCACACTTCAAAATTATCTCACGACAACAAAGCAAACCTTGAACTCAGAACAATCATGTAATATTTCTATACAAAGAAAATAAGAGGGATCATGAATCAAGACTCTCAGACTATAAGATAAAGGGAATTAGTTAAAGAATACCTTCAAACTCATACTTGTGGTTCATGGATGGTCGAGTCTTTCAAGTTTCAGCATAATCATTTTATTAGTTTGTCTTTCATATAAAAAAGAAAACGTTTGTATTGAATAACAACACATAAAAAATACAAGAAATTGAAATTAAGATGAACTAAAAGGAACACCCAATTTAAAGGGCTGGTGATGAAGGATTGTGTCTATAAAATCTGCAAAAAATTTGCTTAAAAAAACCAGTTGCTATGAAACCTTAAGCAAACGAACCACGTGAATAAATCTAAGAAAACTAACTTTGTGCTCCCCACGTGAATAAATCTAATTAGTATTCTTCTTTATGTTTCTGTTTTTATGTGGACATCATGTATTATGATCATATAGCATGAATTGATGTAGAATTATGAATTCGGATACCAGCTATTTTGTGGAGAAATCCTTGTGCTGCTGCAAGAGTTTAGACATAATAATTATACATATCAACTCCTACACATGTTCCATTCGTTTTACATTCATTTATAGATTCTATTTACCATGAAAGCATGATCATATAGCATGAAATGGTGTAAACATGTAATCTGGGCAGCAGCCTTTTATGGGTGACTGGTGCTGCTATTTCATTTTTTTCCAGCATTATCCACCTACATATTAATCCCTAAAACATTTCTATGAATTCTACACACACTTAACTATTAAAATCAACACTAATCTATATCTATACTACTTAATAATGCATTTAGTTCGTGGTCTTAAAAACAACTTATTATACATAAAATACAACTATATAAAAAATAACCCTAAATTTTAAGAGGTACAACTTTAAGAAGCATTATGTATAAATAACTCATGCATAATAAAATAAAAGGCCAGGTTTTTAAATTATTGAAAACATCAAACACTTTAAATTATACTTTTGTGTTTTAATCGGATATTAACAATACTTGTTTAGTTGTTTGTATGATGATCCGAGGCAGTATTGAAATTGGTATGATGATGCGAGAGAGTATTTAAATTTATGAACTTAAATTTGACACTGCACTTTTGCAGGTAGTTTAATGAATGTGAACATCCCACGCCCGAATCCTAATGGTGAACCAACACCACATGTTGGCAAGGTTAGTTTGGCCTTTATGCTTTTAGATCATTACATCTATTTCGTTATGATTTTACTACATCCAGTTTTATATTTTCTGACTTTTTTTTATATGCAACTCTATACTTCTTTGAGTTCCATAACTTGCAAAGTCTGGGTACTTATGATGCTTGCATGCAAGATTTATGTTTTCCTTGAGCCAAGTAAAATCCATATGCAAAAATTGACTTTTGAAGAAGCCTTTGAGTAGCTTGTTCTGACTTGATTTTAGTTTCAAAAGTTATTACACATATTTTAAATTTTTTAATATGAATTGCTTAATTCTTTTTGGTTTCTTTTTACATGTGCAAATTTTTTAATATGAATTGCTTAATATATTCTTTTCCCTTCAATAAAGATTCAAGGACATATTCCAATAAATCTACGAAAGCAACTGGAAGTCAAAGTTCGAGGCTGCTGGGATATGGTGAGCAGCTAATTGAACTATTTATTCAGTATCCCAAGAATCTGTATGTTCCATTTGTAAGTAATATTCTTGTAATTCCATTTGTAAGTAAAAGTCTTGTAATTCATTTTAGTATTTCCCAAGAATTTGTATGTTCCAACCGTGATCAATAAATTATTTTTTATAAATAGTAGAATTTGTATGTTCTATTTGTATGTCCCAAGAAGGATGGAAATCTCTGCTTTTGTCATGACCAGAGAGTTGTCATATAAGTTTCACAGGATAATACATTGAAGGCTAATGTGATATATATATTTAAATGTTGGGCCACAACAAATAAACACTACAGATTTAGCATCAATTCAAAAACTGTTTGTTATTGATGTTCACGTTTTGCAATCGACAGAGATCGTCACAAGCCAAGATAGCTATTTGAGTTTCCTATAATTCTGAAGTGTTTTTAATCCAGTCTTTCAATAAGATTGTGCAGTTTCAATATTTCAGGTTTTCAGTAAATAGATTTCTGTCCATTGCATTAGACTTCCATGAGTCCATGTCTATTAAGATGTATACTTTTAACATGCCTCTAAAATTTTCTAAATTATGCACTTCCTACTTCATTGTCATCTCAAAATCCAAGTAACTTTTTAGAATCATTTCTCAATATATCAATCCATTTGAAACTTTGATCTCATATGAATTATGAAATAGTCATACATTTGTGTATAATTCCTTGGCTTTTTCCAGATGTGTGGCTTCCAACTCAGGAGCTCTTTTCTCAGATCGGACTGCTGCAAAGTACTTCCAGTATCCTTATATCCAGTAGGCATAGTAGAGGATTTATTGGCCGACGGTTATATCCATGAAGAAGAAATGTAAGACAAAGAGCCCTTGTGACAACTTAAACAGGCATCAGCACAAGGATATGTAAGTTGCTAATCTTGAACTCTTTTAAGTATTTACTTACGTGTTGAGATTATTATATTTATAGGAAGGAAAGGTAAAGAAGTGGACGAGTCTTCATGTAACGTCTGATTTGAAATGAAGTTTAGAGCCGAACTTGTGGTATTTAGTTTTGAACATAAGTTGTGTTGGCCGGGTTTAGTTAGTTAGGCTTTTGTATCAAATAGAAATCCCGATAACTTTACATATCATTTTGCTAATATTTTGATTATCACAACTTGTTACCAATAGAATTAGTATATAAGTTGGAAATCTTTTGAAATTAATGGGAACGTTATTGAATGATTTGGTGTCATTACTTTTGTGAATCGCAGAATGTTCTAAAATAGATGGAATTCGTAACGCTTAACAAAACTTGTACGATCTTGATTTTTAGAATGAAAATAATATAATACATTATCAATTGCAATTTCCTCTTGATTTTTTTTTTTCATGTTTGCAACATCATGATCCCAATTGATTCATTTTCTAACTGATTTTATCTATTAAGTTACATACCAACAATTGTAATGACCCACTATCGTCCTATATCCAAAAGAGACCCCGAAAAAGAGTAACAATCAAGTATTCGCATATTAATTGTTATAATTCATAGATCATCGCATTAAATTTTATTACAGTTTTGAGAAATAACTCAATTTAGAAATTCTTTTTGCTTGAATTTTTTTTATTACAATACTAAATTTGATATTTACACAATTTTGGCTTGAAACTTTAATTTAAGTGTTCTTTAAGATTATATATTTGAATTGTTTAGGTGGTCAAATAAATCGAATGGAAGTACATGTTCGTTAATTTGTGTTTGGTTCGATTTTGGGATTATATATTTGAATTGCTTTAGTTGGATATGTAGTCTTAGTGATAAATTGAATCGAATAGAACTGCAATGCTAAAGTTGGATATTAGGATATTAGGAATTTTTCATATTAGATGCTTGGCAGGTTAATACTTATAACCAAGTTAAGAAATTGTTATTTTTAGCTAGGAAGTTAGTGAAAGCCGGTAAATGACCGTTGTAGCCAAAATTTCTTTATGTTTATCTAAAAACGTAAATAATATTTAAATAGAATATTAGTTCTATGTCTACATGAGGACAACATCTTATTCATGAATTCAATCTTCTTTTCTTTTCGTCTTTTGAATAATATGCAACTCAAACAAACCAAGAAGTAATCAGTTTGACCATTGTAAGTTTATTAGCTAATCAAGCTAAAACCCAGATTTTAAGTCTTTTAAACCTAAATAAAGAAACCCTAAAACCTAATCAAATTGAAAACACAGAAACCCTAATTGGCCGTTGAACTATTTCGAGAAAACCAGTTGGGAATCAAGCAACGATTCACATTTTCTTCAAAGCAAGGCATGCTAAACTTCAATATTTAAATTATTTGCTGATTTTTATGTGTTGTAAAGGGTTTCATTTGGGAAATCTGAAACAAATTAAAATGTAAAAACGAAATAAGAAAACAAACCTGATTTTGGGGTTTAGCGGTGGCTATGCCTTTGGTTCAACTTCTGTGTCGGTGGCGGCGTTGCACCAGGGCGGCCGCAATCGCCCTGGTCAGCCGCGGTGGTGGCAGCCGAGAGATGAGTGGGCGTAAGAGGTGTAGGTGAGGTGAGCGTCGAGGGAGGCGAGCTGTGAGGCCGAGCGATGACGGAGATATAGTGTGTCAACGGCAACGGTGCTAGGTTTTAGGCCGCTGCCGTAGGTTTTGAGAGGGAGATGGAGCGAGTGAGCGAGGGAGAGAGAGAAGGAGAGAGGGTAGAGAAGAGAAGGGTTTTGTTGGGGTTGCTGGTGAGCGATGGCGGCGGCAGTCGCCGGTCGGAGAGTGAGCAGATAGAGGAGCGAGGAGAGAGAGAAAGGTGAGTGTGTGTGGCTTGTGCGTGTGTGCGCGCAGAGAACAGCGGGAAAAAGGGAGACGGGTCAGTGGGATCCGACCCAACCTGTTATGCATTAATAAAAATATTAATTTAAAATCATTAATGAACCAAATAAATAATATATGTACTTGAAATAAGCCAAAATTAATTAATTAATGATTGTTATGACAATACATATTTAGGAACCAAGCTTAAGTTAATATATTATTAACGAATTATTTAATTATTTACAATTACATCAAAATATCATTTATATGTTATGAATAATTATTTAAATATTAATTTGAATAATTTAGACCATAACTCAAAATTAAATAAATATATATTTGGGAGATGAGTCTCACAACTATCCGTGTTTTTTTATTAGGAATTCCTTTTAAGAAATGAAATTTTCAATTATTCTCATTTCTTAATCTATGTATTGATTCATGATTCATATTTTTTTAAAAATAAAATTTATGAACCTATTTCTCAAATAATTATAAGATATAAATATAAATTTTCCTCGTATGCTAACACCAAATCAAATGCAAGTCTTTTAAAAATTTATTTTATATTTTATTGCAAATGTTGATTAAACAATATTTTTATAATATGATGATAAACAAAAATTATGAAGTCACTTGTATTGTATTTATTATTTGAATAAACTTGTTGGAATTGAACTTCAAAATTGTATGTTTTTTTAAAAGAAAGTATTCATCATCGAAAATCACTTTTTTGTTATTCAAAAACATGTCATCAAACAAAAAATGTTTGTCGTTGTCGTCGCTTTGCGCGGTACACTACTATAAATAATATATGTACTTAAAACAAGCCTAAATTAATTAATTAACGATTATTACAACAATACATATTTAAGTTAGTTGAATGTATTAGTTTATTTTATGTTGAAGCTTTTACGTTCAAGTCTTGTCATGTGTATTTTTAGTTTTTTTATGTTGAAGGTTTTAACTAAGCCAATATCATGATACCTATGTGATCATGAAATTTGAATTTAAATTTCTTTAGGCACAATATGCCAAAAAAAGACGATAAAATGATAAACCATGACCTATGATACCTGATATTATTTTTAAATTGACATACTTTGGTTTGTGAAATCATCATAAATATGTAATTATGAAAATATCGACAGCTCATACAAGTAACTGTAATCATAAATACTAGTCGCATTACGTATATGTGACAATACTTTATCTTTCATAACTATCAACCTTTTATTATTTGCAGGATGTACTTCCAAAAGAACCGTTCAAGTAAAGCATTATCATATTTGGATATTTTGGATGCATAAAATGAAAGATGCTTGTAATTTTTTTTATCATAAATATATTTGATCAGATTTTTGTTGTAACCATATGGTTTTTAAGATATTTGACTAGCATTGAAACTTAAGGTATTTCTCTTTTATGTTGTTTAAAGATATTATTCATCATTGTCATCTATTAAACAAACAAGTAATTGAAAAAAATATTTGTCGCCGCCGCCGCTTTGCGCGGGTACCATACTATATATAAACTTGACGGTTTAAGTGAGTTTTATTTATAAACTTGTAATTTTGGGTGATTTAAGACGTAAAAATCTGTAAATATACATATTATCATATATGGGAGTTATTAAGTCCCTTATATCATTTAGGACTCGGTTAAACACATCCGGTTTCATCACCCATCAATCAACGCAAATTTGCATTTTTCGCCAATATTTGCCATCACAAGCTCGGTGAGTCTTCATAGCCCCTATATTCTCACTGTTCTGTTTTGGGGTTGAAATACAATGTACGTTTTCATATGGACACGAAAACAACTTCATTTCTATTATGTAATACACATGTGGTTCCATCAGCCCTTATGTCATGAACCGTTAATTGCATTTATTTGTAAGCGTGAATATATTGTGGATAGATCTATCGGGAGTCATGTTCCCCATTCGGGTTAGTTCAGCTCGGCTAACAGCGGGTGCATATATATTTAACACAACGTATTACGTATGGGAATACTGCACAGGGCAAACTCATTTAATTAAGCGTCGGTTGCATGATGGTTTATATGTAATACATAACATGGAATTTATGATTTTATAAATTCAAACTCAACTGTTGTTGTCCATAAAAGTCAGATTTATGTGTAAACCTATGAGCTCACCAACAATTTTTGTTGACGTATTTTAGCGTGTATTTTCAGGGAATTAAGGCAAGTGTGCCACATCAGAAGTATTTTTCAAGCTTCCGCACTTAAGGAGTCGCATGCATTTTCAAAACGACCGGAAATTTAGTTGCATTATTTTGATTACTTTATTTATGTATTTAAATCTCTGTACCGTGCGAACTACTGTTCCTCATATCAGGCTATGTAAAACATTCCTATATTTTAAAGTTTTATCCATGTATTTTTGAAAACGTCCATATAGTGGTCGTTCGTTATGATTATGGTGATGCTTCCGCGACGTCACGCTTCGTTGCCAACCGGGGTAACGGGGTGTGACAGCCTCTTTTGCCGTATAGAGAAGATTTTGGATTTGCTAAAGTAGGAGGATAAGGAGGAGGAATTGATGTATCCTAACTCTTATCCGCCTCCCCAACTTTGGGCGTTGGAATATCTGCTTTAATTGTCTCTTGAAAAGAAACCTTCTTAGGAATCTCCTTCTTCTTTGGATCCTCTTTCTCCTCGTACACGACTTCAGTGTCAGTATCTTCTTCTGCCTCTTTCTCTTTAGGCATCTCTATTTTATTGTCTACCTCTCTTCCACTCATTATTTTGGTTATCTTAGGTACTTCATTAACTTTGTTAATCTCATGTTTCTAATATTTGTTATGATTATAGGCGTGTGAAGGATTGGGAACAGTATTGCTAGGAAGCTTCCCCTCCTCACGCCTAGTGAGCGACTTAGCTATCTGACCCATCTGGCGAGTTAACATCTCCATGGTCTTAGTACTGATAGCTGATTGCTGTTTCATAAATTCAGCAAACTCTGCGAATTGCGCAGAATTCATATTTGTTTCTACTTGGAATTGTGGTTGATCACGATGATTTGACTTCTAATATCGCTCATCCTTAGCTGCTAAAGTTGAACCATATTTATATTCTCTCTTTGGTGGTTCATATCTCGGTTTGGATTGCTGATCGGTAGGCTAATCATTTTTCCATCGAAAGTTGGGATGGTTTCTCCACCCGGATTGTATGTTTTCTAAAATGGATTATCCCTCTCTCGATGAGCTCTAAATCCGTAAACTTCATTAGCAAATTCCTTAGTGTATTGCACTTGAGGAGATGCGTCAGAATGATGCGATGGATCTCCGCATGTAACAAAATTAATTGGTACGCTAGGGTTTGAAAAATACTTCATCAATTGATCCATTTTCTTTCCTAATTCTGAAATCTCACTTTTAACCTCACGTTTCCAGGCATTATCTATGCCCATAACTTGAACTCCTATGCTATTTTCAGAACCAACTTGGACTTTATGACCTTTACCTAGTTGATTAAGCAACTTTCAAGCTTCATCGTCTTCTTCACATAAAAATGTGCCTCCTGTGGCAGCTATAATCATATTACGACTTTCTTGACTCACACTATCAAAGTATGTTTTGATAAGCATCCATTTGGGTACCTCGTGGTGTGGACAAGCACTCAGTAATTCATTCATACGATCGAACACTTCGTAGAATTGTTCGCCCGCTTTTTGTTTAAATCCGGTAATATTCTTTCTTTTCTCGGTTGTTTTACTAATGGGGTAATATGCATTAAGGAATTCTCGTTTTATTAGATATCATGTTGTAATGCTATTGGTTGGTAAGGATATGAACCAATTCTTCGCTTTCTCTTTTAACAAAAAAGGAAATAATCGAAGTTTTAAATCGTCGGTGCTTATACCTCGAACATGGTTTGCTTTACAAATAGCTGTGAACTCAGCTAAATGTTCATAGGGTTCCTCACTTGGCATCCCTTGAAAGATCGAAAGAATTTGGAATAATTGAGGATGAACTTCGGGTTCGTTATCGTTTTTGGGATAACGAATTGGAGACGGGCCGGGCACATCACCTGGACGGTAATGCGACTCAACCGTACGTCTCGGTTGATCACCCATTCTAGCAACCATGCGCTCGGGTTCTTCTTGATCATGATTTCGTGGCGAAATCGGAGGGCTTTATAAATTAGGAATCTCTGAATCGGGAATTTCTTCCTCTAGTGTGTTTAAATTCTCCGTGATTAATTGTTAATTTTGAATCCTGACAGTCTTTCGGTTCGATCTCGCTACTTTTTCGATCTCTGGTTCAAATTATAGCTGCAATCCTTTAGCCGATCGACGTGTGTGCATACACTAAATAAAATACTTAATTAAATATTAAAAACTTAATTAACTAATATTTTTTGTGGTAAAGTAGAGAACTACAATTACCTTTTTGAATTTTTAAATTTGTGTTTAATAATTATATTAATAAAATAAAGACTAAAAATAACCAAAGAAAGGAACTTAAACTTAATTACTTAAAACTAAGGTAACAAACTAACTTTAAACCTAAACTACTGTTACACTCCCCGGCAACGGCGCCAAAACTCTGACGAGCCGTCGTTGTGACCCGCAGACTTAGTCCTTAAATCCACTATTTAGCTAGAGAAGTAAGGGTCGAATCCACATGGAGTGTGGTCGTAATCAGGATTAGGTTATGTTATTAGCCTTATAAGTTAATGAAAGCATTTAAACTGTGAATTTGTGGATTTGAATAATTTGTTTAGAGTAATGGGTTGCTATTACTTTGTAACTAAAATTAAGAACGAAATAACTAACGAATAAGATAACAATCAAGAGACGAATAACCATTCACGAAATCACCATGGCATAAGTGTTACTCATTATAATTTCACGCAACGATCACATAGACATAATCAATTGCGCGACTAAATTAATGAAACATATTTTAACCAATAACTCTCGGCATAGCGTATGCAATATTAATACTCGTCTTAATCCCTAACTAATGGACTCGACACGAATAATAAAACCACGATAAACTATCTTGAGTTTACCAATCGCAACACATAATCATAATCATAGCCAAATGTTTATCATTTGCATACACATAATAGATCTCGCTTAATACGAATACATCAAAACATAAGAAATTAAAGAAGAGTAAACTTAGCCGTAGATCCTCCGCAAACGGCTAATCGGATTAGCCGCTCATCGTATGCTCGTCACAATCACAGACTTGAGCCATTGGGTAGCTTACGAACCACCGTCTTCGTTCTTGTATCGTACATCCACTCCGGCAAGGCTTCGACACACTTTCACACACGTTGGGACTCACTCCAAAGCTGTCCCTTGCCTTCTATTTATAGGGAGGTTGAGATTAGGGTTCCGAGGCTGTAAAACACGTTTTTGCGATGCACTAGCGCAAGCCAGGCGCAGGCCTGCGCCCCCCTGCGCCCGGATGCGGCAAGGGTTTAGCTGGCATGTGCTGGAACGTATTTGGACAGTTTGGGCTCTATGTGGAGCGAAGGGTGGTGCAGGCCTGGGCCACCCTCAGCTCGGTTTGCTCTGAATTCTCTCGGATTGCTTCTCTTTGTCATCTTGCCCTGAAATACAAACTTGGAGTAATAATATGGATTTTACAAAGTATCGGTGCGTAAAATGATCATAACATGACTGAGAAACCTTATAAATTATAGACTTATCACGTATCATCAGGGTAACATCTCTAGGGCACGACTGGACCAACACTTCCAAAAAGCACAATGACGTATCAATATCAAAAACCTTATTATTCGTAGCCTGGTATGAGGCATGATATGGGTTGATATTGTCAAATATTGTGAGATTTGGTTACAAGTCAAGGATAAACATTAGAAGCCTGATGATGTAATATAGTGTTTGCTAACTCCTGAATGGAAATAAGACCACGCCACCATAGACTCTACTAATAAATTTTTTATAAACTTAGCATCGTCATGAATATAACTAGTTAATAGCAGACCGGTTGACCAAAATGACTCACTATATCCCTATTTAGGAGACATATCCTATTGAAAACTCAGTTTATATGAACGAGAATATCGCAAGATGTGGTGTTCTTTAAGTATGTTTTATCTGATTGTGAATGTTAGTTTACGTCTTGTTTATGGAATGCATTTCAATGTTAAAAGGAAGTCAAGTCTGCGATTCCCAATTTACGAAGCAATCAACAACATTCAAGTTAGAATTGCAAGAACAATATTTGAGTTATTCAATAGAGAGGTCAACATTAGTTGACGATTGACTTGTTTCCTTAGAATTAGTTATGCTAATTTCAAATCCTTGTTGTGCTTCCCCTATTGTCTTTGGCCTTTTCTCGCCCTCAGGATGATCACAGTCATCCTGTTCATCAAATGGTCTATTGGTTCCATGGGCAGCAGTTTGGAATGTTTGATCAATAATTTCGTACCAGGCAGCCGTCTGTTTGACTACAAGGTCCTCGTAACTGGTAGAGTCAGATGATTCAACGTTGAGGATCTCTAGCATCAATGCATTCATCAGTGATAGTGTAGACTCGGCCCTAAGCTTTGTAAGTACTTGTCTTTTAAGATCATCAACTGATGGTTTAGAACCTTTGGCTTCATTAATTGTCATACAAGTGTGGATGTCATGAATTTTGTCGTCACATCATCACAAAAAATGTAGCAAATTCTAATTTGGACACAAAGTCCCGGTAAGATCCGCTGCCACTTAGGCATTCCGGTTGCCCAACAGGATTCTCAAAAGAAGTACATATGTGGCTTGTGTTCACAGTTGGCAGTGGGGTAGCTATCACAGGACTTCCACTCATCATCATTTGTATACTAATAGTACGCACAGTTCCCAGTGTTACGGCAAGTTCATAAAGAACATGTGGAGTAGATGTTGACTCGAGTGTCCAAACCAAAGAAGTATCAAATGAAAGTGTCTCTAGACTTGATATTTCATGAAACGACGCTAGTGACTAGGGCGAGGGTCGACCTATTTCAATGTTAGAAAACTTCAAATAGATGATAGTGTATGTGGTTGGTCCCCGTGAGAAGATAAAAAACAATCTTGTTGAGAAGCTGGTGTGTGGACAGGGGGGTTTGTGCTTGCACCACTAGGCTAGTAGTATCTATTTAAGTACCAACACCTAACAAATGAGTGTTATTAGTAGATGTAGTTTTCTAACTTATAGTAGGCATTATACTCTCACCTATCCTTCTAACTTCCCCTCAACTTTGTATAAGCTCACGTAGAGCAGCTAACGAATGTTTTAGAATTCATGTTGTGGGGGTTGCATCTTAATTGTCAACATCATCATCGTTATGAGGTGGAGGTGATGAGATATTCAGTGGAGGTAGTCTCGCATATTGTGTATCCTCACTCCCCCTCACCACATGAACCTCATGTTCCTTGTGAATTGGCTCGATGATGGGAATAGTAGCTACTTCGTGTCTTTTCACATGCCCTTATTCTTCATTTGCACCCTTCTCATATTCATTTTCTCTCTGCTCTCCCCAACATTTATTCCCTCAGGGTGAGCTCCTTGGGCAGGCTCAACCGGTTCTGTTTGAGCCATTGGAGTGGGGTGTGTCACTCTATAGTCCTTAATGGTCTGAGCTTCATGGTTGGCATACGCCAAGAGTTATTCTGTCAGGGGCATTATATCAACTCCAGGTGGAGTGATTAGATCATGAAAGTATTTTATCTGGAAGTCCGTCACAACCATCTCCTGTTCTCTAGGTCTAATCTCGGGAATCTTGCGCATGTAGTACATAATGATCATTTGCAAGAACCTCTGAGATGGCACGAACTTTCTTTGTCTTCTTGTTCCTTTGGCTTTATCACCACCCCTTACACCACCATGTCGTCGATCTCCGGCTTTGCATCGCTGATGATCGCCGACCACCATCATGATATTGTCAAATATCTTCTGCATCATCACCGAAGATGAGTGATGAACACAAAAAAGATTGATGAACACGAAGATTTCATGATGAACATGAATATTTACACCCGTCATTGAATATCTAGTGATGAAATTGAAAATGAATGATGAACACAAAGTTTTTAGTGCATCGAAAAGCTCATGATAAAACTCACGACGAACATGAAATTTTTGATACATCGAAAAATTTTCGTCAAAAGATGAACATTTTAGGCAAAAGTTTCTACTGCAACGTCATTTTTGTATTTTCATATTCTGATGCATCATCATTTTTAGATGCATCAAAGATCTCATCATGAACACGAAAAAGAATAATGAACCAGAAGATGAATGATGAGCATGACATTTCTAGTGTATCGTCAGTTTCGTCAAAAGATAAACATTTTCTTCAAAAAGTTTTTAGTGAATCTTCCAAAAGTTTTTAAATTTGTATACATCAAATAATTATTTTTTTTTGAAAAATATTCTAAAGGCTACGATTGGTTTTCCATTGAACCCAACCCTATATATATACATATATATATATATATATACACATACATACATACATATATATATATACATACATATATATATATATATATATATATATATGTATGTATACATATATATATGTATATATATATATACATACATATATATATATATATATATATATATCTATATATATCTATATATCAGCAACCCTTTTGTGTTGGTACACCCGGTTTGACGACAACAGTCTAGTTTGTTATTGATAGTCAATTGTAATAGATAGGGCTTTATGAATACAAAGTCATGATATGTTCATGATTGAATTATTAGTTCTTGATTTAGTAGGTATGAACTTATGGATGATAAGCTCATAGGAACTTATGGCTGATAAGTTCATATGAACTTATAGGTTTGTGGGCTTGGGCAAGGCATGAACTTATCATGTATATTATGAACTTATGTTTAAGAATTTCGGACACTTCGATAATCATCATATCAGATGGTTTTTGAGAGAGGGAGAGCGACCAGAGGAGCGATACAGGTTGTAGAGTTGATATTCCGTCAACTAACATCATGTTTGGCTCCGTTTTCCCGTGTGAGTATTCGTGTTTGATCTGTTAGTGTTAAACGAGGATTCTGCACTCGTTTGACACCACAACGCCTTGATAGATCGAGTAGGGAGGGACCTTACAACTGGTATCAGAGCGTTTTCATTGAGTGTTCTTCGTGTTTAGTTGAACATTCAAACGTTTCTAAGTGTTTTTTTTATAAATCACAATTTTTTTCGAGTTTTTACGTTGATTTGAGTACTTTTTCTCATCTACGATCATCTGAGTTCATTAGCTGGTGGGATTCATCATATTTAGACTTAAAAACGTTGAATTAATCTGAGTTTTGAGAAAATTCATTTTTTAGACGTGTTCATGAACTTGCGGCCCATGATTTTATTCTAGGTTTCCACGGACTTGTCAGACTTAGGCTTTTACAAATTTAGCATATTAAGTTCGTACGAACTTGTCAGAAACTAGGGATTCATGGACTTAAGTGTCACGACGGATTTAGTCATTACAAACTTAAGGATCACGAACTTAAAATAAAACAAATTTAATTTGGTAAAACGAATTTATTTTTTAGTTAAATTCGTGCGAACTTATTATAAGTTTGTACAAACTTGGTTTGAATTCATTGTTAAAATTAATTAATTCAGTTCGTGAAGTAAAGTTTTCCAGAATGTCAAGTTTACACAGGTTTATCGAAATGGATCATGAAGTTGCTAAATGGAACTCCCCATCGAAGCTCAAGAAAAATGAGGACTACTATTAGTGGATGGACAAATTTGCAGATTTTGCTCGTTACAATGACATGAAAATGTGGATCTGTATCAACGAAGGATACGTACCCCCAACTCAAGAACTTGAGGGCAAGATGAAATTTCTCTCTTATCAACGAATGAAGGACGACGATAAGAAGATCTATGAAGCTGAGAATTGAGCCTTATCTTCAATCAACATGTCTCTGCCACTAGAGATTCTACATACTTTCAAACACCACAAGAGCTCGAAAGAGCTTTGTGAGGCTTTGGAAAAAAGGTATGAGGGAAGTCCACAAGAAAGAAAGGGGAGAATCGACTTGCCGAAGCAATAGTTCGCAATCTTTAAGTGTCTAAAGAATGAGAGTCTGGATGAAGTGATCACTTGATTCTATCATCTTTTAACTAAACTGGATAATCATCGAGTTGATTATAACGAATCAGAGAAGATTGACAAACTTCTAGATGCATTACCGCCAAAGTGGGAGATGTACACTACTTTGTTAAAGCATGTTGAAGAGAAGTTAGATAAGGTTTCCCTTGAGGAAGTAACTGGGATGCTGAGAGCTCATAATTTCAAGATGTAGAAGAAAGAGATGGAGTATGATCAGGTGCAAGATCCGTAGATGTACTTTAGTATGACTAAGCCGTCTACTTCAAGTGCAACTAAGTCTGGAGCTACAACATTCTATACTGGGGAACAAGAGAGTATACCAGGACAAATAGAAGAATCTACAAGTAGGGCTTTTCTGGGTTTCTCATTAACAGATGATCGGCCATAGAGTTCAACTTCAGGATCATTAACTCAAGGGTACACAAAGAAGCCGATGAGTGCTAAGACAGTTGAGGAGCAACTCAAGCTTCTAGCATCGTTTGTAGCAGCATATGGGAACGGTATTCAGGGGAAGATCAACGATCCGACACTCTGGGAAGAAGACTACGATCAAGTGGATCCTAATGATCTAGAGCAAATGGACCTCTAAAATGGCAACTGGCCATCGTCACACAGAGAGTTAAAAGGTTCATGAAAAGAACAGGCACAACACTAAGTGTGAACAGTGTAGGATTTGACAAATCAAAGGTCAAATGTTACAATTGCTAGGGGTTGGGACACTTTGTTAGAGACTGTCAAAGACATAAAGTGGATAATCGTCAGAACTCAGGACGTTAAAATTCTACAGTTTCAGGGAATCAGGGTTCAGTTGCTAGTTTACTCACAGATCTGTCTTCTCAAAAACAGTTAGATGGTACATTGATTGGAATACATATTCTGAAGCAACCACTAGAGCTCTCATTTCTGAAGAGGTAGAAGCTGATAAAAAGAAAGTTATCGGAGCAGAAGAAGTAAAGAAAGAGGATACCCAGCAGTCCGATCCTGATCCATTGGTACTGGAAAACACTAAGGAGCTGACTACTTTGGAGTTTGCAGTTCAGATGGACAACATCGAATCTGACAGGAAAAAGGAGTCAGCTATAGGTCCAAACAACAAGTGGTATGTGGATAGTGGTTTCTCTCGACACATGACAGGGGTGAGAAGTCTACTGACAGACTTCAAAAGCGGGAATAATGTGTTTGTTTCTTTTGCTGGGAATAAAGGAGGAGATATCACTGGATTAGGAATGGTCACTAATGGGAAAATCACTCTCGAGCAAGTCTACTATGTAGAGAAGGTTGATCATAATGTGATTAGTGTCTCTCAGATCTGTGATAGGCAACAAAAGCCTTGGTTTAAGATTCTTGAAGAGTGGATAATGATGAGGGATCCAAGGAAGAATAATCTGTATCTGATGGACATGTCCATAGAAGAATTTTTGATGGGATCTACATGTTTACTATCCAAAGCTTCAGATTCAGAATCTTTGTTGTGGCACAGGCGAATGGCTCACCTGCACTTAAGGAAGATGAACTTCATCACTAAAAATGGCCTTGTGCAAGGTGTACTAATGAAGAGCTTCCAATTTGAAAACAAGTGCATGCCTTGCAAGAAAGGAAAACAACACAAGAAGGCACACAAGCCTAAGACTCAGAACTCAAACTCCTCCACTTTTGATCTGCTGCATATTGATCTTTTTGGTCCAATCAACAAAAGGAGTATAGGTGGAAGTTGGTATTGTTTGGTTTTCACTGATGACTACTCACGATTTTCTTGAGTTTTCTTTTTAGGTACAAAGGACGAAACAGGAGGCACGCTGATTGCGTTCTTAGACAAAATAGAGAACGCCTATGGGAAATGGGTGAGGCGTATTAGAAGTGATAACGGAATTGAGTTCAAGAATGCAGTAATGGATGTATATTGCCTAACTAAAGGTATAGTACATCAGTTTAGTGCACCATATGAGCCACAACAAAATGGACTGGCAGAATGAAATAACAGATCATTGATTGAAGCAGCACGGACTATGCTTTCGGATTCAAAGCTTGATACAATGTTTTGGGGGAAGGCAGTGAATACTGTTTGCCATGTTTTAAACAGAGTCCTTACTGTCAAATCTCTCAACAATATCTGTTACGAGATTTTAAATAAGCGTCCACCAAATTTAATTGGTTTTGAACCATTTGGGGTGCCGTGTACTTTGTTGAAAACTAAACATCAACCTAAGTTTTTTCAAAAAAGTAGATGAATGATACTTCCTAGGTTATGTCCCAAATTCACCAAACAATAAGGTTTTTAACAAAACCGCTGGTACTATAGAAGTTGTGTTTGACATCGAGGTTACCAGTTATACGAATGAGCCACAAATAGGTCCAGAATGGTTACTTTATTATGACACTGTATTTAAAGTCATTTAAAGTTCCTTTCAGTTGTGATGTAGGAGCTTTGAAGAATGACTTCTTAACCCTAAATCTTGATGAAGAAGGTGGGGTCTTTTCTAATTCGAGCATTCCTATAAAATTTGAAGGAGAACTATCGACAGAAGAAGAATCCCTAACAACTGAAGATCTTTATCTCTAGCTAATGTGAATTAGATAAACAGTCCAGTCTCATAAGAAAATGATCATGAGGAGGATGTTCAGTCTGAAAACACCAATGTTTAGAGAAATAGGATCTAATCTGGGTAACAATCTTCAGGTCGATGCAATTGAAACATCAAAAGTACATAAGGATCACCCACTTGAGGACATTATTGGGAATCCAAATGCAGGAGTGTAAACTCGGAATAATGAGAATATTGACACAGGGCTGTTATCGATGACCAAAGTCTCCGAAGCATTCCACACTTGTTTGTACTCATGTTTCATTTCTCAAATTGAGCCAAAGAATATTCAAATGGCTCTAAAGAACAATTCTTGGGCTAAAGCAATGCAGGAAGAACTCTCACAGTTCAAGACTACAAGTCTGGGAGTTAGTGACTTTGGCTCGTGGAGAATTTGCAATATGGACCAAATGGGTCTTTAAGTGCAAAAGAGATGATCGAGACATTGTTACTCAAAACAAGGCAAGACTCATAGTCATGGGTTTCAACCAAGAAGAAAGAATAGACTACAATGAAGTGTTTGCACCAGTAGCAAGGCTTGAAGCTATCCGACTGTTTCTCGCATTTGCATCCTTCAAAGGCTTTAAATTTTATCAAATAGACATCAAGAATGCCTTCTTGTACGGTAAATTAAAAGAACTAGTGTATGTCGAGCAACCGCCAGGGTTTATAGATCCTATGCATCCGGACAGAGTGTATAAATTGGATAAGGCTCTGTATGTGTTATTCAGGCACCCAGGGCTTGGTACAAGACAATATCTACTCATCTCTTGGAAAATTGGTTCGAGAGAGGGCGTATAGATAGTACACTATTCATTAAGTGGAAAAAGGATGATTTTCTGCTGTTACAAGTGAATGTGGACGGCATAATCTTTGGGTCGTCAAATGAACAGTTGTGCAAGGACTTTGAGAAGGTCATGAAGTCAAATTTCGAGATGAGTGCGATGGGGGAGCTGAATTTCTTTCTAGGTTTACAAGTTGAACAACAAAGGAGGGTATCTTTATTCATCAGACGAAGTACATCTATGAGATACTAGAGCGCTTCGGGATGGAAGGAACAAAACTCACATCACATTTCAGCACACCAATTCATGTCACCCACAATCTCGGTCGGGTACCGAAAGTGATACTGATGTGGATCCGACGTTATATCGGGCCATGATCGGGTCATTTATGTATCTAACTTCTTCCAGACCTTACATTATGTTTGCTGTTTGTTTATATGTCTGGTTTAAAGCAACCCTAAAGAGATGCATATGAAAGCTGTGAAGCAGATTCTTAGATACCTGAAGTCAAAACCAAAGCTGGGCCTTCAGTATCATGCCGATGAAGATCAATAATTGGAAGTTTACATAGACTCGGACTTTGGAGGGTGCAGCTTGAACTGATAGCCAACAACAGGATGTTTTCGGTTCTTCAGAGGGAGACTAGTGTCCTAGAAATGTAAGAAACAGACTTCGTTAGCCGTATCCACATGCGAAGCCTAATATGTAGCTGCGGGTAGCTGTTGTATATAGGTTCTATGGATCCAACAATAATTGTGGGATTACAGTTTGACTTATACTCATACTTCTATTAGGATAGACAACCAATCCACAATAGAAATAACCAATAATCTGGTAAAGCACAGTAAGACTAAGCACATTTATTCGTGACTGTGCAGAGAAAAACCTGATTAAGTTGGTAAAAGTTCCAACGAAAGACAACTATGTGGATTTGTTCACAAAAGCATTTGATTGATCACACTTTGAGTTGTTAGTCCAACTAAACGGGATAAAAAATCCAGAGTAACCTGGCCTCGTTAGATAGTTTTTCTTTAATTTTTAGCTTTTAGTTTGTCTTTCTAGTTAATTTACTTTAAATAATTTTTAATAAAAAAATAATGAGCATAGCTAGAAAGCATAGCAGAGTGTTGGGCACTTAAAATGGAATACACAAAGTTATTGAATTCCAAATAGCCACCATGGACATATCAAATCGAAAAGCTACTTGCTAATCTACCTCAGTCAACAAAACCTTCTCTTGAACAACCACTGATTCTTGGTCCTGAAGACACACTACCTATGATTATCGCAACAGATTTCAATACTGGACAAGAAAAAGCACTTCTAGAAGTGTTTTCAAGCCATAAGGAAGTAGTAGGCTGGACTATTGTAGATCTTAAAAGGATTTGTCAAACAGTATGCATGCATCCGATTATTAATAATCCAACAGCTAAACCGACCATAGATGTTCAACGAAGACTAAATCCCAACCTATGAGAAGTGGTGAAGAAAGAGATTTTAAAGTGGCTCGATGCAGGAATTATATATCTTATATCAGATAGCCAGTGGGTCAACCCCATAGAAACGGTTCCTATGAAATCAAGAATTAGTGTCGTTGATGCCCCAAAGGGGGAGAAATAGGAAGCTTAACCTGTTACTGGATGGTGGGAATGCATCATGTAAGAAAACTTAGTGAAAAACTATCAACCCCTCTCGACAAGAAGCATTGGCGGATTTTTGCTCATAGTGGAGCTGCTCAAGCTGATATTGCAGAAGAGATCATTCAGGATATTCTTCAACCACCTGAAGCACCTGGAAGCATCTTTGACGATGTTGAGAACTATCAACCAGACCAATCTACTGCGGCAGCTGAACCATCTTAGAGTACGGAGGAAGATGAATCCGAGACTGATTCAGATGAGGCAAGGGATATTAGGGATGTAGAAAATCCACCAACATGTTATGGTCGTTATTGTTCTCATGTGATTATGCCGCAGACTAGGCAGCAGCAGACATGAAGGCTTCGGGATGATGATGATGAGTATGAACTAGAAGAGGAGACTATGGAGAGGCATCAGAGGGATAAACATCAAAGGATAGATCAATCGGTGCCCTGTACCTCTGCAACAGTACCACCACCAGTTATCACCACAGCCGCACCATCGTCATTAGTTACATCTTCCCCCGAGACAACTAAATCTAATAGCCAGATCCTTTTACGGCTTCAAGCTCAAATTGATAATCAGGCTGTGCAGATTCTCCAACTGACTAATGCGGTTATTGAACTTCAGAAGCATAACGTCCAACTAGATCAAACGGTAGTTGATCAGCAGCATAAGATTACCACCCGTGAGGATCTACTGGCACAACTTTTGGAAGATCGTCTAGTTCAGGGGGAGAGCTATAGAAAAGATGCCTTGAAGCATGTTCAGAGGGACGATTAAGAAGACGACCCAAGTTTGAATAAAGACAGTGAACTGGCAGATCTTTCAAAACAATAATCCGCTCAGCCTCCTGAACATCAAAGGGAGTCTAGTTCATCAGCCCAGGACAAGGGCAAAGGTAAGGCTACAGAGACAGGACATGTAACTGAAAAAGACTTGATAGAAACTCTGTCAGGGTTAGTTGAAGATGAGTTGATGCTTGATTTTGAAGATGACTTAAATCAGGAAGATTTTGAGGAAGGAGAACCTATTTCTGAAGATATTTATGATTGGAAGTCCGATAGATCTAGATGTGCAGAGATCTACACTTAAAGATGAATCGGATTCTGAGATGTCTCAGATGCCAGACAGGGAGCTTACGAGAGAAGAGAAGAAGAAATTGTGGTTTAAGATAGAAGAAGAGAAGATAGACTTGGCTACAAAGAAGAAGAAAAAATTGCCAAGTGCAGGAGAACTGTTAGGTGGCATTTTGAGCTGGTTCTTTGACAATGAACTGCAGCTATTTGTTAGAAGAGATGGGCTGCAATACCTGAAAAGAAGGCTGAAGGATTTCAGTTTCTTGCCAAAGTGTGAAGTTAAAGAGTTAGCTTGGAAGAACTTGATCAACTTTGTAGACGAACCTTATGCTGAAGTAGTCGCTAGAATTATCCGAAGAGAGGGTCGATCTAGAAAGTTTGAAAGGATCGAGCCAAGAGTTGGAAAAAGAGAGATAGATGAACCGATACTGGTAGACCACGGACCAAGATGGTTTATAAACCAGTCAGATGTTTAAAGAAGGTCCCATTGAAGACAATGTCACAGGATGTTCTGGGAAATATGAAGTGGTGGTACGTTGAGCATGAAACTGCTGAAGCTATAATGGAGATTGAAGACGCGAAGATTATTTTGAAGGTATATGAGCCTTTGCATCTTGTGAACCTATCTCAGGGTGATCTGCAGAAGCTTCACGAGCAGCCAATCTTCAATCATGAAGGTTGGAGATCTGAAGGTAGAAAATACCAGAAAGTGGTTAGGGTATGCATTGAACAGGGACTACATGCATGAAGCAATCTGAACAGGTCTAGAATTGTAGATCAATGAAAAACAATTAGAAGTTATCATCAAGGGGGAGTCTGTTGGTACACCCGGTGTGACGAAAACAGTCTAGTTTGTTATTGATAGTCAATTGTAATAGATAGGGCCGTATGATTACCAAGTCATGATAAGTTCATGATTGCTTGATAAGTTCTTGATTTAGTAGGTATGAACTTATGCCTGATAAGTTCATACAAACTTATGGCTGATAAGTTCATACGAACATACATCTGAAGTTCATACGAACTTAGCTGCATGGGCTTGAACTTATAAGTTCGTGGGCTTGGGCCATGCACAAACTTTGCGTGTATATTATGAACTTATGTTCAAGAATTTCAGACACTTCGATAATCTGCATATCAGACGGTTTTTAAGAGAGGGAGAGTGACCAGAGGAGCGATACAGGTTGTAGATTTATATTCCGTCAACTAACATCGTGTTTGGCTCTGTTTTCCCGTGTGAGAATTCGTGTTTGATCCGTTAGTGCTAAACGAGGATTCGCACTCGTTCGACTCCACAACGCCTTAATAGATCTAGTAGGGAGGGACCTTATAATTTGATCGAGCGTCGTTCACTCGCCAAAAATAACCACTAAATACCTCAGAAGTTAGGGTAAGTAGGGATCAACTCCACAGGGAGCGACAGGTTATTTAACTGTATTCGAGCGACTAGCGTTGCGAACTTTGGTTGATTAAAAATTGATTATTTGCAAAAGAATGTTAGTAGCTTTATAAAATTCAATAAACTACTTGCTTTGCCCAATTCCAAGCGAAAACCTTGATTGAACGTGTTTAAATAAATACGTTAAACGAGATTATCCACTCCCGGATTCAACATTTAGCTTTCATGTTTTACTTTTGTAGGTCCCAAAAGGTTTCCCAAGTGTATAGCTCTAAGCTGTAAAGGGGGGGGGGGGGTGAATACAGCTATTTAAAACTTAAACACTCTTTTCTCAATGTTTGTATGTATTATTAACAAAAGTTAATTACAAACAAGCTTGAATGCGAAAAGGTTCAAGCTGAGATGACAGATACAACAGTTTGTCAACTAATCTAAAACACACTCAGACTAGTTACAATGATCACACTCACTTAGAGTCACTCACTGTTTTTTCAAGACTCAGATGGACAACTTATACAAGAACAGCTTAAACACACTTGACTGTTTTATATAAGCAGACTTGCATGCATGGAATAACATGGCAGAATCTTTGTCTTTTCTTTTTTGTCACTGTTGCATAAGGCTTTAACCAAAAGAGGAATGTCAACTTTGCATCTTTCTTCTTTTGCTAATGCCATTTTGATATAAGAAAAGGTCTGTCACCCTTTTTCAAATATCTGTTTGTTATCATGTAACAGAACAGCGTGGGCAGGCTGTGCAGTTCTGTTTTCCACTTTGTCTTCGACTTGTAAACTGATCTTGTAGCCAAAAACAATACATGATGACTTGGAAACATATTCCATAAAGTGTTTAACCTGTTCACAAAGAACAGGTTCTGTTCACAAAGAACAGAACACTTAAAAACTGCCCAAGCTGCTCAAAAGAGTAGAGCAGCGTAGACAGTTTATGCCCAGCCTGTTCAGCAGACAGAACAGCTTGGACAAACTGTCATTGCTGCAAGTAAACAGCTTTGGGCTGATATTTCAAATCATTTTCAGGTTTCAATAAGGCATATAACAGGCCATAAATTCAACCTTCAAATGCATCAACAAGTTTGATTAAAAATCTCCCCCTCAGATGTACAGCAGGTTTGACTGAGGCCTTTTTGTGCCTAACAACTTTTATGAATAATATTAAGATTACAAAGACATAATTTTTTATAATTGTTATTAATGTCATTACTTGATCTTGGGTATAGCGCGTGTTACTTTATTTACTCATCTTAATTAAACAAATAACTCGACACGAATAATAAACTATCAACGAACTATCTTACGAAATGCAACAAGATAAATAATCATCATGGTGTTTACAATCAAAGCATAAGTATTCAACACACGGAAACATAAATAAATCGTGTGTGCAGTGATCAAGAGTTTTGGATTCATCGTAGGTAGAGCCGTGCATTGTCTCGTACGTTTTTCATAGCCGTATCCGGTCAAACGTGATCAATATAAGGTTATTCCCTCTGAAAATGCGCCCTTTTCCGTCTGATACATCAAGTATAAAGAGGCAAACCCCCAAACCCTAAATAAAATGTGGAATTAATTTCAGATACATCGTGACATCTCTAAGACATTTGTGCAAATATACCTCACCACTACCATCCTTTTAGCTCAAGGTTATAGTGTGGAATTCACGTGGGTCACTGGACCATCTTTTTCCTCAGTGCATTCTTCTTGCTAATAATTTTTTCTTTGTTTTCATATTTATTCATTGGCATGCAAAGTCTATGTTTTTCTTTCAAGTTGAAACGTGACTTTTTAACTGATCCATGTAGCAGCATTCAAGTCAACCACTCCCAAAATAGTTGGCCTTATAGGAATAGGCATGATAGTACCCTTCAGAATTAGTTTTCTGAATAAACTAGGCCACACTTAAATTGAGGCTAACTCGTGTTCACTTCCTCCCCCTTATTGCATTAATTAATAGTGCCTATTGGAATCTTTGTTATTTATCATTCAATACTGCACATTATATCCTACTCCTAATTTAGTTCTCTTCTTTGTTTACACGTGTTTATGACTCTTTGTGTTATACTTAAACTCATTTATTTATATTTCCTTGCTTGACACCGATCTATCTATCATCATCATATTTAAGTCGCAAGCTTAGAAACAAAGACAGTTGCAAAGAAATTGATCAAGTTATTTATTTGTTAGTTCTTCTGTCTCAACCAAACTCAAGAAACCACACTATTATTCAATCACGCAAAACAAAATAAAATACGATAATTAAAACTTATGCGTTAGAACGATGCTACCTGATTACTGAGGCGGAGCTTGTCCGAAGAATATATTATAGAACTCAATGAAGGGACCGTCATGGTGGGTTGGTGTTCGGCGGGAGCCTCACTCATTGCCCTTCTCGTGTAGTGGGGATTCGACCATACGCAAGAAAGTATTGAGGTGTTTGTTCCTCAATAGTTAGCCTCTCGAAATTTTGCCAATTGTAGTCTTCATACTGTTGGTATGGAAGTCCCGCATTGTAGTTCCTGTGATCCCGCACCGCTTCTGTATAAGCCCACTGTTGTTGACTGTAATAGGCATTTTGGATTGTCGTTGCTCTGACTTCAGTTTAGATGTCATCAATCCTCTCCGTTTGAGTCTCTAGCGCGTGGTGGAATTCATCCATCCGTCCAACCACATCCTTTTGAAAGTTATCGATTCGCAAGTTCATTGCATCCAATCTTGAAATTATTTGGGACATGTCGTCCACAGCTCTCGTCTCATTTACTCATTTTGCTTGATTTTGCTGGAACTCCTTTTCCCCCTCAGCGCTATACTGCTCCCTATGAACCTTTCCAATTTCCTATCCGAAAATCTCAAACACTTTGTATCATTGCGGCTGTTATTGAGATTCCTGAGACTGCCTTCTGTCAGAAGTAGGAGATATTGCTTATTGGGCTCGTAGAAACTCATAGATGAGCCATCCATGAGGAATGATCATTCTCTCCCTCGTGACGTACATTGACTATAAGTCATTCATTACAACCCAAGCAAATGAAAGGTTAGGCTCTCCGGTTATCAACACATGGAGTATCGTTACTTCCTTTTACCTGATCTTCGTCAAAACTCTCTCTCGGAAGCACATTGTTGGTGACTATATTGTGTAGCACCTTAGCCATCGAACTCAAATCTCTTCTTGCATATGCGGGGTACCCTGCAGCTATGTTATAATTTACCTTTAAAATCTCTGCTAGCTGCGTTGTCCATTCCAGCTCCAAAGTGCGGTCCGTAAATGTCAGTTGTGCATCAGTTTTATATTCATAGGTAAACATTCGACCATCATCCATGCCAACCCCAATATCCACATTAGATATGTCTTGTATAGCTCGTGCTGTCATGGGAAATTCGTGTCCATCAACACTGCCTATTAACGTGAAGTCCCCCGGATATCGACCTGTTCGTGTCTTAATGTCGAAATCCACTCTATGACTTCCTCTTGGTAAATGTGTTCTCCACCGAGTCCCAACATCAATTTCCAACCCAAGTAGTCGAAGTTGTGCACTATCCCAAACTCTTCAAACTCACCTTTTTTGACTCTTTTCTCCACCAATACTTTTCCAGAGAATTTCTTTGTCATTAACAATTATTGGCGGATGTTCACGGGGTGTTGTGATAGTAATTTTGATGAGTCATAATCCACCATCGGTCGAGCGGATGAGCTAGGGCCTTCACCTACTCATTGCTTAGTCCTTCATGACATCTATAATTAACGACAATTTAGTTGTATATATAATTGCATCAAATTCACATACTCATTACTTTACTTAATTTATCATATTCCCTTCTCTATGTCGTAATATATAATTGTGCAACATATGCCATAGGTTGAAATAGTCTTGTTAATTATCACTAACCTCTTATGCTTGTATCACATTTACTAAGTATAGCTAATTTGCATAGAATAGCAACCAACTTTATATGATTTTGTTGATATCAATTTTTTCAAATTAAGAAAGATATATCCTCTTTACTAGGCACCCTATTCATGTATCTTTAGTTAATTTATCTAGACAAGCATGTATCAAAAGTCAACAAAAGTCAAAATTGGTTACAAACCTCCATTAAAGCTACACCTTCAACCTTGCAGAAAAATTTTCAAAAGAATACATACCTTAGAGAGTTAGAAAGATGAAGATGCTTAAACTTGAAGGGTTGGATCTCTTGGATCTAGTTTCATAATTTTCTTTAAACTTCGCCAACTTGAGTTGACAACTCTAGTTTAAATACTTGAGTTGACAACTCAAGTTTAAATAGTATTAACACCAAAAATGGAACTTCGAATCTCTTTAAGTGGGTTATTTGAGCAAAACAGTTGAGATTTTAGGTGAGAAATGGGTGGGGACCGGCGGCGCAAAGGGAGACGTATGGTAAATGTTTTGTGAAGGGTTAAATGAACTTTACTTCCTATTTATTTCTGGCCAAGGATCGATGGGCGCACACCGGGTCGCAGGCCTTGGCCGGCGGCTGCACCTGGGTGACCCATTCGTTTCAAAAATTTTCGTTTTTCGCATTTGCTAGGGGTATGCTTAGTTCGTTAAAATGGTCATTTTTCGTAAAATTTTTCTCAGTATTAAGATATCTAAAATGAATAATGCATTTTCAAGATATCTAAAAAGCAAAACGCGTTTCCCTCACCAACTTAAAGAATAGGGACGTCTTTGGCACACAAAAAAAATTAATTAGGAAAACGGGAAACTTTTACGAATAAAATATAGAGCACCACGTGTAGCATCTGAGCATCAAAATGTAATGTCATGATATTCAAGCATAGGAAATATAGTGTTAGTACAAGACACGATTAGCTAGGAAGTAGGGTTTTCGCCCCTCGGCGTCATGTACAGATTACAACTAAAATTTTCAACGATATATAAGGAAAGTAAACGTTCTGGTAATTTGATTTAGACAACCGGTAGTAGCTTCAAAGCTCCTCTGGTGAAGTGGGATGCAAGGTTATTGCAGAGGCGGGACGGGATTCACGTTGGAACGTCGCCCTCTCGAGCTTGTCCACATTGGAATGGAGACTTGACAACCATCGGGAATGTGCGCCCACCGAGATGGTATGCATCCTCATCCCCTTCTGTAGTTTCTACACTTCTGACATCAACACTTTGTTTGCGTTGAGCAACCCTTCGACCGCCGCCTTAATTCAATCAAATCGGGCATCCAAGAGTTCATAGTTTAGTTGCCTTTGACTCGAAGAACCGCCCATTTCCCTTGGATCCACATTCAATCGTGCCTTCCCCCTATTGTCCTTTTGCACATAAACATAAAACGATTACTTAGTGATATCACTGATGTTGTCTCATGAGATGGATCACAAATAACAAAGGGCTCCGTAGTATGTTAAAAAAATTAACCCCACCATCATTGCTCGTGTAAACCATACGTTGTTTGGCCTCAAAAGTCTCTTGTTGGCACCTTCCGAAATAACCCCCATGTTGATAAACAATTCACTTAGCATTCAGGCGTGTCGAATTTCCCTTCGAGTTCTCAAGAGTGTCGCATCCCATAAAAGTTGCATGATAATGTATGCGAGAGATATGGCGGGCCGACTCGTCATGAGGGCATGTACAACCATTGCCTCCCGAGCCCAAACTGATGTCATATTAGCGAAGCGAGGAAGGATGTGGAAGACTACCAATTTCCAAAGCACTTTTGCCCATAGCCGGAGGTCTCGTCGGTAGTACTTTGTATAAGTATGGGCTTCCTCAATGGTTAGGTTAAATACCTCAACGAGCTATTTAGCCCACCCTTCGGAGTGGCAAAGGACACCACCGGCTAGGTCCACCTCGGTCCAAAACTCACATCGGCGTGGTTCATACGTGTCAAATTCAAAGTAATCACACAAATCCGATCTCGAGATTACCACCTCAGTGTTATGGATGGTATCCCGGAGTTCAAAACATTCCTTTATCTCCCTTTCATGGATAACATGAGTTTCCAAACGAAGAGCGCCCGAACACCCCAATCGGTCGAAGCTTTCAAAAATCCCAAAGTCTTTGAAATCTGATTCTTTCTAGGTTCTCTAAATGAAAAAATGGAACGGTGCTTTCAGCTTTGATGATGTAAGTGGTGGCGAGGGATTCTCAATGTTGATGGGGATCGGCATATGGACACGCAGACATAGGGTTCTTGTGGTGCGATGACTTGAATTGGCGCTATATTGACTTGCCATTGATTATCAAACAAGACACGAGATTTGACAAGAACACTAGATGCACACTATGTGACTACATCGTGATGTATAAACCATCATGAATGTTTCATGATTCCAGCTATATGCACTTATGTCCTAATGTGCAACACATGATGACCGATTCTTGCCTACAAGATGTGGGATTATGAATAAAGAATGGAGCAATATAACCTCTAACTGGTGTGTTAGGGCATGAAATCTATCAACTAAGCCATGAGCACTTCGTGCATGAACACATACATTACATGGCATCATTATGAACATTATGTATGTGACATAGAAATGAATGACAATTGGGATCTTGATCATAAAATCATTGAATTAAATGCCCCTGGAAGTACCCATTATCTTAACGACATTCATGGCGCTAATTCGCACAAAATGTTTGTCTATATATGTGTGTTTATCAACGTACCAAAATTAGCATCTCATTATGAATGAGACTAAATAAACCCATTCTAATCATTATAACCTAGAAACAAGCAAACGATATCGATGGAAACCTAAAATCAACTTCCCCACATTCTTGGTGATTTATCATCTTATTTCCACATAATCTCATGGAAGCACACTAAATACAGTTCTAGAACTTAAATGGGGGTTTGGGGCAGGAAATTCCGTACACATGTTCAAGCATGCTTGAAGAAAATCATGAATAACATTGGACATCTTAAAACTCTATACTAACATTGAAGCTTTAAAAGGATATCATACTTACAATGGGCAGATTTACAACTTAAGAGAAGATTGGAGGGAAACCATCTTGCTTAAGAGAGCCCTAGTGCCAAAGAGATTCAAAATTTTCGGATGTAATAGAGGGTGTAAAGAGCAAAGGGGTGAAAAATGAGAGTACAGGCCATAAAAGTTCACCAGTTGACTTCGTCAGAGCGCAACCTTGCGCCACACGGTGCGCAAGAGGCGCAGCATGGGGCGCAACCTTGCGCTTGGCCCTTTGGGTTCATCCACCAGGTGCATTTTGCATGTGTACTTCACTCCTTGGTTGGTCCCGAACTTATATAGTTGCTATAATACATTTAAGGTCTACAAGTGTCGCAATATATGTATATTCCTTTTGATTTTTCTAGTTTGATAAGATCCCGATAGTTAATGCCATTCCCAACTTAATCGTTCACCGTGCATGATGTTTTTATTAATTTCAGGTCCTAGTTCCAAACATATGTGTTTAATAGAAATATAGAAATTACTTAAACTGATTAAAATCATATTTCCGTGGAGAAAATGATTGCATTTAGCTTGTGCAATAACCCTTTAAACCCCTCGTTAGCCCGAGTGGACAAGTTTTAGTCTCATGAGGGTTTCTATAGAACATACCCACAAAGTTCTCTAGAATGCCATCCAGGAAGCACTAACTTTAATGTCTTCAGCCAGACATACGACTCCCTAATAATTAGGTGGCATCCTCTTAGACCATCGTCTCAGATGATACGACATCTCCAGCGGCCTATTGCACGAACACCTTAAGTCGATGCCCGTTGACTTTAAATGGATCACCACCTTTTTGGTCTTGTATTTCTACTGCACCATGAGGATAAACGTTAGTCAGTACGTACAGACCTTTCACTTACTTTTTAATTTGCCTGAGAATAGCCGTAGGCGTGCATTAAATAGCCACACTTTGTCACCCTTATTACACACCTTCCTTTTAATTAGACGATCGTGGTAAGCCTTTATCTTTTCTTATATATTTTAGCACTTTCGTAAGCTTCCCTATGGATTTCTTCTAGTTCCATTAGTTGGTGTTTCAGGTTTACAATGGCATCCGTGAATGTGAGATTTGTATTCTTAATGGCCCATAGTGCACGGTATTCCATTTCAACCGGTAGATGACATAACTTCCCGTACACTAACTTGTATGAAGACATTCTAATAGCGGTTTTGAAAGAAGTGCGGTGTGTCCAGAGTGCATCGTCTAGTCGTGTAGACCAATCTTTACGATCTGGCCGCACTCTCTTCTCTAGTATATGTTTGATCTCTCTATTGGATACTTCTACTTGTCCATTAGTTTGTGGATGGTATGGGGTACGATCTTGTGGGTGACTCCATAATGCTTAAGTAATTTTCCAAAACATGTTTTTGTAAATGTGAACCCTCATCGTTAATTATAGCTCTAGGAATTCCAGGACGTGTATAAATGTTCTTCTTAATGAACAGACAAACTACCTTATGGTAATTAGTCCTTGTAGCCTCTGCTTCTACCCACTTAAAGACATAATCAACTACCACGAGTATATATTTGAAACCGTATGACTTAGGAAAGAGTCCCATAAAGTCTATGCCCCACACGTCAAATATTTGAACAATAAGAATCTGTGTCATGGGCATTTGATCTCGTTCCAGAATACTCCTATTTTTTGGCATCGCACGCACGAATTAACAAATTCGTATGAATCTTAAAAGATAGGAAGCCAAAAGAATTTACATTGTAGAATCCAATGGACTGTCTTTTTTGCACTGAAGTGACCACCGCATGCATACCAATGTCAGTGATTTAAAATATCATAATTCTCATTGTCTGGCACACATCACCAGATAATTTGATCTGCTACAATTTTGAACAAATCCTTGCTCCTCCCAAATATATTGTTTGGTTTGAGAGAAGAAATATTTTCTCTGATGTGAGTTCCAATGGCCAGTGATTTTCCCTCTGACAAAATAATTTACTAGGTTAGCAAACCATAGCACTTTTGCGATAAACGATAGTTGTTCATCTAGGAAATTATCTCGAATGGAATCAAGCATATCTGTGGTGATTGCCGGTAAACTTGAAAGATGGTCTGCTACTACATTTCCTGTGCCTTTTTTATCTCGAATTTCCAAATCAAATTCTTCTAATAGTAGTATCCAACGAATCAACAGTGTTTTGCATCTTTCTTAGCCAACAGGTGCCATAAGGCACTCTGATCGGAGTACAAAATTACCTTAGCTCCCCAGACATATGATCTAAATTTATCTAACGCATAAACCACTACAAGAAATTCGTTTTCGGTCGTTGGGTAATTTATTAGATCTTCTGAAAATGTCTTACTTGCATAGTAGATAACCACATGTTTTTAATCCACTCTTTGGCAAAGAACAGCACCTACGATCACTGGCATCACACATGATCTCAAAGGGTAGAGACCAATATGGTGATTGCAAAATAGGTGTGTCTGTGAGCTTAGTTTTTTGTGTATCAAATACTTCTACACATCCTTTGTCAAAGTTGAATTAGGTGTATTTTAACAATAGGTTACACAAGGGTAAAACACTGTATGACCTAGGAAAGAACGCACCCCTTTGATATTGGTAGGCGGTGGCAGGGATGAAATAAGTTGTATTTTTGCACGGTCAACCTCCATTCCTTTTCTGACACTACGTGTCCTAGTACCACTCCCTCTTTGACCATAAGGTGACTCTTTTCACAACTTAATACCAAATTAGTTTCAATATATTGTTTGAGCACTTTTTCTAAGTGAAATAAACACCCTTCAAATGATTTATCGAATGGTGAAAAATCATCCATGAAGATTTCAAGAAAGCCTCCGACCATATCTAAAAATATTGCCATCATACAGCGCTTGAATATGGCTGGAGCATTACACAATCCAAATGGCATTCTTCGCTAGACGAACGTACCATACGGACATGTAAAGTTAGTTTATCTTGATCCTCTGGGTGTATTGGGATTTTATTATAACCTGAGTAGCCTCCAAGAAGCAATAACACTTTTGTCTTACTAATCTCTCTATAATTTAGTCGATAAACGGAAGAGGAAAGTGGTCTTTCGAGGTTGCAGCATTTAATTTTCTATAGTCGATGCATACTCTCCACCCAGTAACAGGTCGAGTAGAAATCTTTTCTCCTTCTGGAGTGTCAACTACAGTGATTCCTGATTTCTTGGGAACGTTTTGGGTGGGACTAACCCACTGGCTATCTTATATAGGATAAATAATTCCTGCATCTAGCCATTTCAGCACTTCGCTCTTCACCGCTTCCCTTAGATTGGGATTCAGTCGTCACTGAGCATCTCTAATTGGTTTAACTGTTGGATCAGTGATAATCCAATGCATGCACATTGTTGGACTAATCGCTTTAAAATCTACGATAGTCCAACCAACCGCTTCCTTGTGTCTTGACAATACTTCCAACAATGTCTATTCTTGTTCATTAGTAAGATCAGTTGCAATGATTACAGGCAATGTGCTGTCAGGACTAAGAAAAGCGTATTTAAGATGAGAAGGAAGTGATTTCAACTCCAGTATTGGTGGCCATTCAATAGAAGGTTTCGCTCACTATGGTAAATTAGTAGGGAGTTTTTCAATTTTGTGTGTCCATGGTGGTTCCTTAGAATCCACTACTTGCGCACATTCAATTTCGAAGGCACTATATTCGAATTTGCTTTCTAGCTTATGCTCAATATTATACATAAAAAAGTTCCACTGGATCCTTACACCTTATTGTTGATAATCGTTGTTGTACCAAATCATCACCTAAATCAATAATATAACACTCTGATTCCAATGGTGCGTTGGGTACAATATTAAAGACATTCAATCTGAGTTTGCGATTTCTGAAAGCAATGTCTACAGCTCCTGTTCTGCAACTGTTTTGAGCATTGATCGTAGCTAAGAAGTGAGGACCTGGATAGATTGCCAGTTGGCTCTCTTTATAGCTACTGTCCGAGTCCAAAACCAAGAAATGAATTGTATAGTAGAAGTCCTCAACCTTAACAATTACATCATATAACATCCCTTGTGGAACTTTCGTGGATCTATCGGCTAATTACAAGATGACATCTGTAGTTTGCAATGTGCCTAGATCATGTTAGTCAAATAAATTGCCAGGCAAGATGTTGACACTTGTACCTAATTCTAGAAGCGGCTTCTTAATCTGAACATTGTTGATACTAACGGGTCCTTTAATTTAGGCGGTAGTGAGTTTGTAATGATTGCACTAACTTGATCAGTCGAATTTATTTGTTTAGGAAGAGAGACTGTGAACTTACTGATATCGCTGATTTCATGCATATATTTAATGGGATGCCAATATGTTTTAATGTGTTATTTTGCATGAAAAGATCAACTTTTAATCCAAAACATCATTATTGATGTAATTGTTGTCTTTGGCTAGGTTATTGATGAAACAAGAAAATGAAGCTAGGAAAAGACACAACGCACTGTGTAACCTAAGCCAATGCGCCGTGTCACCTTAGGGACACCACGCGTCTTCTGGGGCTATGGATTCTGTTTCACGACGAGCATGGTGAGGGCGCCGTCAACTGAGCAATGCGGCGCGTCTTTTGAAGAAATAGTTTTTATATTCTGAAGTGTAGTTCAATGCGGCGCATCATACCAGTGCATTTTCAATTCCTAGTCTTGTACTTAATCTATAGAATCGTGACAACACAACGACACGTCACCGGGATGACGCGACACGTCAATCCCAGCCTATAAAAGTTGATCTTTTTTTGCATTAAACTCATTCTTTGACATTTTCACAACCTCACACACGAAAAATACTCTCTTAGGAAAGGAAAGAAACTCGTTTAGGCTATTTTGGGATGAAATCTTGAAGGGGAACATCACCACAACACCGAAAAGCATCGTGAAGGGAGCAGTTGTTTGTGTAATCATGTGGGTTTATAAACCCTAAACATTGGATGATGTTTATTTTGTGTTGGATTAAATATTGTAGTTGTTTCTTACTTTGAAGGAAGATTTATAACTTTGGCTACGTATTTGCACTTGCATGTAACTAATGTTATCGAATCGTTTATATTGTTGATGTGAATCTCGATATAAAAAGTGTTCTGATTCGTGAGATGATAAAAAACACCTTTCATAGAAAGAAACTATATGTAAGTATTCAGATTGCATTTTCGGTAAAAAAAAAATTATATTTGAGTGATCTTTGTTTTTTATTGTTGATTATGGGATGATAGAATTATAGTTGAGAGTTCTTTAGAATTTTATCGTCATTAATTGCATCGCAATTTGTAATAAGTCGGTAGTTGAGTGATCTTTGCTTACTTGTAATTTATTGTATAATTTAAGGAGTTGAATTCATATTTGGTTGATCTTTATGGTTTTACAGCTTTAATTCATATGATAGTTAAACCAACCGATTGTATTGTTTACTCATCCAATGTTTAAGGGGAGTAGTCCCACGTGATTGCCCTTTTCAAGATTGTCTTTCCAAAACTTCATGTTCTGTTAGTATATTCACTGTTGAAGTGTGTTATTTTGTTCGGGAATCTAAGTTTACTTTTCAAAACTATCAACCTACAATCATCACTAACTATTAACTGACGGTTTTATATCATAATCCACCAATTGTCCCTGAGTTCGACAACCCGACTTACTTAAGCTATGCTAGCAAACGATAGGAAATACTTGCCTTTTTGTCCCCTAGTTCCACTTTTGTTAGTCTCGTTCTTTATTTTATATTATAAAACCAAGGTGTGCTAGCGACACATCATGTTTTTGGCACCGTTGCCGAGGACAAGCGCTGTGATTTTGAGAATATTCGGTCGTTTTTGTTAGTTGATTTAAAAAATAATAAGAAGTGTGGGAATTATTTAAATATTCATAGAATTCCTTAACAATTTTCTTATTTGTTTATCGTCTTTAATTTGTGGCTATGTTTTTCTTAATTGCTGTCGTATTTTATTTTGTTCGGTCATATTTTTCTTGGTGTGTTTTGTGTAGGATGGATCAAGAATTTAAGTTGTATGAAGGCGATCATCGAAGAAGTTATTACAAGCCCGATTATCAAACATCACACATATCCCACACCAACACTACCAAAGTCAAGACACCTAGCATTCGTATCAAAGTCTAACACAATATCAACCCGAGATAGAGTCGAGCTAAGAGGCTCTATTTCGTCAAAGTGAGATGAGCAACACGATTTAGAAATCCTTGACAACCTCATAAGCCGAAGGAGTCAAGTGGATGAATTGGTTACAAAAGGGCCATCGGGAAGTAGTTCAAGCAAAATAAAGGAGATCCAAGAAAACCATGAGCACACTCACTTTTGTTACACCGATCTTAACAATTCAGATGACAACGTTAAGTGTGTTTATGATGAGACTGCTCTAGATGCGCTTTCGATCATCAAACCATCGGAGATAATAATGGACAAAATGCAAATCCCAAGCTTACAAAGTACCGCACGCATCCCACCTCCGATGATTGATGATGAGACTGGAGTTGATATGCCTCCACCTATATACAATGATGGAGTTGACTATGAATTTATTGATGAACTCTCATTTGTATATATTGATTTTGTGACGCCATCGCCTGTCTATAAAAGTACTAATTCTTCGATGGATTTTTTTGGTGATACTGGAAGTCTTGACTCATGACCACCCAAGGAACTTCATAACCCTCCAGCGCCGAAACGTAAACATTTACGCGCTGATGTAGGTAGTGGGTAAGAAGTGTCAGTCTGTACCGTCAAAAATTGTTTATTGCACTCAACTTAAAGGTATATCTCTTACCCTTTTCATTCCATTAAAAGTTAAGCCGAGTGGAATAGGGTCAAGCTTGGGAGCCTATAAATAAGTGCTTTCCGGGAGGCAACCCGTGATATAGTTTTAGCTTTTATTTCAATTTACTTTATTTTGATCTCTAGTTTGTAGTTGAGTATTTTGTTAGAGTTTTCTGATTTTCTATATTCTTTGCTTCTTATGTGGCAATCATTGAGCTTCATGGACCGAACCTATTTACAAGATTCATCTTTACAGGGGAGTTTCATGTTATTTCCAATCTCATCTGTGCTTATACTTGTTCTAGACATTGGGGACAATGTCTCAATTAAGTTTGGGGTGGGATATGGAAAACGTTAACTTGAGCTTGCTTGTCCTTGAATAAACCTATTTTGTATGCTTTCACGCATTTTTTTTAAATCCTAATTAATTTTGGCCTACTTTTAAACTTTTTGGGTTCTCTTTTAGCATGATAGACTCATTGGTATTATTGTTCTGTTCACTATGCTTGTAAAACTGATTGAGAAAGTTAGGAGTTTGTCTAAATAAGTGTGAGATGTTTGATTGCATGTAACACATTTTTAAAACATAATTGCATGATTTAGCATAAATTGACCCCTAAATTCGTTTCGAGAAAATTTGAGCCGGATAGCATTCATATTTAATGCTCATATTCATTTGATGTGTGTTATGCTCATGTTAATATTTTACCTGGAAACTTGTTTGATAAGCATGATCTAGGTAAGTTACAGACAACTGATATTATCCTACAACTGGCAGATCGATCAACCAAGTGCCCAAGAGGTATTTTATCAGACGTCATAGTAAAGGTTGAAGATAATTACTATCCAGTTGACTTCCTAGTGTTGGACAACGAAGTTCAACGGGAGATAATCAACCGGCTATTATCTTACGCAGACCTTTCTTAGCCACAATTAATGAACAAATTAATTGTAGGAAGGAGCAGTGGATATTGCCTTTGGTAATAGGAAATTAAGATTTAATGTATTTAACTCTTCAAGTGTCTCTGCTATTGATTCCGAATGTTATCTTATAGACAAGGTGGATGAACTTGCGTAGCAGCATAGTTCGTTAATCAACACCAAAGATGCTACAGAGTTATTTTTTGCTGAGAGTGAATTAGCCAAGTTAAATCATACTGAGTGTGATGAGTTAGATGTAGTCATGGAATCCACATTGGAGTCAAAACAACCACCGTGGACGCATAGAACTGAAAAATTACGTACTGATTTACCAAAGTCAGCCAAACCTTCTATAGAACAACCACCTGTTCTAGAATTAAAGGAGCTTCCATCGCATCTGAAATATGCTTTTCTAAGTCAGAATGACACGTTGCCTGTCATAATTTCATCAGATCTGACTGAAAGTGCTAGTCAAATATATAGAAGTAGTAGGGTGGACGATAGCTGACTTAAAAGGAGTCAGTCCTACTTTGTGTATGTACCGAATCATTACTGATCCAAAAGCTAAACCAGCTCGGGATGCACAAAGAAGGTTGAATCCTAATTTGAGAGAGGTAGTTAAGAAGGAATTGTTGGGAAATAGTTTAAGTATGTTCAAGCTGTTAGTTAGACTTCTCAGACTGTTAGTAGATTTTATATGTAAATCCAAAGTTCATGCTGCTAGTTGAAGAAACTCGAGCTGCCAGTGTAAAAGTTCAAGCTGCCAGAGCAAAACAACTCAAGCTGCTCTGTTCATGATGTCAAGTGATTCAAGCTGCTCAACAGTTTCAGAAACAGAAAGTGCTGATTTTCAGGAAACGATATCTACATGAAGATTCCAGCATATCTACTATCAGAGAAGTCATTATTCGTGAAGGAAACATATCAAGAAGCAATATAAATACATAGAATAGGTCATTCTATTGTATAGGAGTTTTCTGCATATTTTGAGTCTGTAATTGCTTTATTGATAGAGTTTTCATAAGCCTCTAAGGTTGTAAAACCCTAAGAACAGACTGTGTTCTTCGTCTAATAAAACAGATTAGAGGTGATTGTAATCATTAAGATCAGCAATACAAACAGTCTTGATCAATTCTTGTGTGTTTATTCATTATTGATTCTGAAAGTTTTTGTTAAAATAATTAAGTGTTATTCCGCAAACTTCTTGGTTAAACTTTAATTCAAAGCAAGATTATTGATTTATACTCTGATAAATTCAACTCAGTTAGTCTTGGTAATTCAGTTTTAGATCCTGACAAGTGGTATCAGAGCCACAGGTCGTTCTTTGTTTTTCAAAGTCGAAAACTTTCTTTTAAATCTTTAATTGTTTTGCAATGGAATTTTAAAATAGCAGCAGTGGATCTGGGCTAGGACTCAAAGTGCCTATGCTCAAGCCCACTGAGTTTGAGATGTGGAAACTCAGGATTCAACAGCATATTCAATTCATTGATTATGCCATATGGGAAGCTGTTGAATTTCCTCTTGTAGTTGATCCAGAACTTGATGATGAGGGAAAACCAGTCAAAACTCCTCCAAAAACTGAACTTGAAAGGAAGGCTAGAATGAATGAAGTGAAAGCACTTACACTTTTACAAATAGCCATTCCTAATGCTTATCAACATGAGTTCAAAAAGTTTTATACTGCTCATTCTCTTTGGAATGCCTTAGAGAAGAGGTTTGCTGGTAATGCCAGTACCAAGAGAAACCAAAAGGATCTCTTGAAACAGCAGTATGAGAACTTTTCTAGTGGCAAGAATGAAAACCTTACTCAAATTTTTGACAGGTTCAACAAACTGATAAGTGAACTGGAAAGTGCAAAAGTCAATCTGGATCAAGATGAAGTCAACAGAAAGTTTCTCAGATCTCTTGGAGAAGAATGGACAGTCTATGCTGCACAATGGAGAACAAAAGACACTCTTGATTAGATAGAATTGGATGATCTGTATAACAGTCTAAGAGTGTTTGAGACTGAGATTGATGCTAAAAAGAAATCCTTTTCTTATAATCACAATACTGCTCTTCTGTCTTCTGAAAAATCTAATAACTGTGATCCTTTTTCAGGTGGTGATGGCAACTCTGCTGAAACTCACTATGAGGCTTTTGTTGCCAATGATGGATTATTTGCTCTAAATGTTGAAGACTTGGAACAAATTCATCAAGATGATCTTGAAGAGATGGATTTAAAGTGGCAACATGCAATGCTGACCATGAGGGCCAAAAGATTTCTTAAAAGAACTGGAAGGACCAACTTTCAAGCCAAAACAGAAGGCAAACCAGCTTTTGATAAATCAAAAGTGGAATGCTATAAATGCCATAAGCTTGGTCACTTTGCCAGAGAATGTAGATCTCAAGGTCAACAGCCATCAAGGACTTCACAGCCCATTCAAACATCATCATCAACAGCACTTGTCTCTCAAGAAGACAATGTGTTTGACTGGAGTGATCAGACACAGAGGAAGAATTTCAAAATCAAGCTCTAATGGCAGAAACATCAAATGTCTCCTCCACTGAACTACCATCTGAGGTAAACTCTAAACTCTGCTCTCAATCATGCAAAAACATGGTTAAAAAGTACAGAGATCATAATGAGAGCATGTGCAAAACTTTAGCTAAGATGGAAGAAAGAAGATATGAATACATGCAAGCCATAGAAGATCTGGAAAAACAGATCAATGATTATAAGGATAATGAGATTCAAATGGGCTATGATAGAACCTATCATGAGTGGGAGAAAAAGGAACTAAATAAGAAAATAGAATCTCTGAATAAAAAGGTAGAAGAGACTGAACAAAAGGTGTTAGAGGCTAATAAGAAACTAGAATCTGTTAACATAGATGTAGGAAACTTTAAGTTAGCAAATCAAAAGCTGGAACACCTAATGGAAGTCCAATTTAAAGATAGAGTAAAATCTCAAGTTAATCCCAAAGAAGGAATAGGATACAGAGCTACTCCACCTCCATACAACAAGTACATTCATCCAATGAGTGAGGTTGCTGATAGACTTGTCAATGAACCACTAGATGAGTCTATGACTATTGTAGATCCTATCCTTGATAACAGTCCTGAATCAAAGGAAGATAAGAGTCAAAATAGAGACTGTGACACAATGAGTGCACCCATAGAGGTCCAAGCTCCTAGTAAGAAAGGAAAAGAGAAGATGAGTGTATGCAGTGCTATTCCACAAGTTCCTGTACATTCTAACTGTAACACTACATCTTCATCAAAAGGAAATAAAAGAGGTAAAACTGTTTCTGTCTGCACATGCCAAAAGCATGGTGTTCAAAAGTTTCCTAAACAACAGCAGGTAAGAGGAAATCAGAGAAACAAGAACCAGAAATTGACAGAAAAGTCTGGGTCTCCAATTCAAACTGTCAAAAGGTGTTTTCACTGTGGAAGGAAGAATCACTTAGCCAAGGATTGTTTTTATAAACCAGCTGTTGCAAAACAGACTGTGAAACACACAAAATCAAATCCTACTCAGGCAAAGCACTCAAAGGTAAAACCTTCCACATCAGTGCCAAAGAAAACAGTTGATCACAGGTTTTCAAAAGTTAATAAAAAACAGTCCACACATCAAAAACAAGTTTTGGCAAAGTCTAAATCAAGTTTTAAACAAATATGGTGTGTCAAGGGCAAATCTTCAGCTCAAACTGCTAATGCAAAAGATCAGACTGCTAAGTCAAAATCTGAAACTGTTAGTGCAAAAACTGAAGCTGTTAGCACTACAAACACAGATCAAGCTGCTGAGCATCAATCTGGAACTGCTAGTGAATCATCTGAGACTGTTAGAAGAAAAGATGATCAAAATAGTTGGATACCTCATATTATCACCAAATACTCTCCAAAAACTCCATCAGTAGATCTCACTAAATATAAGAAGTCAAAAACAGTATTTAGTTATGTCAATGTACAAGGCCAACCCAAAACCAATTTGGTTTGGGTTTACTCCACTACTGACTAAGCTGTTATTTGTGCAGGGAAACCACAGGTCTCCTCATAGAACAAGATGGCATTTGGATAGTGGATGCTCTAGGCACATGACAGGCAATTCTGAATGCTTGTCAAATTTCAAAGGTTTTGATGGAGGTTTTGTTGCATTTGGAGGCAACTCAAAAGGAGGTAAGGTTACAGGTAAAGGTACTGTTAATGCAGGCAACATGACATTCCATGATGTTTTGTATGTTGAACAGCTTAAGTACAATTTATTAAGTGTCTCTCAAATCTGTGACAAACAAAACACTGTTCTGTTCACAGATTCTGAGTGCAGTGTTCTTTCAAAAGATTTCAAAGTTCCTGAAAATCTTGTTTTACTAAGAACACCAAGAAAGGACAATGTCTACTGTCTGGACATAGATCTTTTATCTAAATCAAATACTTTAAGCTGTTTGATATCCAAAGCATCATCAAATGAGTCTGCTCTTTGGCATAGAAGGATGTGTCACATGAACTTCAAGTCCATGAATGCTTTTATTTAAAAAGAACCTGGTAAGAGGCTTACCACAAAAGGAGTTCATTTGTGATGATCATTGTGTGGCATGCCTTAAAGGTAAGCAACACAAAACATCTCATAAGGCCAAAAAAGTAAATTCAATTTCATCTGTTCTTCAGCTGCTTCATATGGATCTATTTGGTCCAACATCTGTTTTGAGTTTGAATAAACGGGCTTACTGTTTAGTTATTGTTGATGATTTCATCAGATTTACTTGGGTTTACTTTCTTAGGTCCAAAGATGAAACTGCTGAGCTAGTTAAGTCTTTTATCCTTAAGATAGAAAACCAATCCAAGTCCAAAGTTAAGGTGATAAGATCAGACAATGGAACTGAATTCAAAAATCACATTCTAAACAGTTTCTGTGAGTCCAAAGGTATTGCTAGACAATATAGTGCACCAAGAACACCACAGCAAAATGGTGTAGCTGAAAGAAAGAACAGAACATTAATTGAGGCTGCTAGAACAATGTTAGCTGATTCAAATCTGCCAATGACTTTCTGGGCAGAAGTTGTTAATACAGCCTGTTATGTTCTAAATAGGGTTCAGGTTGTTCAATCACAAGGGAAAACTCCCTATGAGTTATTCCATAACAGAAGTCCCCTAATAGCTTTCTTCAAGCCTTTTGGATGCCCATGTACTATCCTTCACACTAAGACTCACTTAGGGAAGTTTGAAAGTAAGGCTGAAGAAGGATTCTTTGTAGGATACTCAAATCAAAGCAAAGCCTATAGAGTATATAATAGTGTGTCTAAAACCATTGAAGAAAGTGCCAATGTTGAATTTAATGAAAATACTGCTAATGTCAAAGGCACTGGTCCTGATTAGTTGTTTGATTTAGATTCACTAACAAATTCTCTGAGCTTTGTTGAGTATACTGCAGAAGCTGATGCATACAGGGTTGAAGCTGCTAACACAATTTCTCATGCTGCCAATACAACTTCTCAAGCTGCTGGCACAAAGTTTCAAACTGCTGCAGATTCAACCAATTGGGATGAATACACCACTATACCACTTCTGTCATGTGACCCTCCAGGGGTTCTGAATGCTCAACACGATACAGACACTGAAGTGCCACTCCCAAGTCCTGAGAGAACAATTCCAACACAAAGGGAAACAGTCCCAAATTCAAGTCAAGCTGTTCCAGAAGCTGAACCATCCACTGGTTCTGATGGAGATGATACAAATCTTGGATCTTCTTTTCAGACAGAGAGAGAGCCTACACTCAGAGTTCACAAATATCATCCTCTCAATCAAATACTGGGAGATCCAAGCACTCCTGTACAAACAAGGAAAATGGTTCACAATGAGACTGCTGCTGCTGAACAAGCAGTTCCTGAATTCAGTCTAGCTGCTTTTGAACATGCCTGTTTCATGTCTCAGCTAGGACCTAAAAAGGCATCAGAAGCATTGAAAGATTCATTCTGGATTGAGGCTATGCAAGAAGAGCTTCTACAATTCAAAATTCAGAATGTATGGACTCTGGTGGATCTTCCTAAAGGCAAGAGAGCAATTAGTACAAGATGGGTGTTAAGAAACAAGAAAGATGAGAGAGGGATAGTCATCAAGAACAAAGCAAGACTAGTAGCACAAGGGTACACTCAAGAAGAAGGCATAGATTATGATGATGTCTTTGCTCCAGTAGCAAGAATTGAAGCCATCAGACTATTTTTGGCCTATGCAAGCTTCAAAGGATTTAAAGTGTATCAAATGGATATCAAGTCTGCTTTTCTGTATGGAATAATTGAAGAGGAGGTCTATGTGTGTCAACCTCTTGGTTTTGAAGACTACAAGTATCCAGACAGGGTGTACAAGCTAGACAAGGCTCTCTATGGTCTCCATCAAGCCCCCAGAGCATGGTATGACACTCTATCATCATACCTTCTACAGAATGGATTCAAGAGAGGCACTCTGGACAAAACACTTTTCACTAAGTCCATCAAAGCTAAGATTCTACTTGTCCAAATCTATGTTGATGACATCATCTTTGGCTCAACAAATGATTGTTTGTGCATAGAATTTGAGATCCTAATGCACAAAAAGTTTCAAATGAGTTCAATGGGAGAACTCACATTCTTTCTAGGGCTCCAGGTTAAACAGAAGCCTACTGGTCTATTCATAAGTCAATCAAAGTATGTCAAAGACATACTGGAAAAGTTTGGCTATCAAGACACAAAGGTTGCAAGCACTCCAATGGATCCTCATAAACAGCTCCATACAGACAAAGATGACATAGATGTGGACATTCATCTATACAGATCCCTTATAGGATCTCTCATGTATCTAACATCTTCTAGACCAGATATAATGTTTGCTGTCTGTGTGTGTGCTAGGTTTCAATGCTCTCCAAAGGATTCTCACTTGGTTGCTGTTAAGAGAATCTTTAGATACCTTAAAGGCCAACCACACTTAGGCCTATGGTATCCTAAAGACTCTCCCCTTGTACTAACTGCTTATTCTGACAGTGACTATGGTGGATGCAACATTGACAGGAAATCCACAACTGGTGGATGTCAATATTTAGGAGCAAGATTGGTCTCTTGGCAATGCAAAAAGCAAACAACTGTGTCCACATCATCCACTGAAGCAGAATATGTAGCAGTTGCAAGCTGCTGCTCCCAGGTAATGTGGATTCAAAATCAACTAAGAGACTATGGTATGAATTTCTTATCCACTCCTATTTATATTGACAACTCAAGTGCAATCAGCATTGTGCAAAGCCCAGTGAAATTCCCAAAAACCAAGCATATAGAAATCAGATTTCACTTCATCAGAGATTGTAATGAAAAGAAATTAATTCAAGTTACCAAAATACATACAGATGATCAGTTAGCTGATCTATTTACAAAATCTTTTGATGTAGGAAGGTTCACTTTCCTAGTATCAAATATTGGTATGGTAAACATGGATTAATTGGTTTTCTTTATTATCTACTCAGTATGCTTATTTAAGGGGGAGACACTGTTTCATTGAAAAGATGCATAATCTTTAAACTAACAGCATGAGTATTTTGTCATGCTGCTAGTTCATTTTCTCGGACTGCTAGTTTTCACTTGATCTGTCAAAGTGTGCAGGGTATTTGGGTAATTTCTCAAATGTGTGCGCGGGACCCAACCTTTTCGAAACCTTTAAAGGTCCCGGTTTCGTTCAGTTATAACTACCAGTTACATATTCTTCTTCCACGGCCTCTTGCTTTCTTTCTGAACGAATCACACATTCTTCTTTCAAACCCTAAACCGTCGTTTCTTCATCAATGGAGTTTGTAAAAGAACACAACTGCCTCCCATACACCCTAAAACACTCTGAACTTCAACCGTTTCATGCAATGATGGATTTCCTCAGGCACTCCCATATCCATTATGCCCTATCCATTAACCCTACTATATACATCTCCCATATTGAACAGTTTTGGAATCATGCATCTGTTCAAACCATCAATGGAGTGCCTACCCTCATATCCAAGATTGATGGAACTGTCATCAATATCACTGAGGAATCCATCAGACATCACTTGCATCTTCAAGATGCCTCAGGTATAACCGACCTATCCCTTCAAGCTTTACATTTTGGTCTTCAAAATATTGGTTATAGGGGTCCTGCTGATTCTTTTACTTTTCTTAAGGCACAGTTTTCTCCTAAATGGAAATACCTTGTGCATATTATTCAGCAATGTTTAAGCCCCAAAAGAACTGGTTGGTCTGAGTTTTCTTCAAATATTGCCACTGCCTTAGTGTGCTTTTCTACTGGCCAACAGTTCAATTTTTCTAACATGATTTTTCAGGGGATGTTAAGGCATCATTCCCTAAAGATTGGGAAATTTTTGATGTATCCTAGGTTTTTGGCAGAAATTTTGGCACACACCTGCACAACTCCACATTTACATAAACGGATACATGTTTCCCATAGGCACTCACTGTCTTCAATCAAAAGGCTGTTAAAGCCAAGTGCCAATTTTGTAAGTATAGATGTTCCATTGTCCTCAGCAATGATGAACATCATTCTAGGAAACAGAGGAGAGGGTCCTGAGCAGACACAGCCCAACATTCCTGCTTCACCCCCAGGACCCCAACCCACTCCTCATGATACAAATATTCCATCTGATCCTTTTGTACACCCAAAACGCCCACTAAAATACTTTAATAAAAGGAAAAGGGGACCAGGAGCTCCTTCCTCCTCTTCCCCTAGACAAGAGCTATATATCCCTGTGCAGGAGGATACTTCTGCACAGAATATCCAAAGGGAACCAATTGAGGAAACTCCCATCCTCACTCAGGAGGTGAACATCTCATCAGAGATGGTTCATATGGGTTCTGTGGCTGCCACTACTGATGCTGCTGCAAAAGAAGCACAGGTCAGTGCCAACATATCTAAGACCACACCCATGGCAACAGCCAGTGTGCAAACACAAGCTGGAAGTCCCCAGAACCAAGAACAGAGGGGCCCAGAAGTTTCTACTTCTGGTATTCATGTCAGTGATAGATCACAAGCACCTCAGGTGCTTTCTGATCTTGAGACTAGCCTGCAACCAATGCTATTAACGGACCCAAAGCTGAAACCTGTTGTAACTATGTTGGAATACCAAGTGTCCATCATTGCTGCACAGGGGGCTCAAATATATGCACTCAAACAGGAAGAAGCAGCTCAGAATCAAAAACTGGCTTATCTTCCCAAAGGGTTTACCCTCTGTGGGAGTAAGCTCATGAAATTAGAGCAGTTGATTGAAACCCACGTGGCAACGGTTGTAGGTCCTTCTGACCAATCCAATGCTTCCAAAAAGGGGGAGAATCAGGAGGTTCCTGAATCAGTCCAAGCAGCTCCAACACCATCAGTCCAAGCAGCATCAACAGTCCCACCCTCTAGGCTAGCAGTCCCAACAGCTTCTCAAGTTGTTAGCCTAGACACTCAAGCTGCTTCTTCAAAAGCTACTGGAGTTGTGATCAGGGAAGGCATTCAAGCTCCATCAAGTACAGTCCAAGCTACATCATCTGCTGCAAAAGACAAGGGCAAGGGCATTCTCATTGAGTCTCCAAAGCATAAATTTTCCTCCAAAGAAGCCCAAATTGCCTTTGATGCTGAAGTTGCCAAAAGAATAGCAGAAGAACAGGACAAAGAATTAGACCAGCAAGCACAAACCCCAATGGATGATGATGAGACCTTAGGTGATTACCTAAAGGGGTTTGTGGTTAAACAAGGAGCAAAGAAGAGAAAGATGCCAACCGGGCACTCCAAAGCTGAGCACAAAAGATTTTTGATAATTTTTGCATTTGCAGCTGGTATTCCAAAGAAAATGGCTCAGTCCATGACTACTGAAAAGCTGCAGGAAATACATGATAAAGAAATGGAGAAAAGGAAGAAAACAAAAGTCTCCCCAGAAGTTCAACCATCCCAACAAGTCCAAACTGAGGCTTCTGCCAGTGCACCTACTCCTTCATCTGATCCATCATCAGAAGCAAAGCTGCATCAAGTGAAAAGAGTGTTGTTTGAGCAACAAATGCAAAAGGCCATGGAGATAGAAAAGTTGATTGATCAACATGATTTCACAAAGCCTCAAATCAACTACTAGTTTGCTAAGTCACTGGATGACCGTGACTTAAGAATTAAGTTTGTGATAAGAAGAGAGTCTGGTCCTGAAGAAGAGTATGATACTTTTTGGCAAATAGTTCAAAAGTTGACCAGAGATGAGCTGATAACGATGCACAACATTGGGTCTGTATCACAAGTTAGATCTTCTCTACCACAAGTGAAACAAGTCATTAGAGATCTGAAGTCCATTGTTGATCCTGAATTTATTAGAAAAGATGTAGAGGATGCCAACAAGAAGGGATTGAAAATCAAGGAAGTAAATATTTTTGTCAAATCCAGGACTTATAGAATCAAATTCACAGATGGATCCGGTATGTTCTTTAATCTTGAATTCTATGATCTTCCAAAGAATACACTACTCCAGATGAAGTCTGTCAGAATATCTTGTGATAGAGATGAGCTAAAGAGAGAATTTTTGAAGGCTATAGATCAGAAACTTTCACAGTTATAAGTTTTTGAAAGCCTTGGTTTGTAAATAACAGTTTACTTATTCATTTCCATTTTTTTTATAGAACTTAAAGTCTTGTGTAAAGAATTTAAGTTAGGGGGAGATTGTTGGGAAATAGTTTAAGTATGTTCAAGCTGTTAGTTAGACTTCTCAGACTGTTAGTAGATTTTATATGTAAATCCAAAGTTCATGCTGCTAGTTGAAGAAACTCGAGCTGCCAGTGTAAAAGTTCAAGCTGCCAGAGCAAAACAACTCAAGCTGCTCTGTTCATGCTGTCAAGTGATTCAAGCTGCTCAACAGTTTCAGAAACAGAAAGTGCTGATTTTCAGGAAACGATATCTACATGAAGATTCCAGCATATCTACTATCAGAGAAGTCATTATTCGTCAAGGAAACATATCAAGAAGAAATATAAATACATAGAATAGGTCATTCTATTGTATAGGAGTTTTCTGCATATTTTGAGTCTGTAATTGCTTTATTGATAGAGTTTTCATAAGCCTCTAAGGTTGTAAAACCCTAAGAACAGTCTGTGTTCTTCGTCTAATCAAACAGATTAGAGGTGATTGTAATCATTAAGATCAGCAATACAAACAGTCTTGATCAATTCTTGTGTGTTTATTCATTATTGATTCTGAAAGTTTTTGTTAAAATAATTAAGTGTTATTCCGCAAACTTCTTGGTTAAACTTTGATTCAAAGCAAGATTATTGATTTATACTCTGATAAATTCAAATCAGTTAGTCTTGGTAATTCAGTTTTAGATCCTGACAGGAATTATTAAAATGGTTGGATATTCCGGGTACAATCAAATCCCAGAAGTTTTACTGTTTCCTGGATGGATATTCCGGGTATAATCAAATCCCAATCCATCCAAAGGATCAAGAAAAAACCACATTTACTTGTCCCTATAGCAACCTTCCCTACCGAAGGATGCCGTTTGGACTATGTAATGCACCCGCCACATTTTAGCGATGTATGATGGCTATCTTCTCAGATATGGTGGGTGGTTCTCTTGAAATATTTATGGACGATTTCTCCATATTTGATAAAACATTTGAAGATTGTCTAGGACATTTAGAAAAAGTCCAAAACAGATGCATTGAAAACCAACTTAGTATTAAGTTGGCTAAAAAGCCATTTTGTTGTAAAGGAAGGGGTAGTCTTAGCTCACATTGTGTCCGAAAGAGGAATGGAGGTAGATTAAGCAAAAGTCCAATAATTTCCATACTTCTACCCCCTACCAACGTTAAAAGATAAGATCATTCTTAGGCCATGCTGGTTTTTATCGGCAATTCATTAAAGATTTCAGTGAGATCTCAAGACCGTTATGCAATCTTATTTCAAAAGATATCGAGTTTAGTTTTGATGATGCTTGTATGAACGCATTTGAGAAGCTTAAATCAAAATTAACCGAAACGCCAATTCGGCAATCTCCAGATTGGTCTCAACCATTTGAGATCATGTGTGATGCAAGCGATTATGCAGTTGGTGCAGTTTTAGGACAAAGATTCGAGAAAAAGCTAGTGGTGATTTATTACGCAAGTAAAACCTTTAGTGACACACAGATCAATTACACCACTACTAGAAAAAGAATTATTAGCTGTAGTGTTTGCCCTAGATAAATTCAAATCCTATATTTGGGGCGCAAAAGTAATCGTGTACTCTGACCAGAGTGCTTTAAGACATTTATTGGCGAAGAAGGATGCAAAACCCAGATTGATTTGGTGGATCCTTCTATTGCAAGAATTTGATTTAGAAATTAAAGATAAGAAAGACACAGAAAATGTTGTTGCCGATCATTTATCAAGGCTTCAATTAATCCCAACAAACTCAACTGATCAAATCAAGGACTCCTTCGCAGATGAACAATTATTATCTGTATCTAAAATTCCCTGGTTTGCGAATCTAGTTAATTATTTCTTCAAAGGAAGATTTACAGAGCACTGGAACTCACAACAAAGAAAATATTTTTATGCTCAAGCAAGGCAATACATTTGGGATGAGCCTGAGCTTGCTTTTCTTCTGGTCTACCAAAACCTAAGAAAGCTCTACTCTGTGCGTCCTCTGGCTCAGCTGGTGACGATGTTTCCCCCGAGAAAAAGGCTGTGGCTGTCTTCATGTCGGCTGCCACTGAAGGTTTTGATTTTCCAAAATACATTGCTGGATTTTGAACTTGTTCATAATCCGTTTCTGCCTTCAGTAACTCAAAATGATACGCCTTCAGCGATCCCACCACATTCTCCAGAGTTAGAGTATAGTATTTATCCTCATCAAGCTTAATCAATGCCACGTACATCGCCCATTTGGCCGGTAAAGCATCCAGAAGCTTATTATTCTTTTCAGTGTCGCTATACTCAATATCATGACTTTCTAGGTCAGTCAGCAGATGATAGAAACGCGTGATGGTGTCCTCCAGCTTTTCATCCTTCAATGCCTTGAAGATCGCAAACTGCTGCTTCAGCATCTCCATACGTTTCCTTCTTACCCTCGGGTTACCCTCACACCTTTTTTCCAATGATTCCCACAGCTCTTTTGTTGTCTTTTGATTTCGGAAGGTGTGCAGTATGTCCTGAGGTAACGCCATTCTTATGACAGCGTATGCGCGGTTCTCTGCTTCAAACAGCTTTTTGTCATCGTCCTTCATTTTAGAATAAGTAACAACCTTTTGGCGTCCTTCTATTTCAACTGTCGGTGGTATGTATCCCTCGTCGATACAGATCCACATACGCATATCATTGAATCGCACAAAGTCGGCAAAACGATCCTTCCACCAGTAATAGTCTTCAAGTTTCATCAGTTTAGGCGGAGGATTTGCTTTTCCGACCTCGTGATCCATCTCGAGAAACCTTTGTAGATTTGTCATTGTATCAAAGATAATTGGATTTTCACTCAATTAATTTAATTCGAAATTAATTTAAATTGATTCTCTCAAATTTAGGTAAATTCGAAACTAATTAAATTAAAACCTATTTGGAATTAAATTCGAGTTAAGTGTTTATATCCAATTAAATTCAAATTAACGATAAGTTTGAAGGTCTCTAAAGTCGAATATCCAGGTAAAGTCGAACCCTACTTAAACTCGAATTCCAGATAAATTCGAATTCCCCCCTATTTGACTTTAGTGCAAAGTCGAAGACTAAAGAAAATTCGAAATGGCCAAACTCGAAAGGAGCGTATTTTGGTCAAACTCGAGAATGAGCAAAACCCTAATTCTCCTTAACAAAGTCGAGCGCCGCAAACTCGAGAAATGGCTAATACTTTGGGTTTTTCACGTTTTTCAGATTAAATCAATATTTTTACAAGTAAAAATATTGATTTTGATCAAAAATGTGATTTAACAACAAAGTATTTCCCGGATTCCAATTTGATAAGCTCGAAAGATCCAAAAAACAAGTGAGATTAACCGTCCAAAAGCGTCAAGAAACCTAGGATGTATCTTTAATGAACACGAAGAACACCCCTTAGGCTCTGATACCACTTGTAAGGTGTTGCACTATACAGATCTATCTAGACGCGACACCGTCAACGAGTGCGGAATCCTCGTTAAGGGCTTGACGGATATAACACTCACACGGAACACGGAGACTATCACAACGTTGTACGGTCGACGACGAACGCACCTACGAGATGATTCTCTCCGAAATAACACTCTATCAGCTGATAAACTCGAGATCGCTCTTTTGCTTAATCTCACACGAATTCTACAAATGTATACTAATGGTTCGAGTTAATCCCTAATTATAGAGGCTCATTCGAGTTTGCCATGGGCCAAACTCGAATCAGGCCCAAAGCCCATTCGAGTTTGTCCCCTTGACACTCTCGAATCTGCCTTATAAAGCACATTCGAATTTACCATAGATTCGAATGTCATTTAATGATAAATTCGAATTTATTCAAAATTCGAATTTCATATATTAATCTTATATTTGAACTTAGGTTTTAACTTATGTTTGAATTTATCTTTATGTTTGAACTTCTTGTAATACATTACATCAAGTTCAAACATACAATCTATAACTATCAAACATATATAAACACATATATCAAACACTCGTTAATATTCAATACTTTGCAATATTACTTGAACCAAAATGCTAATACACTTAGACTGCTATCGTCACACAGGGTGTACCAACACTAATCTCATTAGCCGTTTGCGGAGGATCTACGGCTAAGTTTACTTTACTTTAATTTCTTATGTTTTGATGTATTCAGATTGAGGTAGATCTATTATGTGTATGCAAATGATAAACATTTGGCTATCATTATGATTATGTGTTGCGATTGGTAAAAGCAAGAGAGTTTATAGTGGCGTTTTTATTCGTGTCGAGTCCATTAGTTTAGGGATTAAGACGAGTATTAATGTTGCATATGCTATGCCGAGACTTATTGGTTAAAATACATTTGATTAATTTGGTCGCGCAATTGATTATGTCTATGTGATCATTGTATGAAATTATAGTGAGTAATACTTATGCCGTGGTGATTCGATGAATGGTTATTCGTATCTTGATTGTTTATCTTCTTCGTTAGTTACTTCGTTCTTAATTTTAGTTACAAGCAATAGCAATTCATTACTCTAAACAACGCATTCAAATCCACGATTTCACAATTTAAATGCTTTCAATAAACCTATTACTATAAGGCTAATAACCTAATCCTAATTGCGACCACACTCCCTGTGGATTCGACCCTTACTTCTCCATCTAATTAGTGGATTTAAGGTTTAAATCGGCGGTTCACAACGACGGCCCGTCAATTCCCTAAATCATTTGGATATGAATACATTTTAGTTGCAGTAGATTATGTTTCCAAATGGGTGGAAGAAATATTTTAGCATGACACGGTATTCCAAGGTCTATCATCAGTGACGGAGGGTCACATTTTAATATTCAGCATCTTTCTAAACTCCTTATACAGTATGGAGTTAACCATAGAATAGCAATGCCTTATCATCCGCAAACAAGCGGACAAGACGAGATCTCTAATAGTGAGATCAAGAGAATCCTTGAAAAAGCGATCAGACTTGATCGTAAAGATTGGTCACAAAAATTAGAGGATGCTCTATGGGCACACAAAACCGCATTTAAATCACCAATCGGTATGTCCCCATATACACTTGTGTATGGTAAGCTTTGCCATCTACCGGTGGAATTAGAACACCAAGCTCTATGGGCAATCAAAACACTAATTTTAATTTACATGATGCCGGTGTTGAAATGAAATTCCAATTAAATAAACTGGAAGAAATTCGTCGAGAAGCCTACGAAAGCGCTAGAATTTATAAAGAGAAATCTAAGGTTTTCCACGATATAAATGATTAAAAATAAAATATTTACCAAAGGAAATAAAGTTTGGTTATTTAACGCAAGACTTAGATTATTTCCCGCTAAATTAAAAGGTAAATGGACAGGTCCATATATTGTAACGAATACCTACCCACACGGTGCGGTAGAAATACAAGACCTAAAAGGTGGTGAGCCATTTAAAGTAAATGGGCATTAATTTTAGTTACAAAGCAATAGCAAACCATTACTCTAAACAAATCATTCAATTTGTTCTTAATTTTAGTTACTTCGTACTTAATTTTTGTGGAAAGATGCTGCAAAAGAAGTCAGGTGCCATAAAAAAGAAAGCATTTGACATAACTAAGGTTGAGTGCTTTAAATGTGGCAAAACAGGCCATATAGCTGCTGACTGTGTGTCTAAAGCTGTTGGCTCCTCATCCAAACCATACAAGACAAATAAAGACGATGGCTGCAGGGTTAAGTACCTAATGGCCATGGCTAAGCTGAGATAGTTGGAAGACTCAGTGGCTTTTAAAGTTGGAAGACTCAGTGCCTTCCAACAAGCAGAAGGGACTCATGGCTAAGACTTTTGACTGGGAGGAGTCTGAGTCATTATCTAATGAAGAGGATAACAATTGTCTGATGGCCAACACTGATGTCCCCCCAACAAGCAATTTCAAACAAGACTTGGCTGAAGCTGAAGCTCTCAGCAGCTTCGAGAACTGGAACCCAACTATGATGTATAAGGTACAAAATTTAATGGATTACAGTTCTGATGAAAAAGTTAAAATGTTTGAATATTTCCTTGTTCATTTAAAAGCTTCTATTGAGAAGCATGATGCTTTGTTGTCTGAGATCTCAAAGTTAAAAACAGATCTTGAAACAAAAACTAATAAACTGGACAACTTCCATAAGTTGGAAAGTGAACTTGATGAAGTAAAACACATCAACACCATTTATTAGAAGAAATGAGAGAGGCATACTCAAAGCATGCCAAGCTTCAAAATATTGTTGACTCCTGGTGCCAATCTCCACAGAAAGTCCATCATTGTATCAGTCGACAGATCCTTGCTCAAATGTAACTATCTTTGAGGGGATCTTGATATAGAAGCTTCAGTTGTTGAGATAAATAATCTGGAAAAAGACTTATCCACACTTGGTGAGCTTCCAAGTACTTTTATTCAAAGAGTAAATGGAAAGCTGGTCTCAACAAACATGTTTGTCAGGCCTCAAAACACTGACAGCTTGTGTGAAAAAGTATTAAAGACTGATGATGGAATGTGTTCTCCATCAAATCAGCCTGCTAAGTGCATAACTGGATCACACAAACAAAAGAAGGTTAAACAAGTTCAAACGGTTGGTCCTTCTAAAAACGGAAAAAAGTTTGCTAAAGTTGCTGACAAGGCCAACAAGGATACCCAGAACGTGGTTCTGGGTGTACTTCTTCCAAAATGTCTAAAAAGAGAAAATGATATATATGTGGGAAGAAGACTCATATGGCCATAGAGTGTCCTGAAACTGATGACATAAGGCCTGCTGATACTGCTAGTTCCAATATTGCAAAAACCAGTAGTGTTGGAAGTAACATGGTCAACGAGGAGTGTATCCAAGCTGATACAATCTAAATTGGAAATATTAGTGTGGATCTAAGTGGTCCATCAACAAATGTTGATGAAGAAGTAGAACTCATCCTTATGATGAGTTCCCCTAAAAACTAATATTTTCCCATAACACTCTGCAGGTTAAACAACCAAGCTAGGTTTGGTACTTGGACAGCGGCTGCACAGGCCACATGACAGGTTGCAAGGATTTGCTGAGTGATCTCAGGCCTGAAAAATGGCCAAAAGTCACCTTTGGTGATAATGTTCAGGGATCCACAGAAGGATATGGAACCCTTCAAGCTGGTGCTGCAATATTCAAAAGAGTAGCCTATATGTTTGGGCTAAAACATAATCTTGTTAGCATTAGTCAACTGTGTGATGCTGGCTACAAGGTCAACTTTGATGAGCACCTAGGGTACATACTGGATCCCCAAGGCAAGGTTTTGCTGTGTGCACAAAGGAAGAAAGGTGTATATGATGTGGATATGAAATATGTTGATCTCACAAATGAAACCCGCTTTATCTCAAAGAGCAACGCAGACCTAAACTGGTTATGGCAAAAAAGGCTGTTACACCTGAACTTCAAGAATATCAACAAACTCTGTAAGGAAGAGTTGGTGACAGGTTTGCCTTTTATAACATTCGTTGAGGATAAACTCTGCACAGCTTGTGAGAAAGGAAAGCAGATTAAAACATCTTTTAAATCCAAGCATAATTACTCTATTGATACTCCTCTCTTCTTAATCCACATGGACTTGTTTGGACCTATCAGTGTCCAAAGTCTAGGAGGTAAAAGATACACTCTAGTAATGGTTGATGAGTTCTCTAGGTTTACATGGGTGATCTTCTTAAAGACCAAAGGAGAGGCTGCCAGTGAGATAATTGGATTTATCAATAAGATGGAAGTTCAAAACTCTGCTCAAGTCAAGCAACTTAGAAGTGATCATGGTACTGAATTTGAAAATAGTACTCTAGAGGACTTCTGTGAAGAAAGAGGAATCTCACAAAACTTTTCATCTGTAAGAACTCCACAACAAAATGGAGTTGCTGAAAGGAGGAATACAACCCTCATTGAAGCTGCTAGAACCATGTTGTGTGCATCAGGTTTGCCTTCATCATTTTGGGCTGAAGCTAACAACGCTGCTTGGTTCACTCAAAACAGATCCTTCATAGTGAAAATGTTCAACCAGACTCCCTATGAGTTAATTAAATGGGGAAGACCAAATATAAGCTATTTCCATGTGTTTGGATGTCCCTGTTTCATTCTGAATCAAAAGCATCAGCTGGCAAAATTTGAACACAAAGCTGATGAACGTGTGTTTGTTGGATATTCTGCTGTTTCCAAAGCATACAGAGTATACAACTACAAAAGAAAGGTGATAGATGAATCTATCAATGTCACCTTTGAGGAGTCCAGGAATGCATCCACCAAAGCTGTTCATGAATCAGTTTCAGGAGAGTTCAGCTTCGATGATCTTATGCATTCACATGTTGAGGAAAAGGACTCAAAGCTTCCACTTCACCCAGAGTGGAACCTGTTAACCACAATGGACATGATGATGATTATGTTGATACACGTTGTGTGAATAAGTGTACTGACATAGTTAATTCACCATGTCCAGAACCAATCAATGCTGATTTTCCTGAATCCTCTACCGATGTATTCAACAATAGAGATTCATGTTCATCAAGTGAAAAGGCCAAAGATAACAGTGTGTCTGAAAATCCTGAAAGTTTTTCTGCAAGTCCTGATGATGATGAAAATCATATAGGAGAATCTTCATTGAAACATGATCCTAAGTGGATCAGGTGTCACCCCAATGATCAAATAATTGGTGGCATCAACAAAGGGTTACAAACAAGATGGGTCATCTTAGGAAACTTATGTACGTTTTCTAGTTTTGTGTCCCTGATGGAGCCAAAGAAAGTAGATGATGCACTTAAAGATGCCAATTGGATCACTGCCATGCAAGAAGAGTTCCATCAGTTTGAGAGAAACAAAGTATGGAAGCTGGTCCCTGTTCCTAAAAGTAAAACTATCACTGGCATCAAATGGATTCTCTGAAACAAAATGGATGAGCAAGGTCATGTCATTAGAAATAAGGCAAGACTGGTTGTTCAAGGCTATAGCCAAGAAGAAGGCATTGACTATGACGAAACATTTGCTCTAGTGGCCAGGTTAGAAGTAATTCGTTTGTTTCTAGCTTATGCTGCCCACAAGAGCATGAAGGTATTTCAAATGGATGTCAACAGTGCATTTTTGAATGGTAAGTTGCAGGAAGAAGTATATGTCAAGCACCCTCAAGGTTTCGAAAGTGAACAACATCCAAGTTTTGTATATAAGTTGTACAACGCTCTCTATGGTCTGAAACAAGCCCTTAGAGCCTGGTATGACACTCTTACTGATTTCCTTATGAGCAATGGCTATTCCAGAGGTAAAGTGGATACCATATTGTTCATAAAGAAGGTGAAGTCTGATATTATGCTTATTCATATTTATGTGGATGAAATAATATTTTGTTCAACTAATGAGCAGTTATGCAAAAATTTTTCACTGCTCATGAAATCCAAATATGAAATGAGCATGATGGGTAAACTTACTTTCTTTCAAGGATTACAGGTTAAACAAACCTCAAATGGAATTTTTATTAATCAAAGAAAGTATACTTTAGATCTTCTGAAAAAGTTTAAATTTGATCAAAATTCTCCCATCAAACCCACAATGGCAACCAATATAAAATTAGATGCTGATGCCTGTGGCAAAGCTGTTTCAGTAACAGCTTACAGAGGCATGATTGGGAGTTTGCTATACCTAACTGCTAGTAGACCAGATATTATGTTAGCTACCTGTTTATGTGATAGGTTTCAAGCTGATCCTAAGGAATCACATCCAGATACTGTAAAAAGAATGTTCAGATACCTAAAGGGTACATTAGGTTTGGGTCTTTGGTATGTAAAGACTCCAGCCTTGAACTAATTGGATATTCAAATTCTGATTTTGCAGGCTGCAGGCTGCAGGCTAGATAGGTAAAGCATAACAGGTGGATGTCAACTCCTTGGTGGTAAGTTGATCAGTTGGTGTAGTAAGAAGTAGAATTCAGTTTGTACTTCAACTGCTGAAGCTGAGTACATTGCTGCTGGAAGCTGCTGTGGGCAGATTCTATGGATGCAGCATCAGCTTGAGGATTATGGACTTGAACAGGCTTCAGAATGAAACCTGTTCATCTCTAGCTGCACAGGTTGAATGAACAGCTTGAGGGATGATCAGTTTGTGATGAAACCTGCTCATCACAAGTTTGAACAACAGCTTGGAACATTAGTTTTAATTACCATTCTTCATATTTAATTTACTTAAATTATGTATTTATTTAACTTAATTACCTGTGGATAATGTTTGTTAACGCGTGTTAGTAGTTAAAAAGGTCAAATGGTCTGACAAACGTTCTGACATGGCAAACCGTTCCGTTTTCCGTTATAGAGTATTTCAAATCAATCGCCCAAACCTTTCTCTCTCATACCCACTCACATTCAAATCCTATAAATACCTCAATCACTGTTTCATCGTCATCTTCTTCTCTACTGTTTCCATAACTACCTGCTAAAACCCTAAATTGACTAAGTGTCAAGCATCATTCACCCTACTACTTTCTAAATGGCTCACCAAAACAACCCCCTGCTGCTAGTTTTCGTTGGTGATGATGTCCAAAAACATCCATCTGTCACCACAATGCCCATACTCAAACCTACCAACTACATAGCTAACCTAACCATTCCCAAAAGCTATGTGGGAATGGGTTATGAACAGATGGTGGATTTTCTGCAATCTCACCCCCTAAACTATGCACTGATTGTCTCTCCTGGTGTCCTGCACCAGGAGATGGTTTATGAGTTTGGTACACCTTCTCGTATGATCCTTCAACCAAAACCATCAAGTGAAACATTCTCAATGGCACTCACTCCATTGAGATAACTACTACTCTTCCAAGGGAAGTTATTCATCTTTTTGTTGCTGAAAAATATGACAAACCACAATGTGAGGATGACTAGATGGGAAATCTGCTACGCTTCTGTGGTGTAGCAGATCCAAAAGTGGGAGCTACTTTGTTCACACGGGATTTTTTCGCCTCTGTGGTGATGTCTATAAGCTGCAAGGTTGGCTCCTTTGACCAGCTTAGCAGGGATGAGATTCCCATAGTCCTGCAGCTTGTGAATGGGACTACACTGAACATGGCTCGATGGATTTTTGTGAATTTGAGGAACTTGGTGCAGCAAGAACGTCGCCCTATTGCTTTAAGATACCCAAGGTTTCTAAGTAACATCTACAAATATGTCTGTGGTGAGCATCTCTACAACTCTCAACCCTTGTTAACTACTGCTGCATTCCCTGTCATAGGGAATAGAGTTTTTTACACTCCAGTACTCAACAACGAGCCTCCTCTGTCCATTGCAATGAGGAGGCTACTTGGTTTTGTGGAAGGCCCCTCTACTCAGAGGGTAGATCCAATAGCTGCTCCCAAAGGAAAATCCAAATCCAGGCCCAAACTACTGAAAAGGGGCCTACAATCAAGTGAAGCTGAGCCTGTCCACAAGAAGGCTAAAATTGCTAAGTCTGTCCCATCAGCCTAGGTGGCTGAGGGGGAGCAGACTACTCACCCTTGTTCATTTGTTGAACATGAAGCCTTTGTGGTTGGTGCCTCTGTGGCACCTGAGACCAGGAACATGTTGACCCTCTTGTTCCTGACCCAGTCTCACCACCAATCCAAACACAAATCCCTGCTACTTCTCCTCAATCACCCTCCGTGTCCCAATACTCAAAGCGAAAATCACTAGCCAATAAGAAACCAACCTCCCAAACTAGCCCATCTGACCCCTCCCAACAGGAGTCAGTTGAAAAAGAAACAACCCATGCTGCTTCTCCTATTTTGGGCGAAACTTCAGCACATTTGGATCAGACTTCACTCCATCAAGAGTCCACCTGAGTCAGCCTAGGTCCTCTGGTTCCTCCCAACAGGAACCAGTTGTACAAAAGGAGACTACAACATACACTATCCCAGCCTCCCAACAAATTGAGGATATTGAAAGATAGGAGTCCACTCCACTCCATACTGAGTCCACTCAATTTCCACCTGATATTTCTTCTACATTGAGTCTGCAGGAGGTGCCCAAGCTACTATAACAGACAATCCAGCAAAACAGCCTCAAACTTCTGCTCCTGGTGATGCAGCTATTCTACACCCAATTGCTGTTGAAGGACCATCAACCTAGGCTGATGAACATGAGGGAATACACCATCCCTCTGGTGAGGCTACTCCCCAACTGCACATTCCGTCATCAGGTTTCACCACTGATGATGTTGAAATGCACATTCCTTCTCCCCATGAAGAGGTGCCTAAAAACCAAGGTACTATTGAGGGAACAATCACAGGTCTTGATGAAGGTGCTACGATACCAGCAACATCTGAAAGGCCACCAACTCTTAACACTTCACCTCATGATGCAGCTACAACCACTGCTGAAGGTCCCTTTGACCCTTCCAATCTGGGCCATTTAACTTATGCCCAGGCTATGGAACTCCTATCCAAAGTCTCCCTACCTTCACCTACTGATCCACATACTCCTCATCCTTACCATCTTCGTCACATTCCTCACCCTCTACCCAATCCAAACAGTCAAACCATACACCTCCATCCCCCAAAGATCTTCCTTTGAAGGACCAGCTGTCTTTGCTGACCAACAAAGTTGGTTCTTTGGAAACCTCTATCACATCCCTACCATCTTTTATATCAGACTCTATGTCTGCCCAGCTTCAGGGGTTCCTTGATTCGTTCAGGACTTCTTTCCCTACCCCTGCTCCCCAAGCTGATCATTCCTCTTAGCTGCTTGCACTCACTGCACAGCTGCAAAAACTATCCTCCAAGCTCTCCTCAATTCTTTCTACCCAACAGGACTCTGTGTCCTCACTGTCAGCTGTTTCCCAATAGCCGTCATCTCTCCTTGACACTTGCTCAAACACTCTCCCTTTCACTTTGGCCAGCTAGAATACCTTAGTGGTCTCTCAGTCCAATTCTATGTCATCAAACTTTGATGATATGCAAGATTCTCTTGAACTGAATCTTGCATAACTTCTGAGTTTGGTGCTCACAGCTTCTGACAGGGAAGCTATTTCTCAGCTGTCATCCCTTGCTACTTCTCACTCTACCTCTCTTCAAACCTGTGTTATCCAACTTGCAGAGGTTAAGGATAACTTGGCTTTCTTAGTGCATAGCCTTGTTGGTTCCAAGCCTGCTGCCAAAACTACTGCTGCTCAGCCTGTTGGATCCGTTCCTTCAGGCAGACACGTTGTTGAAGGCTCTGTGCCATCTCCTTCAAAGGGGTAGAAGATCTCTGCCTCACAGATCAAGTCAAAGGGGGAGAAATCTTCATCTCCCTCTAAGGAAAAATCAGCTTCAACAGGCCAAGCAGCAGGTTTTTCCCGAACAGGTCTCGTTGCAGGTGTCTCCAGAATTACTGAAGCTGCTCAGCCAACTCAGGCTGGATCTCCAAGCCCTACACCATCTAAGGGGGAGGAATACATTCCTGGGGACAGGCCATGCAGAAGGAGACATCTGATCTTGGAACAAACTGAAGAAGAGGAGGAAGAGGAAACTGAAGCTGTCATAGCCACAACAGCTAAAGGGAAAAGAAAAGCCTCAATAGACACTGACTATCTCAAGGCTGCTCAACTCAAATTCGATAAGTCTCAAGCCAAAGACATGGGCCTTCCTCAAGAGACTTACTATCAATTCAAAGAAGAGTAGCTTGAGATCCTGGAAACACAAAAGAAAGAAGAAGCCTCTGCCAAAGCTGCAAAGGCCTATGCATACAAGGAGGCAGAAAAAGCTAAAATGCCCTCCTTGGATGTTCAAAGGAAACTGCTTGAGGATGCAAAAGAGTTAGTAACTAAGAAAGAGGGAGAGAAAGAAAAGGGTGCACAGGTCTCAGTGAGCAAGTCAAAACCTGCATCCTCCTCAGCAAGAGCCAAAATACACTTTGACAACCTGGCAAGGAAGAAATTCTTTGATGTGGCCAACAGAAGGCTTGCCAAGGAAACAATTGTCAAAGTTGTCCCTATCTCTAAGAAAGGCAAGTAGTGGAAGATTCAGATAACCAGGCTAGGTGTTGAAGGTCCTGAATTGGAAGCGTATGAATACACTGATGTTGCTTGTATGGGGTACAGAGAGTAGGATGAATTGGCAGTTGCGTTGAGTCATTCAAAATCTAAAACTGCTAAGACTATCAGGGCATATGTCAAAACGCTGATGGAAAGAGTTAAGAACCTGGGCCTAATCTCAGAAGAACAAATTAAGGGTACCTCAGTGGTTGAACCCAAGATTAATACCAGGAGAAAGAGGAAGGATATTGAGCTGGAAGAACTCCTGATTATGCTTGATCAAGGCATCCTAGCTATTGAGATCAAAGGAGTGAATCACAGCTTGCCCAGAGGAGTTGAACCTGAGGAAGATAAACTAATAGAAGAGCCTGAGTTTGGGGTATTTTTTGTAGATCCCTTAACTAAGAAAATGTGTTTCCAGAGAGCATCTGATCTGCACAAGGTCGTCTTAAGCAGCTCATAGCTTTTAGACTCGCCAACTCCTTCAAACAATCTTCAAGATGGAGAGTAGCTATTTGAGAATAGCAGAAAGGCTTTTATGGGAGACGAGAACTTCAACACCCTGATTTCATGTTTCTTAGAGATGAAACTGAAGAGATTATTGAGACCATGGAGCATTTTAAACAATTATTTGAAGAAAGGCCACAACAGCTTGAAGGTCCGTCTACTGTTGAGTAGATGAAGAATCGAAGCTGTCCATAAGTTGGACAGGCTTACCATTATTTTCTCCCACAATCAACAGTCCAAATTTGTTGAACCTTTTCTTTGTACATATGTTGTACTATATTACACGATTTGCAATCTTTCTTATTACATTAGTTGTGATATAGTTTAGTACATTAGTTATACTTTTATAAGAATATGTGTTGTTTGTAATCAATATCAGTGTATATATAAACTGATCTTTTACTTTACTCCAATGTTGCAATTTTATGTCAGCTAATGTAATGTAAAAATATATAGTGATCATTGATAGAATCAGCTTACACTGATTATTGCAAATAGGGGGAGATTGTTAGGCACAAAAAGGCCTCAGTCAAACCTGATATACATCTTGTTTGATGCACTTGAAGGTATAATTTAAGGCCAGTTAATGCCTTATTGAAACCTGATAAGTGATTTACAATATCAGTCAAAGTTGTTTATCTTGTTGCATTTATTGCAACTAAGGCAGACTGTACAAGCTGTTCTACTCTGCTGAACAGGCTGGACATAAACTGTCTACGCTGCTCTAACCTGTCGAGCAGTTTTGACAAATTCTAAGTATTCTGTTCTTTGTGAATAGAACCTGTTCTTTGTGAAAGGGCTAAACTCTTTATGGAATATGTTTCATGTCGTCATGTATTGTCATGGACCAAGAGATCAGTTTACCAAGTCATAGACATAGTGGAAAACACAAGCTGCTAAGACTGCCTACGTTGTTCTGTTACATGAAGACATAGTGGATATTTGAAATGTGTGACTGATCAGTGATATAAATCACTTCTATTTTCATGTGTTTTTGCTATGTTTTAATGTGTAAATGTGAGATAATTGGTACTGCTAATGTAGGTTTTTGCAATTTCAGTTGCTTGGCAAGAAAGTAAAGAAAAATGGTAGCTGGAGTGTGGATTTCGTGCACAGCGTCCCAGCAGGCGTCCCAGACGCCGGAGCAGCGTCCTAGCCAGCGTCCCAGACGCTGGGGTCGACGCTGGTGCGGCAGTTGTGCGAAAAGCTGTAGTTTTTTTAGGAAGGAGGTTACCATTTTGAAGGGGATCCGTTTTTTAGACCTAGGGTTCGCATTTTGGGGGTTTCACACACACAAAGGTGCGATTTTGGGAGGAAAATCAGAGAAGGAAGGCAACAGGAATCGAACAAAGATCAAGCGTTGGAGTCCAATCAATTGTGTTTACGCAATAATGGTAGCTTTAATGTTTTTATCCATGTTTGACATTGTTAGTAAGTTAATCCAAGCTATGCTTGGCTAAATACTTTGTGGTGTTTGTTCTTTAGTTTGCATACTATGGTGTGAATGAATGTTTAATTAATCTCAGTTTCCAATTTGCGCTTAAAGGGGTTGTGGATCTTATTTGTGAATGAATGTGTGTTGAACAACGAGGGTTGTATATAACAGCGTATAGTGATATCATTGGTTGTGCCAACTCTGTGATGAAGGGAAAGACAATTAATAGAAGTTGCATACGCTGTCTTAAGAACATTAGTTGTGAAACATGCATGTGAACGAATGGTTGTAATCAATGGGTATTGTATATAACGGGGTATAGTGATATCATTAGTTGTGCCGGCTCATTAATATGGGGAAGACAATTAATAGACGGTGCATACTTCGTCTTAAGAGTATCTGTTGTGAAAACCAATTCATTTATATGGAAACTGTTAAAGGGATTATATTTGCATGAATAAATGTGAATGAACAGTGAATGTATCTGAAATGGTTGATATCCATGTCATTGGTTGTGCCCACTCTCTATAGGGGAGGAAGACAGTCAATAAAGTGGTATACGTTGTTTTGGAGCATAAGTTGTAAATTCGTATCAATTCATGTAAATGGAATCCATAACATTCTGAATTGCCATAGTATGTATAACGAGAGAGCAAACACCCTCTTTCTCTCCTAGTGAAACTTCTTTAATTCATTTCTTGTGTGTGACATCGCGACAATAGTAATTTGCAATAGGAAATTAGCTCAAAACAAATGATTTCAATCCTAATCCAAACAGTCTCCGAACTAGTTTAGCGACCTATCATTCCCTGTGGATTCGATCCCACTTACCCTATCTATATAGTGTTTTTGGGTTATATTTTTGATACTCATACGACTGGGTCCATCAAAATGGCGCCGTTGCCGGGGAATGGCAGCGCTTGTTAAAATAGTTTTGGATTAACTGTTTCTGTAAATAATCTTGTTTATAGTAGTTAGTTAAATTTTGTTTTATTTAATTTACTTTTCAGTATTTTTATTTTCTTAAACATTCTGAACAGCAAAGTTCAGAATCTTCACGTGTGTGTGTGTATCTCAGGTATATGCATACTCGTTATTCAGGGCGAACTTCTCCATTGCAACACGAGACAGAGATTGAAAGGACTGCTCGTTCATTGAGGAAGCTACGTAGAGGTTATTGGCCTAGTGGTGAGACTAGTGGTAATCCAAGCACACTGGAGACATCTGATTCAGAAGAGCAATCCATACATTCAGAGGAACCTGAGAGTGACACTGAACCCATTGTAAACATGGCAGATGATAGAAGGACTGTGGAGTCCCATTACAGACCGGGTGATGTTCCTGATATGTCACCGATTCTGTATCCTGAAATTGAGAATGAACCAGAGATAAAGACTCACTTGTTCAGCATCATTCCTCAATTTCATGGAACAAAGAGCGAAGAACCATACGATCACCTAGCCGAATTCTCAGCAATTTGCAAGGCTAATAGAGTGCAAAGATTACCCGTGGACTCTCTCAAACTACGATTGTTTCCATTCTCTCTTAAGGATAAAGCTAAACATTGGTTCACTTCGCTACCCGCGAACAGTATTCGTAACTGGGAGGAGATGAAGAGGGCTTTCCTCAACGAGTTTTACTCAATTAGTAAAACCACTGAAAAGAGGAATAGCATCACGAGTTTTAAGCAAAAGCCGGGGGAACAATTTCATGAAGCTTTTGAGAGATTGAACGAGATGTTACGGGCATGTCCACATCATGAGGTACCCAAGTGGATGTTGGTGAAGAATTTTTTTGATGGTATTAGCCAAGAGAGCAGAAACATGATCACAGCAGCCTCGGGGGGTACATTCTTAGCTAAGGAGCATGATGAGGCATGGGAATTGTTAGCACAGCTGGCGAAGGGGTCTAAGGTACAAGCTGGGTCTGATACGTCAATTGGTGTCCAAGTGTTGGGGATTGATAATGCTTGGAAAAGAGATGTCACGAAAAATATGGAGGCTCTTAGCAAGAAGATGGACGCCTTGATGAGGAAAGACAACACAGAATATAGAGCTCCTATTATGTGTGTGACATGTGGAGAGAACACTCATACATCAGAGTTTTGCTTTCATGTACATGGGGAGCAGACTGGTGAATTTTATGGATTTCGACCACGACAGGATAGGTTTGACCCTCACTCTGAAACCTACAATCCTGGGTGGAGGTGTCATCCTAACTTTCGTTGGAGAGATGACCAGAGAGGAGATGAATATGCAAAGCCCAGATTTGACCAATGGAATAGATACCAGCAAAATAGAAACTTCTACGGTGGTACATCATCTGGTACTAAAGAGGAGAAGGAACCAGCCGCTCAAGAAGCTCCAAAAGACTCGAAAATGGATCAACTTTTAGACTATCTGAAACAGCAATCGTATGTTCAAACAAAGTCTATGGCAAGTCTAGAAAAGCAGATGGGTCAGATAGCGGATCAGCTCACAAAAAGAGACGAGGGTCGGTTGCCAAGCAATACCCAAGTGAACCCTTCTCATTCCAAGGGTAAAGAGAAGCAATCAATGAATGGAGTAGAGGAGCTGAATGAAGTCAGTGAGTTGTATAAGGTGACTACTCTACGTAGTGGGAAGGAGGTAGACAACAAGGTGGTAATGCCGGAAATGAAAGAAATGGAGAGTGAGGTTGAAGAGGTAGTTGATAGTGGGAAATCAGTCCCACATTCAGAATTTGAACAAGAGGCTAAGCTGAAAAAGAAAGTCCAGTTTGAAGAAGTTATAGTGGAAGAAGAGGAACAACCGAGGCCTAAGCCAACACCTCCGTATCCGTTAGCACTAGAGGGTCCGAGCAGGCCAGCCTTTGGTAAGAAAGGGCCACAACTAGAGGAGCTATGGGAGATGTTCAACCAAGTGAAGATAAATATTCCGTTGGTAAAAGCTTTGCAGCAAGTTCCGGTCTATGCTAAATTTCTGAAGGACTTGTGTACTCAAAAGCGCAAGTTCAATATGGCATTGCCAAAGCAAATCAACCTTACGGAGCAGGTAAGTGTCGTAGTCTCGAGTTCTTTACCTCCAAAGCTAAAGGATCCAGGTTCACCTCTCATCTCTGTCACTATTGGTGATGTTAGGATCAAGAAAGCATTGCTAGATTTAGGTGCAAGTGTTAACATACTCCCTGGAAACTTATTTGATCAGCATGATTTAGGAAGCCTAACACCCACAGATGTGGTTTTACAACTAGCTGATCGATCCACTAAGACTCCAAGGGGTATGTTAACCGATGTAATTGTTAAAGTTGAAGATTTCTATTACCCGGTAGACTTTCTTGTATTAGATTCAGATCAAAGAAGTCGGGATAACCAGCCTGCAATCATTTTGGGTAGGCCATTTTTGGCCACTGTCAATGCCCAAATTAATTGTAGGACGGGTGCCTTAGACTTAGCCTTCGGGAATAGGAAATTAAAGTTGAATGTTTTTAATGTTGTTCCTAACGTTTCTTTTGATTCAGAGTGCTACTTGATTGATTGTATCGATGAGTTAGCAGGATCCCAAGCACCATTGATGACTAACAGAGATGAATTGGATTATGTGTTGTCATGTCAAGAGCAGGAAGAGGTTGAATGTGGATGGTCAATAAGCCTAGAGGAGATGGTAGGAGGGACAAAGCATAATAGGCAGCCTCCGTGGTCATTGAAGTTTGAGAAGCTACCTGAAAATCTTCCTGAGTCAATAAAACCCTCTCTAGAGCAAGCTCCCACTTTGGAACTAGAAGTTTTACCCACCCATCTTAAGTATGTATTTTTGGGGCCACGCGAGAGTTATCCTATGATTATTGCCTCATACTTGTCGGAAGATGAAGAGAAAGCATTAATAGAGGTGTCAAATAGGGAGGTTAAGAGGATTTTAGAAAAGACTGTAAAGCCTAGTCGCAAGGATTGGTCTTTGAGATTAGATGATGCATTATGGGCTTACAGGACTGCTTATAAGACTCCCATTGGAATGTCACCTTACAGATTGGTCTATGGGAAGCCTTGTCATTTACCTGTAGAATTAGAGCATATGGCCACTTGGGCAATTCGAAATGCTAACTTTGATATTGCTGATGCAGGTAAAATGAGAAAGTTTCAATTGGCAGAACTGGAGGAAATCAGATTGAAGGCATATGAAAGTGCAAGGATCTACAAGGAAAAGACTAAGCATTTCCATGATAAATGCTTGAGAAGGAAGACTTTTGCAGTTGGTTTTAAGGTTTGGCTCTATAACTCACGTATTAAATTGTTTCCAGGTAAGCTGAGGAGTAAATGGACGGGACCTTATGAGGTTATTCATGTCTACGAGAATGGAGCTGTGGAAGTCAAGGACCATAAGCATGGACATTCCTTTACGGTGAATGGCCATAGGCTTAAGATGTATGTTAAAGGTCCTATGGGAACTGACGGTGATCAAGCAACCTTGATTGAGGTAGTGGCTCTCAAAGAGCCAATCTATTCATCTCTGTAAGTAAAACATGTATGAATTTTGTGGGTATATTCACTGCAAACCCTCACGAGACTAAACTCGTCCATCTAAGTAATTAGGTGGTTTAAAGGCTTGCTATACGTGCTAAGTATAGTCGTGTTCCCTACGAAAATGGTTGTTTTTGTGTTTGTTTAAAGTTGTGTTTAGTTAATTTAATGTGTGTTTTTAATTTGGAAATGAGCGGGAGTGGCCGTTATTGAGCAAACGGGAGTTGAAAAGCTTTTAGAACGAGTGTCGAGTGAATTTGAAGTACCAGCGTCCAAGTGAGCGTTGGGGACGCCAGAATAAATTCCAAAACAGAGTGTGAGCGTCTCCAAGACGCCCAGAACGGGATTCAGACGCTAGGGCAGCGTTTGGGACGCTGAGCAGGACGTTGGGGACGCAGTCAAATGGGCGCTTAAGGAGCGGCGTCCGAGTGAGCGTCCTAGACGCTGGAATAAATTATAAAACAGAATGTGAGCGTTTTTGGAACGCCCAAAACAGCCGCACGGACGCTGGGAGGCCGTCTGAGACGCTGGGTAGGACGCTTGAGCGACTTTTCATCATTTAAACCTCTGTCCGCCTCATTTACTCACACCTACCGTCCCTTTTCTCATTCTAAGACGCTCTCATCTCTCTCTCGAACGCTGAACGGTTTTCACCATTGTTGCTTACATGCTTAATTTTGTGATGAGGACATCACTTCTCTCTAAGTTGGGGAGGGGGTGTCCAATTTTTTTTCAATTTTTGGCATATGCTTTTCCATATGATGTGGGACAGGGAACCTTGTTGTGGACTGCAGGTTATATGTGTGTAAATGAATATGTTGATACTAACAGTTCACTACTATGGTTGCGTTTATTGTTTGTGCATTTCAGGAGTCACCATGTCTGGATCATCATCATCATCTGAAATGGTGAAAAACATAGCCAAAAGAAAGAAAACAGCATCAGCAACACCAAATGTTCATCCTCCTGTCGTATGGGATCCAACTAAGTCATTGTCTGAACATTATGAGAGGATACTCTACTTCCGGGTACTTTCGTTTCATTTCCGTTTGTTTAAATTATCGCATTTCCAGTATTAGTAACTTTCTTAGGTGTTTAGTTCATTTTTACAAATGTTTGTTATAGTGGTGGTATCATGATCATTCCTTAACTGCTTATACATGAATTGTTCTATGCAAAGTATGAAAATAAGAGATAAGAGGAAGTAAGCATAATGGGTTGTTAGTTTTAAAAGAGAGTAGCTTTTGGTTTGATGAAAAGTGAGGGTGACAGAATGTAAGTGTTTGGCATGGGAAATATTGGTCAACCCCTTCGTTGATAAATCTTTGGCATTGATGGCAATAAGGGGGAGAGGAATGTATGCATTGCACGGAATATAAAAAAAAAGAGAAAAAGAAAAAAAAGAGTGAATAAGCTAACATGTGACCTAGTAAGTTCGGGAAAGTAAGTCTGTGGGGTACCGTCATGCCTAATCACCTAAGACCGTCTGGTTTGGGATCGATTGACCTAAATCCCGTTACATGGATTTGCTAGAAAGTCACGATTGAAAGTGTTAGTATAAACTCGAAATAAAAGAGCAGAAAAGTGCTGAAATATAAAGTGTGCAATTGGGTTTCAAGTGAAGTAACTCATAACCTTGAGCTGAAAATTAATGTCTAAGGATTTATTAGGAAGGAAAAGCCCATAGTCTGAACATGCTGACACTTGCACACTGATCGTTCACGGTTTTATCATGTTAAAAGTTTACACTTTTAAGGCTGAAAAACTCAAATGTTTAACACTTTTGTCTCTATTTTGATGTCTTGTTCGGGACGATCAAGGTGTAAGTTGGGGAGGTTTGATCAGTGATATAAATCACTTCTATTTTCATGTGTTTTTGCTATGTTTTAATGTGTAAATGTGAGATAATTGGTACTGCTAATGTAGGTTTTTGTAATTTCAGTTGCTTGGCAAGAAAGTAAAGAAAAATGGTAGCTGGAGTGTGGATTTCGTGCACAGCGTCCCAGCAGGCGTCCCAGACGCCGGAGCAGCGTCCTAGCCAGCGTCCCAGACGCTGGGGTCGACGCTGGTGCGGCAGTTGTGCGAAAAGCTGCAGTTTTTTTAGGAAGGAGGTTACCATTTTGAAGGGGATCCGTTTTTTAGACCTAGGGTTCGCATTTTGGGGGTTTCACACACACAAAGGTGCGATTTTGGGAGGAAAATCAGAGAAGGAAGGCAACAGGAATCGAACAAAGATCAAGCGTTGGAGTCCAATCAATTGTGTTTACGCAATAATGGTAGCTTTAATGTTTTTATCCATGTTTGACATTGTTAGTAAGTTAATCCAAGCTATGCTTGGCTAAATACTTTGTGGTGTTTGTTCTTTAGTTTGCATACTATGGTGTGAATGAATGTTTAATTAATCTCAGTTTCCAATTTGCGCTTAAAGGGGTTGTGGATCTTATTTGTGAATGAATGTGTGTTGAACAACGAGGGTTGTATATAACAGCGTATAGTGATATCATTGGTTGTGCCAACTCTGTGATGAAGGGAAAGACAATTAATAGAAGTTGCATACGCTGTCTTAAGAACATTAGTTGTGAAACATGCATGTGAACGAATGGTTGTAATCAATGGGTATTGTATATAACGGGGTATAGTGATATCATTAGTTGTGCCGGCTCATTAATATGGGGAAGACAATTAATAGACGGTGCATACTTCGTCTTAAGAGTATCTGTTGTGAAAACCAATTCATTTATATGGAAACTGTTAAAGGGATTATATTTGCATGAATAAATGTGAATGAACAGTGAATGTATCTGAAATGGTTGATATCCATGTCATTGGTTGTGCCCACTCTCTATAGGGGAGGAAGACAGTCAATAGAGTGGTATACGTTGTTTTGGAGCATAAGTTGTAAATTCGTATCAATTCATGTAAATGGAATCCATAACATTCTGAATTGCCATAGTATGTATAACGAGAGAGCAAACACCCTCTTTCTCTCCTAGTGAAACTTCTTTAATTCAATTCTTGTGTGTGACATCGCGACAATAGTAATTTGCAATAGAAAATTAGCTCAAAACAAATGATTTCAATCCTAATCCAAACAGTCTCCGAACTAGTTTAGCGACCTATCATTCCCTGTGGATTCGATCCCACTTACCCTATCTATATAGTGTTTTTGGGTTATATTTTTGATACTCATACGACTGGGTCCATCAGTGACAGACCATGTCTTATATCAAATTGGCCATGACAGAAGATGAAAGATTTAAAATTGACATTCCTCTTTTGGTTAAAGCCTTCTGCAACAGAGACAAAAAGAAAAGACAAAGATTCTGCAATATAAAGACAATACTGCTTTGTCAGAACGTGCAGAAAAGTATTCTTGTCTATTTGGAAAGACATTCCACAATCACTACGTCAAATGAGGAAGCTTCACTGGGATTCTCAGTGAGAGTGTAAAAGAAAGCTTCTAAGGAATGTGACAACCAAGAGTGTGATATTTGAATCATGCAAAGAAGTGTGTTTTCATGCATGCAAAGTCTGCTTGAATGAAAAAGTAAAGTGTGTCCAAGCTGTTATTGTTCAAACTGTCCGTCTGTCTGTCTTGTAAACAGTGAGTTCATCTTTGTGAGTGTATTCATCGTAACTGGTCTGAGTGTGTCTTAGATTAGTAGAACATCTGTTGTGTCTGTCATCTCAGCTTGAACCTTTCCGCAGTTCAAGCTTGTTTGTAATTAACACTTGTTGATAATACATACAAACATTGAGAAAGTGTGTTGAATTTTTTTTAGCTGTATTCACTACCCCTCTACAGTTTAGAGCAATATACTAGGGAAACCTTTTGGGACCTACACTTCTTCATAGACGTCTTCCACCTGTATATCTGTCTCACTTTCCTTGGGTGTTTCGACCTTATTATTGACTTTGTTCCCACTCCAAGGTATAGCGATTTTAGTCACTTCATTGACTTCATACTTATTTTCCTTGCCATGGTTATGCGATGGGTTAACTGTGGTGTTACTTGGAAGCTTCCTTTCTTCTCATTTAGTTAAAGACTCTGCAATTTGTCCCACTTGTCTTCCAAGCATCTCCATTGTTTTCGCTTGTACCATAGTTTGTTGTTTCATGAACTCCATGAATTCGGAGAACTCTTTTGAATTCCTAAATACTAGTCTTCCTTCAAATTCCTTTTTAGGGCCTTGACTTTTATAATATCGATCATCCTTCATGGCTGAGGTTGATCCATATTGAAATTCCCGGTTTTATTGACGAGGTTGCTCATATCCCAGTTTTGCGGAGCTTCTGTGTCTTGATTCTCCGTCCAACTAAAGTTCGGGTGTTTTCTCCATCCCGGATTGTACTTATCTGAATATAGGTAATCCCATTCTCTTTGTTGCCGATAGCCAAAAGCTTCATTTGCAAACTCCTCATGAGAAAGAGTATATGGGCAATTCTTGGTTTGATGAGATGGGTCTCCACATGTGACACTACAGACCTGTGCCACTGTAACCTTTCCCATTCCCATCATCAACAAATCCATCTTTTTGCTTAGTTTGGAGATATCAGATTTAATTTCTCGTTTCCACACACTGTCAATGCCCATCACTTGGACACAAATGTTACTTTCCGAACCCGCTTGGACTTTTAACCCCTTACTTAACTGGGCCAAAAACTCCCATGCTTCATCATCCTCTTTAGCCAAAAAGGTTCCGCCTGAAGCAGCAGTAATCATATTTCTGCGTTCGTGAGTTACCCCATCAAAGAAGTTCTTGATCAACATCCATTTAATGATTTCATGATGTGGGCATGTTCTTAATAATTCATTTAAACTATCAAATGCTTCGTGAAATGGTTCTCCAGGTCATTTTTTAAATCCAATGATTTCTTTCATTTTTCAGTAGTTTCACAAATTGGATAGTATTCAGTTAAACATTCCTTTTTCATTTCATTCCAATTAGTTATACTATCAATGGGCAGTGACACAAAACAATATTTTGCTGATTCCTTCAGACAGAAAGGAAATAGTCTGAGCTTAAGCACATCTACAGTCATTCCCCTCACATGGTTAGGCTTGCATATAGCTAGGAATTCCGCTAAATTGCTCATACGAATCTTCACTTGGTGGTCCGCGAAAAACAGGTATGATGCTAATAGTTGGGGCCAAATTCAGGCTCTTTATCCGTGATTGGATAGAGAACGGGTGATGGATCAGGAATATCACCCAGCCTATAATGGGATTCTACTATTCGTCGCTCTCTCATTGCCCTGTTGTTTAGTTGGACTTCGATAAAAGTGTTATCGATCTTCGTGTCATCTCTTCAGCGCTCCCCTCAAGAACAATGCCTTTACTTTCGTTAGCTTGGTTCGTGGCTCCTCTATTTGATCTAGTGGTTTTTTCTATTTCCAATCAAATTTCAACGGTGAAATTCTACCGGAAGAACGTGTGTGCATAAACTCATGAGATCCTGGTGATGTACTAGTGTCTTTCTTTTTGGTGAGAATCGATGCTTGCACCACGATTCTTTTTTTCTTAATAATAATAATAATAAAACCAATAATAAGAAAAACAGAATAACAGCAAATAAATAAATCAAACAGATATGCAAATACTAAACTAAACTAGTTACAAAAATATGTGTCCCTAAGCGCAACCGCTCTCTGGCAACGGTGCCAAAATTTGAACGAGCTTCATTAACTCACCAAAAATAACCACTAAATACCTCATAAATTAGGGTAAGTATATCGTCTCCACAGGGAGTGAGACGTTAATTACACGTGTTCGAGCGACTAGTATTGCGAACTTTGGTTGATTGGAAACTGAATATTTGCAAAAGAATGTTTCTTGCTTTTATAAAATTCAATAAACTAATTACTTTGCACAATTGTAAGCAAAAACCTTAATTGAACGTGTTTAAATAAATATGTTAAACGAGAATACCCACTCCCAGATTCAACACTTAGGTGGCGTTTGGTTTGTAGGATTTTAACAACTCATTTAGTATTTGGATTTAGAAATCCTCCTATGTCATGTTTGGATAAAAACTGAAAGGGAAGGATTTAGCTTCATTTAGGATTTCACATTCCACACCTCTCCTCATTTCACAATGCACTCACCCCCTTAATAATTTTGAAATCCTATCATTTTAGAATCCATCATTTTAAAATCATGCAATCCAAACGGCACCTTAGCTTTCATATTTTACTTTTATAAATAATATTAAGATTACATATATTAATGTCGTTACGTGATCTTGGGTATGGCGCGTGTTACTTTAGTTACTAGTCTTAATTAAAAATATAACTCGGCACAAGTAATTAACTATCAATGAACTATCTTACGAAACACAACAAGATAAATAATCATTATTTACATTCAAAGAATAAATATTCAACACACGTTAACATAAATAAATCGATCATAAACGTAAACACTTAGCGTTCATGGTTCCTCCAGGAGTGACTATTGTGAAACTAGTCGGACATCATGTGTGCAGTGATCAATAGTTACTGATTCATCGTAGGTAGAGTTGTACTTTGTCTCGTACGTTACTCATAGTCGTATCCGCTCAAACATGATCAATCTAAGGTTCTTCCCTCTGAAAACACGCCCTTTTTTCGTATGATGCCTTCAGTATATATAGGCAAACTGCAACATCCGGCACAAAATTAGGTTAGCAATAATAACTTAATCAGTAGTTATTAGCAATTATAACCTAATCAATGGTCATTAACAATTATTCAACGTGATTAAAAAATTTCATAAGGAAATTCAATACAATTAGAAACAATTTCATCGGTGTGATCCGATGGAACGGCAAAGCAATTAATCCGATTGTGATATGATAAATTAAATCAACTAAGTGCATAATTAAATTAAGATTAGTGACACTACTCATGCATTAACAAAGTTACATAACCTTAATTATTCAAGACAAAAACAATTCATTAAACTAGTGCATTCATAAGTATTTATGAATTTACATAAAAAAAGAAAAAAACAAGAATACATTTTGAAATACTTTTATACAAAAAAAAAAAACACCATAATTACCTTAGGTGACCGGCCACAGGGAGGTACCACCTTAGGTGTTGACTTCAATTTTCTTAGTAAGAACCCCATTCACCATCTAAATCAAATCCTTTTTCAACATCCTTCTTTCATTTCACAAAAAGATTACACTTAACCTTCAAATCTTGCATCTTTTCAAGAATTCTTTTTTCTCTATAAATAGAGGATTTATTTACCATTCATTGTCAGACCATTAAAGCTCAAAAACGCTCTTATTTCTCTCTCAAAAGTCCGGCCAAAAGGAAGCCATCCAAGCAAAAGTTGCAACTTTTATTCCTTCAAGTTTTTCAAGAAACTTTTCTTCAACTAAGTTCAAGATCAAGTCTCCTACTCATTTTCATTGTTTTACTTCATCAAAGTAAGTAAATATTTATTACTTCATCACAATATATAATAATCAACAACAACAAAGTTCATTAAAACTCAAGTTTATAAATAACTAGTTTTGTTTTAAAAATTGTTTCTTCAAATTTGTTTATAAATATATAAACACATAATATAAGTATGAATAATATAAAAACAAGTTATATAAATGTGTTTCATAGCTTTTATACATCTGATTTTTGAATAAACAACAAGAATCACAAGTTGTTTCAAGGATATGAAACTGAATTTTCGGTAGAAATATTATATCAACTTTGAAAAATCATAATTAATTCAAAACTTAACGAAATGAGTTGAATCCTGTTTTTAACTAAATATCTGGAGGTTTTTATATTTAATATGGAGTTTTGAACCCCCAAATATTATTTGGGAACAAAAAGGTCTAACAACTCAAATATGGCGAACATAGGGTTTTTGACAAGCATTTTCCTAAGCTAAACACCTCGAAAAATGTCTATTTTTACCTTGAAAAATTCCTTGTATATAGTATTTTTATGATTATGAAAACCAAAGCCCAAATTGTTTTGGAGCTTGGTCCAAAAATAGCCACAAAGTAGGCCGAAAAACCACGACAAAACCTGGAAAGTCCATATATATATATATATATATATATATATATATATATATATATATATATATATATATATATATATATATATATATATATATATATATATATATATATATATATATATATAGAACCAAGTTCATCAGCGTACCTATGAGAGTCCAGCGTACCCAGCGTACCCTAATATATATATATATATATATATATATATATATATATATATATAGTTTAATTTATGAACTTGTTAAGTTGGGTGATTTAAAACTTAAAAACCCTGATACATGCATATTATCATATATGGGAATTATTAAGACCCTCATATCATTTAGGACTCTGTCAAAATACATCAAGCTTCCCCGCAAGTCAACAACACAATCTACATTTTTACGCTCGTTTTTGTCATCACTTTTGCGGTGAGTCTTCATAGCCCCTATTTTTACGTTATGTTTTGGGGTGAAAATACATGCTACAATTTTTAAATGCTGTCAAGATCAAAATTACTACCTAAGATTAACTGGTTTGAATTAATCAGAGTATAAACCGTTAACCTTGTATTGAATCAAAGTTCAATTAAGAAGTTTGCGGAATAACACTTAACTGTTTTAAGAAAAACTTTAAAAACTAATAACATGTAAATATACTTAATAATCAAAGATCACTTGTATTGCAAAAACTCAATGATTACAATCACCTCTAATCTGTTTGATTAGACGAAGAACACAGATTGTTCTTAGGGTTTTACAACCATTGAGGCTTATGAAAACTTAATCAGAAAAGCAATTACAACTAGAGAATAAACTTGTACGCGCAAACCTACAATAGAAAAACCTAATATATATATATATATATATATATATATATATATATATATATATATATATATATATATATATATATATATATACTGCTTTCTGATTTGTTTCCTTGATAAACTCCTATTTCTCTGATAGTAGATATGCTTGAATCTTCGAATATATCTTTTCCTGAATATCAACACTTTCTGTTTATTGGGCTGTTGAGCAGCTGGAGTTTGAACACTGTCAGCTTGAACTTTTGAACTAGCAGCTCGAACTTCCTCAACTAACAGCTTGAACTTTCTACTTACACAGAAAATCTACTAACAGTTTGAGAAATCTATCTAACAGCTTGACATACTTAGAATATTTCCCAACAATCTCCCCCTAACTTAAACTCTTTACACAAGACTTTAAGTTTCTATACAAATAAGGAAATAAAACAAAGTAAAACTGTTATCTACAAACTAAGGCATCCAAAACCTTACAATTGTGAAAGTTTCTGATTAACTGCCTTCAAAAATTCTCTTTTTAATTCTTCTCTATCACAGTATATTTTCATTGAGCTCATTTGTATCAACCATTCCTTGGAAGATCAATAAATTCGAAATTGAAGAACATGCTGGATCCATTTGCAAATCTGAGTCTGTATGTCCTTGATTTTACATACAGATCAACCTGTGCAATCTTCAGCTCCTTGGCATCTTCTATATCTTTTCTGATTGACTCTGGATCAAAAATGCTTTTTAAATCTTTTATAGCCTGCTTGACCTATGGAAGTGAAGACCTGACTTGACTCACATATCCAACATGGTGCATCCTGGTAAGCTCATCCCTGGTCATCCCTTGAACTATGTGCATTATACTCTTATATTCTTCCTCAGGACCAGCTTCTCTTCTGACTACAAAATGATATTTTAAGTCATGGTCATCCATTGACCTAGCATACCAGTATGTAATAGGAGGTTTTGAGAAGTCATGCTGGTTGAGGGTCTTTTCAATCTCCATCACCTTCTGAAGTTGATGTTCAAACAACACCCTTTTTACCTGATCAAGCTTTGCTTGAGAGATTGCTTCTGATTGCGGATTAGTAGCAACAGCTTGAACAGGTGGAGAAGGATCACTGACACCATCTTGACTTGGTTCCTGTTGGCTTTGGACTTGATGAGAGACTTTGACTATTTTTCGTTTTTCCATCTCCTTATCATGAATCTCTTGCAGCCTCTCTGTAGTCATAGACTGAGCCATCTTCTTTGGAATTCCAACTGAATAGGCAAAATTGATCAAAAACCTTCTGTGCTCTGCATTTGAATGCCCAGTTGGCATTTTCCTTTTCTTCTCATTTTGTTTAACCACAATCTTTGCCATTATGTTTCGAATCATCTTCTCAAGTTGAATGATCTTATTTCCACAGAGGGTGAACCCCTTATGAAAATAATCAATTCTCTGATTTTGAGCTGCTACTGTCTGTTGAAGTGCTCTGATTTGTGCCCCCTGTGCAGCAATAATGGACTGATAATATTCCAATACCGCCACAAAAGGTTTCAGCTGAGGATCCGTTAAAATCATAAGTTGCAGACTAACCTCAAGATCAGCAAAAGAGTGTGGTGTTTGTGATCTATCACTGGCAGGTATTCCAAAAAGTAGAAACCTCTAGGCCCTTCTGTTCTTGGTTCTGGGGACTTCCAGAAGGCGCTTCACACCCTCTGTTGCCATGGGTGTGGTCTTAATGATGTTGACACTATCCTGTGCCTCTTGTGCAGAAAAAGTAGTAGTGTCAGCCACAGAACCCATATGGACATCCACTGCTGGGATGTCCACCTCCAAACTGAGGATGGGAGTGTCCTCAGTGGGTGCCCTTTGGATATTCAGTGCAGGAGTGTCCTTCTGCACAGGGACACATGGCTCTTGTAATTGAGCTGAGGAGGAAGGAGCTCTTGAAACCCTTTTTCTTTTGTATAGTAGGAGTGGGGATGTGGGTTTGACAGAAGGATTAGATGGAATATTTGTATCATGAGGAGTGGGTTGGGGTCCTGGGGGTGAAGCAGTGATGTTAGGCTGAGCCTGCTCAGGACCCTCTCCTCTGTTTAGTGGATTGATGCCCAACATTGCAGAAGGCAATGGGACATCTACACTCAGAAAATTGGCACTTGATTTTAAAAGACGTTTTATAGTTGCTAAAGAGTGCCTATGGGAAACATGAATCCTTTTATGTACATTGAAATTACTGCAAGTTCTTGCAATAATTTCAGCCAAAAATCTAGGATACATCAAAAATTTCCCATGCTTTAGGGCATGATGCCTTAACATACCCTGAAAAATCATATTGGAAAAATTGAACTGTTGGCCTGTAGATAAACACACTAAGGCAGTGGCTATGTTTGAAGAAAATTCTGACAAACCAGTTCTTTTAGGGCTTATACATTGCTGGATAATATGTACAAGATATTTCCACTTAGGGGCAAAATGAGTTTTAAAGAAAGTATAAGAATCAGTAGGGCTGCTATACCCTATAGCAAAAAGGCCTTCATGTAAGGCAGTAAGAGAAAGAGCGGTTATACCTATGGCATCTTGAAGATGCAAGTGTTGGCGTATGAGGTCCTCAGTGATGGTGACAGTGGTTCCATCGATCTTGGATGTCAAAGAAGTGACTCCATTAATGGTTTTGACAGAGGCATGTTTCCAAAATTTCTCTATATGAGATATGTATATTGTGGGGTCTATGGTGAGAGCATGACGAATGTGGGAACTTCGAAGGAAGTCCATCATGTCATGGAACGGTTGAAGGTCAGTGTGTTTGAGAGAATAGGGGAGACAGTTATGTTCTTTGACAAACTCCATTGACGATCAATCAGTGATTTTAGGGTTTAAGAGAAGTGTGTGTGAATCGCTCAGAGAGAAAAGAAAGGTCGTGGAAGATATTTTGCAACTGGTAGTTACAATTCAACGAAACTGGGACCTTTAAAGGATTCGAAAATATCTAATCCCGCGCACACACTTATGGAAGTTACTAAATTACCCTGCACACTTTGACAGATCAAGTGAAACAACTAGCAGTTCGAGAAAATGAACTAGCAGCTTGAGAAAAGACTCAAGCTGTTAGTTGAAAAGTAAGCATATTCGAATGAAACAGTGTCTCCCCCTTAAACAAGCATATGAAATAGATATATTTTTCATAAAATAAGAAAGAATGATGAAAAACAAATTAATCCATATTAACCATGCCAATATTTGATACTAGGAAGGTGAATCTTCCTACATCAAATGGTTTTGTAAATAGATCAGCTAACTGATCATCAGTATGAATTTTGGTAACTTCGATTAATTTATTCTCATTACAGTCCCTTATAAAATGAAATCTGATGTCTATATGCTTGGTTTTGGGAAATTTCACTGGATTTTGTACAATGCTTATTGCACTTGAAATGTCAATCTAAATAGGAGTGGATAGGAAATTCATACCATAGTCTCTCAGTTGATTCTGAATCCACATCACTTGGGAACAGCAGCTTGCAGCTGCTACACATTCTGCTTCAGTAGATGAGGTGGACACAGTTGTTTGCTTTTTAAACTGCCAAAAGACCAATCTTGCTCCTAGATATTGACATCCACCAGTTGTGGACTTTCTGTCAATGTTGCATCCTCCATAATCACTGTCAGAATAGGTTGTTAGTTCAAGAGGAGAGTCTTTAGGATACCAGAGGCCCAAATGTGGTTGGCCTTTGAGATATCTAAAGATTCTCTTAACAGCAAACATGTGTGAGTCCTTTGGAGCACATTGAAACCTGGCACAAACACAAACAGCAAATATTATATCAGGTCTAGAAGATGTTAGATACATAAGTGAACCTATCAAGGATCTATATAGGTGAATGTCCACATCTACGCCATCCTTTTCTGCATCAAGCTGCTTGTGAGTATCCATTGGAGTACTAGCAACTTTGGTATCTTTGTAACCAAACTTTTCCAGTATGTCTTTAACATACTTTGATTGACTTATAAAAAGCCCTGTAGGCTTCTGCTTGACCTGCAATCCTAGAAAGAAGGTGAGTTCTCCCATTGAACTCATTTGAAACTTTTTGTGCATCAATGCCTCAAACTCTTTGCACAAACTGTCATTGGTAGACCCAAAGATAATACCATCCACATAAATCTGAACAAGAAAAATCTCAGATTTGATGGACTTTGTAAACAGTGTTTTGTCCAGAGTACCTCTCTTGAATCCATTCTGTAGAAGGTATGATGACAGTGTGTCATACCATGCTCTAGGGGCTTGGTGGAGTCCATAGAGGGCTTTATCTAATTTGTAAACTCTGTCCGGATACTTGTAGTCCTCAAATCCAGGAGGTTGACATACATAGACCTCTTCTTTAATTGTACCATACAGGAAAGCAGACTTCACATCCATTTGATACACTTTAAATCCTTTGAAGCTTGCATAGGCTAGAAACAGTCTAATAGCTTCAATTCTTGCCACTAGAGCAAAAACATCATCATAATCTATTCCTTCTTCTTGAGTGTATCCCTGTGCAACCAATCTTGCTTTGTTCTTGATGACTACCCCTCTCTCATCCTTCTTGTTTCTGAACACCCATCTTGTACTAATTGCTCGCTTTCCTTTAGGAAGATCAACTAGAGTCCATACATTCTGAATCTTAAATTGCAAAAGTTCTTCCTGCATTGCCTCGATCCAAGATGGATCTTTCAAAGCCTCAGATGCCTTTTTAGGTTCTAACTGTGACATGAAACAGGCATGTTCAAAAGCAGCTAGACTGAATTCTGGGACTGCTGATTCAGCATCAGTAGACTCCTTATGAACCATTGTCCTTGTCTGCACAGGAGTGCGTGGATCCTCCATTATCTGATTGAGAGGATGATACTTGTGAACTCTAAGTGTTGGCTCTCTTTCAGTCTGAAAAGAAGTTCCTACATTTGTAGCATCTCCATCAGGACCACTTGATGGTTCATCTCAGGAACAACTGGACTAGAATCTGGGACTGTTTCCCTTTGTGATGGAGCTGTTTCCTCAGGACTTGGGATTGGCACTTCATAGTTTTGATTTGAATCATGTTGAGCATCCAATACCCCTGGTGGGTCACAAGATAGAAGCGGTATAACCGTATACTCATCCCATTGACCAGAATCTTCAACAGTCTGAAACTTTGAGCCAACAGCTTGAACATTTGTGCTACCAGCATGAGAATTTGTGTTGGCAGCTTCAACCCTGGTTTCATCAGTTTCTGCAGTATACTCAACAAAGCTTAAAGAATTAGTTAAAGAGTCTAAATCAAACAACCAATCAGGACCAGTGCCTTTGACATTTGCAGTGTTTACATTAAATTCAACGTTGACACTTTCTTCAATGGTTTTAGACACACTGTTATATACTCTATAGGCTTTGCTTTGAGTGGAGTATCCTACAAAGAAACCTTCTTCAGCCTTACTTTCAAAGTTTCGTAAGTGAGTCTTAGTGTGAACAATGGTGCATGAACAGCCAAAAGACTTTAGAAAGGCTATTAAAGGGACTCTATGATGGAATAACTCATATGGAGTTTTTCCTTGTGATTGAACAATCTGAACCCTATTTAGAACATAACAAGCTGTATTGACTGCTTCTGCTCAAAGGGTCATTGGCAGTTTGGAATAAGCCAGCATGGTTCTAGCAGCCTCAATTAAAGTTTTGTTCTTTCTTTCAGCTACACCATTTTGTTGTGGTGTTCTTGGTGCACTGTATTGCCTAACAACGCCTTTAGACTCATAGAAACTGTTTAGGAAATTATTTTTAAACTCAGTTCCATTGTCTAACCTTATCACCTTAACTTTTAAGTTGGATTGGTTTTCTATCTTAAGAATACATGATTTAACTAGGTCAGCAGTTTCATCTTTAGTCCTAAGAAGGTATACCCAAGTGAATCTGGTGAAATCATCAACAATGACTAAACAGTAAGCTCTTTTATTCAAACTCAAAACAGATGTTGGAGCAAAAAGATCCATGTGAATAAGATGAAGAGCAGATGATATTGAATTTACTTCCTTGGCCTTATGAGAAGTTTTGTGTTGCTTGCCTGTAAGACATGCTACACAATGATCATCACAAATGAACTCCTTTTGTGGTAAACCTCTTACCAAATTCTTTTTGACTAAAACATTCATAGATTTGAAGTTCATGTGACACATCCTTCTGTGCCAAAAAGCAGACTCATTAGATGATGCTTTGGATATCAAACAGCTTAAAGTACTTGATTTGGATAAAAGATCTGTGTCCAAATAGTAGACATTGTCCTTTCTTGGTGTTCTCAGTAAAACAAGATTTTCAGGTATTTTAAAATCTTTTGAAAGAACAATGCACTCAGAATATGTGAAGACAACAATATTTTGTTTATCACAGATTTGAGACACACTTAATAAATTGTACTTTAGCTGTTCAACATATAAAACATCATTGAAAAGCATATTTCCTGCTTTAACAGTACCTTTACCTGTGACCTTACCTCCCTTGGAATTTCCTCCAAATGCAACAAAACCTCCTTCAAAGCCTCTGAAATTTGACAAGCATTCAGAATTGCCTGTCATGTGCCTAGATCATCCACTGTCCAAATGCCATCTTGTTTTATGTTGTGACCTTTGGGTGCCCTGCACAAATAAAAGCTTAGTTAGTAGTGGAGTAAACCCAAACCAAATTGGTTTTGGGTTGTCCTTGTGCATTGACATAACTAAACACTGTTTGTGATTTTTTATACTTAGTGAGATCCACTCGTGGATTCTGTGAAGAGTATTTAGTTATGACATGAGGTATCCAGGTGTTCTTTCCAACCTTTGTTTTAACAGTCTCAGATGATCCATTATCAGTTCCAGTTTTAGGCTTAGCAGTTTGAACTGGAATTTTAGTGCTAACAGCTTCAGAGTTTGCACTACCAGTTTCAACTTTAGGCCTGGCAGTTTCAACATTTGTATCAACAGGTTGATCTGGGTTTTTGCCTTTAACACACCATATCTGTTTAAAATTTGATTTAGGTTTTGCTAAAACTTGTTTTTGATGTGTTGACTGTTTTTTATTTACTTTTAAAAACCTATGATCAACTGTCTTCTTTGCAACTGGTGCAACAGATGGTTTGGCCTTTAAATGTTTTGTGTTTTGGACAAACGCCTTTCTGAACCACAGTCTGTTTTGCAACAGATGGTTTGTACAAGCAATGCCTGGCCAAATGGTTTTTCCTGCCATAATGGAAACATCTTTTGACTGTTTTGATTAGAGAACCAGTTTTGTTGGACCATAACTGGTTTTTGTTCCTTTGATTTCCCCTTACCTGCTGTTGTTTGGGAAACTTTTGGACACCATGCTTTTGGCATGTGTAGATTGGAACAGTCTTACCCTTTTTAGTACCTTTGGAGGAAGATGTAGTATTACAGTTAGAAGGTACAAAAACATGTGGATCAGCATGACATACACTCATCTTCTCCATTCCTTTCGTATTGGGGTTAGGGGCTTCTATAGTTGCACTCATTGTTTTGTAAACTTTCTTAACCTCTTTGCACTCACAGTCTTCATTTGGAATCAGATCTTCTTTAGATTCAGGACTATTCTCAAGGATGGGATCTACAGTGGTCATAGACTCATTTAATGGTTCATTAACAAGTCTATCAGCAACTTCACTCATGGGATGTATGTATTTGTTGTTGTATGGAGGTGGAGTGGCTCTGTATCCTATACCTTCTTTGGGATTAAGCTGAGATTTTACCCTTTTTTAAATTGAACTTCCATTAGGTGTTCGAGCTTTTGATTTGCCAATTTGAAGTTTCCTAGATCTATATTGACAGATTCTATTTTCTTGTTAGCTTCTAACACCTTCTGTTCAGCCTCATCTAATTTCTTGTTTAGGGACTCTATTTGCTTATTCAGCTCCTTTTTCTCCTACTCATGATATGTTCTATCATGTCCCATTTGAAACTCATTGTCCTTATAGTCATGGATCTGTTTTTCAAGATCTTCTATGGCCTACATATACTCATATCTCCTTTCTTCCATCTTAGCTAAAGTTTTGCACATGCTCTCATTATGATCTCTGTACTTTTTAACCATATTTTTGCATGTTTGAGAGCAGAGTTTAGCATTTACCTCAGATGGTAGTTCAGTGGAGATGACAGTTGATGGTTCTGGCATGAGAGCTTGATTTTGAAACTCTTCCTCCGTCTGATCACTCCAGTCAAAAACATTGTCTTCTTGAGAGACAAGTGCTTGTGATGATGAAGCTTGAGTAGTTTGCTGGGGTCTTGGTGGTTGTTGACCTTGGGATCTACATTCTCTGGCAAAGTGGCCAAGCTTGTGACATTTAAAGCATTCAACTTTGGATTTATCAAATGCTGGTTTCCCTTCTGGTCTGGCTTGAAAGTTGGATCTGCCAGTTCTTTTTAGAAATCTTTTAGCCCTCATAGTCAGCATTGCATGCTGCCATTTCGTGTCCATCTCTTCTAGATCATGTGGATGGATTTGTTCTAAATCTTCAGCATTTAGAGCAAACAGTCCATCATTAGCAACAAAGGCTTCATAATGAACTTCAGTAGAGTTACCATCAGCACCTGAAAAGGAATCACAACAGTTAGATTTATCAGTTAATGCTGGTGACAGCAGAGCAGTGTTATGATTTTAAGAGAAGGATTTCTTTTTAGTTTCAATCTCAGTTTCTAACACTCTCAGACTGTTATACAGGTCATCCAACTCTATCTCATCAAGAATGTCTTTGGTTCTCCATTGTGCAGCATAGACTGTCCACTCATCACCAAATGATCTAAGGAATTTTCTGTTGACTTCATCTTGATCCAAGCTGACTTTGGCACTCTCCAACTCACCTATCAGTTTTTTGAGCCTATCAAAAATTTGAGTAAGGTTTTCATTCTTGTCACCAGAAAAGTTTTCATACTGCTGTTTCAAAAGATCCTTTTGATTTCTCTTGGTGTTAGCATTGCCAGCAAATCTTTTCTCTAAGGCAATCCAAAGAGAATGAGCAGTGTAAAACTTTTTAAACTGATGTTGATAAGCATATGGAATGGCTATCTGTAAAAGTGTAAGACCTTTTACTTCATTCATTCTAGCCTTCCTTTCAAGTTCAGTTTTTGGAGGAGTTTTTTATGGGTTTGCCCTCAGCATCAAGTCCAGGATCAACTACAGGAGGAAATTCAATAGCTTCCCATATGGCATAATCATTAAATTGAATGTGCTATTGAATCCTGAGTTTCCACATCTCAAACTCAGTGGGTTTGAGCATAGCACTTTGAGTCCTTTCCCAGATCCACTACTGCTATTATCAAATTCCATTGCAGAAAATTAAAAATTTTATAAAGAAAGCTTCTGACTTTGAAAACAAAGAAAGACCCGTGGCTCTGATACCAGTTGTCAAGATCAAAATTACTACCTAAGATTAACTGGTTTGAATTAATCAGAGTATAAACCAATAACTTTGTATTGAATCAAAGTCCAATTAAGAAGTTTGCGGAATAACACTTAACTGTTTTAAGAAAAACTTTCAAAACATATAACATGTAAATATACTTAATAATCAAAGATCACTTGTATTGCAAAAACTCAATGATTACAATCACCTCTAATCTGTTTGATTAGACGAAGAACACAGATTGTTCTTATTGTTTTACAACCTTAGAGGCTTATGAAAACTTAATCAGAAAAGCAATTACAACTAGAGAATAAACTTGTACGTGCAGACCTACAATAGAAAAACCTATTATATATATATATATACTGCTTTCTGATTTGTTTCCTTGATAAACTCTGATTTCTCTGATAGTAGATACACTTGAATCTTCGAATATATCTTTTCCTGTATATCAGCACTTTCTGTCTATTGAGCTGTTGAGCAGCTTGAAGTTTATCTGTTGAGCAGCTTGAGTTTGAACACTGGCAGCTTGAACTTTTGAACTAGCAGCTCGAACTTCTTCAACTAACAACTTGAACTTTGTACTTACACAAAAAATCTACTAACAGTTTGAGAAATCTAACTAACAGCTTGACATACTTAGAATATTTCCCAACATATGCACACAATACATGCTATATTTCTTTTATGTATTACACACATGTGGTCTCACCATGCCCTCAAATCATGAACCGTTAATTATATTTATATAAACGTGAATATCCATATGGATAGATCTATCGGGATTATTGCCACCCACCCGGGTTGGTCGCGCCAACTATTAACGGATGCATATATGTTTAACATCATGGTATTATAGTGGTTAATAATACATAGGGCAAACTCATAATTAAGTTCGGTTGCATGATGGTTATATGTAATACATAACATGGAATTTATGCTTTATAACTTCAAACACAATCGTTGTGGTCCAGATACCCTCCAGGAATGGAGGCGAGAGAAGGAAATCCCCTCCCAGTTTGAGATCGGAGGACCATCCACTGATCAGACGTCACCCCTCACCCAAGAACCTGCAGCCCAAACTATACCTCTACTGGTGGCAAGAGCCCCCCGACACGACCTCCAGCTTAGGCAGCTTAGCCAAGAGGTCGGACAGATCACATCAAAGATAGAACGAGAAGAAATGTAGAATACAAATATCTACTGGGCCAATCAGCATGCACACTCGATTCAATAGAACGGGTTAAACGAGCTCCGACAACGTCTGGCGGAGTCGTAACACCGCACTGACACAGAGGCTCAACGCTCTTGAGCGAGGAGAGACCCCTGACCACTCACACACCTAGTTTTGTAGGATATAAACTTGTATTTCTATTATCTCTTTTAAATTCTAAGAAGTAGTAGGACCCGATGTAATCAAATTACTTGAAATTTTTCGGGTAAAACCCGATCCCTATGTAACAAAAATTAAATCAAGTATCAATGAAATCGATGTTACGTTCTTGCAACGTTTATGTGCTACAATTATTTTTTTTCCTTTAAATTTATAGTCAGTAGATTCGCTTCCTTATACCATTTATATTAATTTATTCAAGATAATCCCGCCATGGAGAGCAATGAGCGCCGCTGCAATTGAGAGCTGGAAAAAGGTCGGGCTCACTTACGGAAAGTAGAAATAGAAGCATATCAGTTTTGAATGAATGGATACTCTGAGATAGAGCGAGAAAAAATGAATTTGATTGATTCAACATATAAGACTTTGGAACAACGAGAAATGCAACTCGTTGATCAACAAGCGGCAGCTGCTATAGCCATGTATGAAACGAATAGAAATAGCACTGCTAACGGGGATGGAGGACCAAGCGGCACCATGGGACGAACTGACACAAACCAAAGGGTTGTAGCATCAAGGGAATTCTAAGCTGCAAGCCCTGATACTTTAACTAAACGGAAGGTGTGGTCGGACTAGTTCGCTGGTTTGAAAAGCTTGAATATGTCTTCCGTGTCAGTGGCTGTACCGAAGATGTGAAAGTCAAGTTTGTGACTCACACCCTGCAAGATAGCACTGTAACGTGGTGGAACTCTTATACCAGTCAGTTGAAATTGACACGGCTTATCAACTCGCATGGACAGAGCTGAAACAAATTGAATGCCACTCTTTTCCCATTTGACACTACTTATGCCATAGACTTGGCTGATGGTAAGTTGATAGAACCAAGTAGCGTAATTAAAGAGTGCACACTAAAGTTAGCAGATAATCCCCTTAAAATAGACTTGATGCCAATTGAACTTGGGAGCTTCGATGTAGTTATCAGAATGGACTGGTTATTAGATAATCATGCAGAAATCCTGTGTGGTAAGAAGGTTGTACGTATACCAATCAAGAAGAGGAGAGTCTTAACAGTTCAAGGAGAAAGAAAGAACCCTCAGTTAAATCTCATAACTGGTTTAAGAACTCGGAAGTGCCTCCGAAGGGGATGTTAAGCAGTTCTAGTTCACATGATAGAGAATGGGTCGAAGGAGAAGTGACTCGGAGATATTCTAGTGGTTCGAGATTACCCCAAAGTCTTTCTCGAAGACTTGCTTGGACTTCCACCACCTAGACAAGTAGAATTTCAAATCGACTTAGTGCCTGGACCTACACCTGTGGCACGAGCACCTTACCGATTCGCCCCATCAGAGATGCAACAACTATCCAGTCAGCTACAAGAGTTGTTGGATAAAGGATTCATCAGACCAAGTTCCTCACCATGGGGAGCTCCGGTCTTGTTCGTAAAGAAAAAGGGTGGATATATTTGGATGTTTATAGACTATCGTGAGTTGAATAAGTTAACAATCAAGAACCAATACCCTGTCCCCAGAATCGACGACTTATTCGACCAGCGGCAAGGATCTAGCTTCTATTCAAAGATTGATCTGCGGCCAGGATATCATCAGGTTAAGGTACGTAAGGAGGATGTTCCGAAAACGGCTTTCAGAACTCGTAATGGTCATTACGAGTTTCAGGTGATGCCATTTGATTTGACCAATGCGCCAGCGGTATTCATGGATCATAAGAATCGCGTATGCAAACCCTATTTAGAGAAATTCGTTATTGTCTTTATAGATGACATCCTTATTTACTCACGAAGCAATGAGGAGCATGAACAACATCTGAAGTTGATTTTGGAGATGCTAGAGAAAGAACAGCTATACACCAACTTTTCAAAGTGTGATTTTTGGCTGCGAGATGTAAAATTCCTTGGTCATGTGATCAACCGACCATGAATACAAGTAGACCCGTCGAAAATCGAGGCCATTAAGAACTGGGCAAGTCCTAGAACTTCCACGGAAATCCGTCGGTTCTTAGGTCTTGCCTGTTATTACAGGCGATTTATTGAGAACTTCTCTAAGATAGCTAGTTCTTTTACACAGTTGACTTGGAAAGATGTAAAGTAGAACTGGGGTGAAGATCAGAAGTCATCTTTTCAACTGTTAAAGCAAAGGATGTGTAGTGCACCTATTCTATCCTTACCCTAAGGAACTGAGAATTTTATGGTTTACTGCGATGCCTCACAAAATGGGTTGGGTTGTGTGTTATGCAGAAGGATAATGGTATTGCTTATTCATCACGAAAACTTAAGATCCACGAGGTGAAATACACGACACATGACCTAGAGCTTGGAGCTGTAGTATTTGCCCTCAAGATCTGGAGACACTACATTAGTGTACAAAGTGCATCGTGTTAACAAATCATAAAAGTCTCCAGCACATTCTAAACCAGAAAGATTTAAATATGAGGCAACGTCGTTGGTAGAGCAGCTAAGAGATTATGATTGCAATATTCGTTATCACCCGGGGAAAGCAAATGTTGTAGCCGATGCTGTAAGTTGGAAGGAATGGGTTAAGCCTTTAAGAGTCCGAGCCCTGGTCATGACTATTCAATCAAACCTGAACTCTTAAATCCTTAAGTCACAGAAAGAAGCAGTCAAGGAAGGAAACCTGTTGGATGAAACCCTACGAGGCATGGATAAACAATTTGAGACAAAGACTGATAGATGCTGGTACTTCATGAATAGAATTTGGCTACCAAAATTCGAAGGATTAAGGAAGCTGGTTATGGATGAAGGGCATAAGTCAAGATATGATATTCATCTAGGATCAGACAAGATGTATCACAACTTGATCTATACTGGTGGCCAAACATGAAGGTTGACATTGCTACGTATGTGAGAAAATGATTAACATGCCTGAAGGTTAAAGATGAACATCAAAAACCGTCAAGACTATTGGTGCAACCAAAGATACCACAATGGAAGTGGGTATGTGTTAGGCACAAAAAGGCCTCAGTCAAACCTGTTCTACATCTGAGGGGGAGATTTATAATCAAACCTGTTGATGCATTTGAAGGTTGAATTTAAGGCCTGTTATACGCCTTATTGAAACCTGAAAATGATTTGCAATATCAGTCTAAAGCTGTTCTATATGTTGCATGTGTTGCAACTAAGACAGTTTGTCCAAGCTGCTCTGTCTGCTGAACAGGCTGGACATAAACTGTCTACGCTGCTCTACACTGTTGAGCAGCCTGGGCGTTTTTAAAGTGTTCTGTTCTTTGTGAACAGAACCTGTTCTTTGTGAACAGGCTAAACACTTTATGGAATATGTTTCCAAGTCATCATGTATTGTTTTTGGCTACAAGATCAGTTTACAAAGTCGAAGACAAAGTGGAAAACAGAACTGCTCAGCCTGCCCACGCTGTTCTGTAACATGAAGACAAAAGGTTATTTGAAAAAGGGTGACAGACCTTTTTCTTATATCAAAATAGGCCTTTACAAGGAAGAAAGACGCAAAGTTGACATTCCTAAATTAGTTAAAGGCAATGCAACAGTAGACAAAGTAAAAAGACAAAAGTTCTGCACATGTGAAGACAAGTCTGCTTTTCAGAAAAGTGCAGAAAAGGTTATGTTGTCTTTTTCAACAAGACTTCTCCTTTGTCATTCCGTCCAATGAAGATGTTTCTCTTAGATCCTCTAAGTGAGTATAAAAGGAAGCTTCTAAGGACAGAAAGAGGTGTGAAGAAAGCTAAGTGCTGAAACCCAAGAGTGAACGTGCAAGTGTGTTCTCATGCACGCAAGCCTGCTTGTGTAATACAGTTTCTTTGTGTCTAAGCTGTCCTACATAAGCTGTCCCTCTGAGTCTTGTAAACACAGTGAGTGCTTCTTAGTGAGTGTATTCATTGTATACTAGTTTGAGTCTGTCTTAGACTAGTAAGCATACTGTTGTATCTGTCATCTCAGCTTGAACTATTCCGCATTCAAGCTTGTTTGTAATTAACAAATTGTTGATAATACATACAAACATTGAGAAAAGAGTGTCTAGTTTTTAAATTGCTGTATTCACCCCCCCCCCCTCCCTCTACATCTTATAACTATATACTTTGGGAACCTCTCGGGACCTACAGTATGGATAACCATGGATTTCATCACGAAGTTGCCAAAGACTGCTGGTGGTTATGACACCATTTGGGTAATCGTTGACCAACTCACAAAGGCTGCCCATTTCCTGCCAATCAAGGAGACTGATAAGATCGATAAGTTAACACGAATCTATCTTAAGGAAGTTGTCTCAAGGCATGGAGTTCTCGTATCGATTATTTCTGATAGAGACAGTCGGTTTACATCGAGGTTCTCGCAATTGTTACAAGAGGGTTTGGGTAAATAGTTAAACATGAGTATTGCATTACCACCCTCAGACTGATGGTCAAAGCGAGAGAACCATTCAAACATTAGAGGATGTGTTAAGGGCATGCGTAATAGATTATGGCAAGAGTTGGGATAGATATTTGCCATTAGTCGAGTTCTCCTACAACAATAGTTACCACTCGAGCATTAAAGCTGCTCCTTTTCAGGCGCTATATGGGCGAAAGTGTCGATCACCTATTTGTTGGGCTGTAGTTGGGGATAGCCAAATTACCGGTCCAAAAATCATACACGAGACAACTTAGAAGATAGTGCAAATTCATAACCGATTAAAAATTGCTCGGGATCGGTAGAAAAGTTACGCAAATATTAGAAGGAAGGATTTGGAATTCCAAGATGGGGATCAGCTAATGTTAAAAGTCTAACCATGGAAGGCGGTAATCCGTTTCGGAAAATGAGGGAAGCTCAATCCTCGTTATATCGGGACATTCAAGATTTCCAAGAGAATTGGTCTGGTAGCTTATAGACTTTAACTACCCCCAGAATTAAGCAGTGTACACAACACCTTCCATGTATCAAATTTAAAGAAGTGCTTGTCAGATGAAACACTCATCATGCCCCTAGAAGAACTACAACTGGATGACAAGCTGCATTTCATTGAAAAACCTGTAGAAATTATGGACCGCAAACACAAAAAGCTAAACCACAGCCGCATACCTATACTAAAGGTCAGGTGGACCTCTAAGTGTGGTCCTGAGTTTACATGGGAACGCGAAGATCAGTTTCGGGAAAAATACCCTCATTTGTTCTCAAATACCCAAGCAGAGGAGAACACGAACTAAATTTCGGGACGAAATTCCCTTAACAGGGGGAGACTGTAACATCCGGCACAAAATCAGGTTAGCAATTATAACTTAATCAGTAGTTATTAGGAATTATAACCTAATCAGTGTTCATGAGCAATTAATCAATGTGATTAACAAATTTCATAAGGAAATTCATTACAATTAGAAACAATTTCGTCGGTGTGATCCGATGGAACGACAAAGCAATTAATCCGATTGCGATATGATTAATTAAATCAACTAAGTACATGATTAAATTAAGATTAATGAAACTAATAATGCATTAACAAACTTACATAACCTTAGTTATGCAATACAATAACAATTCATTAAACTAGTGCATTCATAATTAGTTATGAATTTACATAAAAAAAAGAAAAATACAAGAATACATTTTGAAATATTTTTATACAAAAAAAAAAAAAAAAAAAAAAAAAAAAAGAAAAATACACCATAATTACCTTAGGTGCTCGGCCATAGGGAGGTACCACCTTCGGTGTTGACTTCAATTTTTTTTATTAAGAACCCCATTCACCATCTAAATCAAATCCTTTTTCACCATCCTTCTTTCATTTCACTAAAAGATTACACTCAACCTTCAAATCTTCATCTTTTCTAGAATTCTTTTTTCTCTATAAATAGAGGGTTCATTCACCATTCATTCTCACACCTTGAAAGCCCAAAAACTCTCTCATTTCTCTATCGAAAATCCGGCCAAAAGGAAGCCATCCAAGCAAAAGTTGCAACTTCTATTCCGTCATGTTTTTCAAGAAACTTTTGTGCAACTAAGTTCAATATCAAGTCTCCTACTCATTTTCGTTGTTTTACTTCATCAAAGTAAGTAAATACTAACTTATCACTTCTTATATTTATTTTAATATATGTCTTGCATAACAACACCATCAACAACAAAGTTAATTAAAATTCAAGTTTATAAATAACTAGTTTTTTCTTAAAGATTGTTTCTTCAAATGTGTTTATACACATAATGTAAGTATGAATAATATGAAAACAAGTTATATAAATGTGTTTCATCGCCTTTTATACATTTGGTGTTTGAATAAACAACAAGAATCACAAGTTGTTTCAAAGATATGAAATGCGGATTTTCGGCAGAAATATTATATCAACTTTGAAAAATCATAACTAATTCAGAACTTAACGAAATGAGTTGATTCTTGTTTCAAAAGTATCTGAAGGTTTTCATAATTTAATTTGGAGTTTTGAACCCCCAAATATTATTTGGGAACCGAAAGGTCTAACAGCTCAAATATGGCCAACATAGGGTTTTTAGCGAGCCTTTTCCCTAACCTAAACATCTAAAAAAATTGTCGTTTTTACCTTGAAAAATTCCCTGTATATAGTAGTTTTATGATTATGAATGCCAAAGCCCAAATCATTTTAGAGCTTGGTCCAAAAACAGCCACAAAGTAGGCCGAAAAACCACGACAAAACCTGGAAAATATATATATATATATATATATATATATATATATATATATATATATATATATATATATATATATATATATATATATATATATATATATATATATATATATATATATACATACTTGAACTTTTTAAGTGAGTTTTATTTATGAACTTGTTAAGTTGGGTGATTTAAAACATAAAAACTCTTATACATGCATATTATCTTATAAGGGAATTATAAGTTCCTCATATCATTTAGGACCCGGTTAAAATACATCAAGTTTCACCACAAGTCAACAACGCAATCTACGTTTTTACGCTCGTTTTTGCCATCACTTTTGCGGTGCATATATATATTTAACATCATGGTATTATAGTGGTAATGCTACATAGGGCAAACTCATAATTAATTTATATTGCATGATGGTTATATGTAATACATAACATGAAATTTTCGCTTTATAAATTCAAATTCAATTGTTGTGGTCTATACAAGTCATTCTTTCGTATAAACCTATGAGCTCACCAATAATTTTGTTGACGTATTTTAGCGTGTAATTTTCAGGGAATTAAGGCGAGTAGCATGCATCGGAAGCGTAACAAGGCTTCCGCATATTTTGAGTCGCAACAATTTTCAAACATACGGAGATTTATTAGCATAATTGATGTCCCTTTTAATTATGCATTTAAATCGCCGCAATTGCGAACTACTTTACGTTATATTCAAATTATGTAAAAATAATATCATATTTTGAAGTTTATCAATGTATTCTTCGACAACGTCCATTTAGTGGTCATTCGCTTGATTATGACTATGCTTCTGGGACGTCATGCCTAGTTGCCAACCGGGGTATCGGGGTGTGACACAAACCCCCAAACCAAAAATAAAATGTTGAATTTATTTTTATACGTTTGGCGCTGCCTGCGCCCCCCTGCATCTGCTTTGTGGTTCAGGGTACGCTCTTCGTCTTTTGGTAACCAAAATCTTTTTCTTGAGCACGTGTTCTTGGCGCAGGCCTGTGCCACGTCCTGCGCCTGGCTCTCCGATTGAGCTCAAATTCGCCGGACTTGTACTTGAAATGATTGCCTACCTGGATAATGAAATCTATCAATGGTTAAACATTTTAAGGAATGTTTTCATTTTTTACTAACTCTTTTTCACTTTATAAACACGGTTAGTTATAACCCGATCATCCTTGCATATTTGAGTGTGAAAATAAGTAAAAACAAAAACAAGAAACCATATATCTGTGTGTGTGTGTGTGTGTGTGTGTGTGTGTGTGTGTTCTAAGCTATAATTACTAGCATTATATGATGATGAATGTGTGTTATGAATACATGTATGTTGTGTAATAATGGATTCATAAACTATAGCCTTGTTTGTGTAAAAGCAATTCAAATAGATCATTATGTGAATGAATTTCAAGTTTACTTATATGAATGCATTATTCATAGCCTTAGTTAACGGAAATGAAAGAATGGCTTATTATTACATGTGTGAGAATTAACATGAACATTTTAATGATATGTATCATGAACTATAAAGACTAAACAATGATATATGTGTGCATGTTTTGAGACATAATAACACAATTATGAAAATAAGCATTGTGTGAGTGTGGCTTTAAACTTAGGCCCTATGCCTTGGTTCTCGACCCTAGGCTTGGCCATTCTAGGCACAACGCCTATGTCCAAGGCCATTACCCTTATTTCATTATAAATCCTAGCAATGCATATGTAAATGTTTAAATAGCTTGTTTAGACAAGTTATGTCATTCATGCATGCATATGTGTTTATTATTAAAATTCAAGTCAACGAAAGTCCATAAAGCTAACAAATTATGTCATAACAAGACCAAGTTCAATAATGATTCAACATGAAAGTCAGTGAGTACGTATGACATGGTAAGCCTAGTCAATGAATAAGTCATATACATAAGCTTCAGAAAGTCAAAGAATAACTACAGAATTATACAATTGAGTTGTATAAAGCTATTAAAGTCCTTAAAGCTTATGTGTATGTGAATGTCATATGTTGAACAGGTTCAGCAAAATCTGAACTGTGTCATATAGTCAAAGCTACAGAAAAGTTAGTAAAATTCCACAAAGTCAAGCCAAAGTCCAGAAAGTCAATGTGTAAACTGATTGAATCATGAGATAACTCAGGAGGTGGAAAAATCCACTTGTGAAAGTCAAAATCAACAACAGAGCCATGTAAGTCTAATATAAGTCAGATAGTGGTTCTAACCCACTACACATTGTGAGCAATAAAGCCAAAACCAGAATGCACAATAACGAGTACTTGTGAGTTGTAGATTTTACTTTAACAGCAAATTATGTGAATAGAGACTTTTGTTGCATTATCTTGACTTATTTGTTATTCAGATCTTATTGAGCATTGTGATATATTTTCATAGCATATTATTTCAATTTGTTGAGCATGAGCATTCTTTTGTCTAGCTATTAATCTTTGACTAGTCATTCAATTGTTAAGCTTAGCACCAACACTATTGATCAATGTTAGGTAGTTGTTAAGCTATTGACGTGCTAATTTACATGATGAAAGCATAGAGGGTAGCTAGAGCTGAGCTTTCTGATGATACCCATACAACAATTACTGCTAGCTAGCCCAATAAGGTGGAGAGCCCCACACCATGATGCGTGTGTATGGTATCATCATCATCCATAATTCTAAGATAGTTGTCTAAAGTCTCAAAGGCAACAACAGTTTATAATTAGGAGTGCAGCAAAGATGCGTATCAGAGCTATTATTCTAGCTAGTGTCCCTTCGAGATTTGAGTTGTGCATGAGCCTAGTGCAGTGCATGAGCAATAGAGCTTGCGTTCATAATTTCATGTTAAATGTGAAATTATACGTACTCACTAAGTAATTAAGCTTACCCCATTGTTGCATTAACTTTCAGGTAAAGGCAAAGGATTGGATGGACCTAGTTCATAGGTCACCTATGAAAGAGCTTGAAGTAGCTTAGATATTGTTTCAGCACTTTGGTATTAGTCTGATGTTAGAGCTCGGGGATGTTGGGCTAGATCATATTTTGTACCTTGATGTAATAGACCATAAGTCTGTACCTTAATACTTAATCATGTCTGTCTTTGTAATGACTTTTAGTTCCACACTTTTAATTTTATTTTAGTTTCCTGATTGATATTGTTTTGCCACTGGGACCTAGCCGTTAGACCTTTTAGAAATATGGGTCTTACAACAATTTTCTTGCATGTTGATTATTAACAGATTTCTAATATTGTTGAAGCATATTTGTGGTTTTAAACTGAGATTTAAGTGGAAATCATCAAGGTATGCACACTTTTATGTTCTTCATGTTTTTCTTCATTTTTGGTTGAATCTGGAACTAAATGAGTGTTATTGTTATGGAGAACAACTTAAAAACACTCAATATATGTTAAGAAATCGAATCCATGGATTGCATGAAGCTAAAATGATATTTGGGTGAAAACACGTAGGTTGCGATGTGCAAACATGCACATCAACTCGACGAGTCGGGTGGGTGACTCGGCGAGTCGCTTACAATAATGATGAAACTTTTTGGCTAACTCTGAATGATCAGAACTTCATCCATTAGCTTAACGATATGAAGTTTGTTCAGCTTGTTCAGTAATGTGCCATGTCTAGTAAATGTGGCCTGCAGAGATTCACAATCTTTACTCTGGACTCTGAGAATTTTGTTTTTGCTTCTTCAATCTTGGCCTAATCATTCAAATCAGCTCCTAACATTTGCATTTCTAGCTCATCCCGTATCTCCTTGGTAGACATTTTACTAACCAACATTATATAATTCTTTTATCATTCAAATCCTAATAATAACATATTGAAATAATACAAGGCAATTATCTCATTATTTTGCTCTTAAGTACGCAATTACAATTGTTTAACAAGGTTAGTTGTCTTTCTAATTATTGGGGTGTTACAAATGTTTGCAGAATGATTAACTGAATTACAACTCTGAATATGCATGCAGAAACCCTATAAAAACCCATATATAACCAGGCAATCATACGTACATACGAACCCTAAGCCCATGCAATTCTTTTGAGCCTTTTAGCCCAATTACACTAAAATTTCCTTCCTTACAAATCTGCCACCAAAAAAAATTTTTTCTATGACAATTAACCCACGAAACTATCACCACTCAAGATCTAACAAAGTCACAATGCGTACGATTATCATCCATAAATTGGTGGCCAGAGTGAAAGAACAACTAAAATGACTCTTGAAGACATGTTATGGGCTTGTATCGTTGATCTTAGCGGTAACTGGGAAAACCATGTATATAGAAATAGTTATCACTCTTCTATTGGTGTGCACCATTTGAAGTTTTATATGGACGTAAGTGTCATACACGCATTTGTTGGCATGAAACATGCAAGACACCACTCACTGGACCCGAATTGTTACAAATTTGGTCCTTTAAAGACTTAAAGAAGCATATTAATGACAGGAGTGCATACTATGGTCATTGACACAAAGTATTTAAATTCAAAGGAGGTTATAAAAGTGTATCCTTGGAAAGGAATCACGCATTCCTGGAAAAACTAGGGAAATTCAGTCCTCATTATGTCGGTCAGATTATTGAACATATTAGATCTTAATACTATCATTTACTATTATCAAATGAATTGTCAGGTCTCCATGATGTCTTTCATATCAGTTAACTGCATTGATGCCTTGAGGATATTGAGAAGAATGTCTCATTGAATGAAGTGCATCTTGATCCTAAACTATGATTGGTCAAGGAACTGGAGTATATTAAGGATTCAAAAGTCATCAAACTTCACAATAAAGAGACTAAATTGGTATTAGTTAAATGGAAACATCATTAAGGTTCTTCACTTACTAGGAAACCAATTTTCAAAATAATATCCAACTAAGACTTCGTGAACTCGATGATGTATTTAGTTCAACGAGTGAATTTTTGTAACATTATTCAATTTTCAATAAATATTTATTCATTTTGTCGGGTTTAACCATTTTTAAAATAGTAATAATTGAATTTTTATGATCAAAATGCATCGAAAAATCGTAAACCTTTTGCATATTATCGTGGTAAACATAAAACATAAACGATGAAGAAAAGGGAGAAATTATACCTCTTTATGATGAACTTCTTGCAAAAAAAAAAACGCATCCAAAATAGCTCCATGTATCCTGTTAGGCACAAAAAGGCCTCAATCAAAACTGTTCTACATCTGAGGGGGAGATTCTTAATCAAACCTGTTGATGCATTTGAAGGTTGAATTTAAGGCCTGTTATATGCCTTATTGAAACCTGAAAATGATTTGCAATATCAGCTCAAAGTTGTTTACCCTGTTGCATGTGTTGCAACAAAGGCAGTTTGTCCAAGCTGTGCAGTCTGTTGAACAGGCTGGACATAAACTGTCTACGCTGCTCTACACTGGTGAGCAGCTTGGGCAGTTTACAAGTGTTCTGTTCTTTGTGAACATGTTAAACACTTTATGGAATATGTTTCGAAGTACTCATGTATTGTTTTTGGCTACAAGATCAGTTTACAAAGTCGAAGACAAAGTGGAAAACAGAACTACTCAGCCTGCCCAAGCTGTTCTGTCACATGAAGACAAAAGGATATTTGAAAAAGGGTGACAGACCTTTTCTTATATCACAATAGGCCTTAACAAAGGAAGAAAGATGCAAAGTTGACATTCCTTATTTAGTTAAAGCTTATGCAACAGTAGACAAAGTGAAAAGACAAAAGTTCTGCCAACATGAAGACAAGTCTGCTTTTCAGAATGTGCAGAAAAGTTTATGTTGTCTTTTCAACAAGACTTCGCCTTTTTCTTTTCGTCCAATGAAGAAGCTTCACTTAGATCCTCTAAGTGAGTATAAAAGGAAACTTCCAAGGATTGAAAGATTAAGCAAAAAAAGCTAAGTGCTGAGCCAAGAGTGAAAAATCAGAACGTGCATTTGAGTGTGTCTTCTCATGCATGCAAGTCTGCTTGAATAAAACAGTGCTTTGTGTTTAAGCTGTTCTTATTCAAGCTGTCCTTCTGAGTCTTGTAAACACAGTGAGTGATTCTTATTGAGTGTATTCATTGTAACTAGTTTATGTCTGTCTTAGACTAGTTAACATACTGTTGTATCTGTCATCTCAGCTTGAACCTTTCCACAGTCAAGCTTGTTTGTAATTAACATTTGTTGATAATACATACAAACATTGAGAAAATAGTGTGTAGTTTTTAAATAGTTGTATTCACCCCCCCCCCATCTACAGCTTAACGCTATATACTTGGGAAACCTCTCGGGACCTACAACTGGTATCAGAGCAGTTTAGAGTGTGTGTCATCTCTAGATCTGTCATTATCCCAAAGTTTCCATGGACAACAGTGCTGTTAATTCCTCATACTATGACAATGGGTCAATGGGCAAACCTCCAAAGTTTAATCATCAGAACTTCTCTGGCTGGAAGTGCAGAATGATGCTCTATTTAGAGAATCTGGATGTACAACTACCAGAGATAGTAATGGAGGGTCCTTATGTGCCAACCTCTGTTACTACTATAACTCTAGCGGTTGAAGGAGCTGCTCCTGAAATCAGAACCTTTGAGAAAGCAAAAGCTCAATGGTCTGATGAAGACAAAAGATTGGTGGCTCTGGATGCAAAGGCCAGGAATAACCTGGTTATCTCTCTGCCTGATTATGTGTTCAAACAGGTTGAGAAGATGAAGACTGCAAATGAGATGTGGGATACTATGTGTAAAGTCTATGATGGACCCACAATCACACTAGATAACAGGATTAACAATCTTGTTAGACAGTATGAACTCTTCTTTGCAAAACCAAAGGAGACTCTCACAGAAACCTACACCAGGTTTACTACTCTTATTAATGATCTCAAAGCTGTTGGGATCACCAAGGACAGCCTGACTCTGGTGAACAAACTCATAGACATCTTGCCTGAAGAATGGAATTATTTTTCTACAATCTTAAGGAATTCGGGCACCATCAGAAGTATGGATCTTGTCCACTAGTATGGATCCTTACTGAATGATGAGCAGTCAAGGCAACAGAAGACAAATGCCTTGGAAATGTCTAAGAGAGGTGCAGCCTTTGTGGCCAGTGTGAGACAACCTGTAAGTCAGGTGGATGATGTGTTCACTCAACCTGATCAACAAACTGATGATAAGGAGGAAGTGTCTGATGAGGAAGATAATGCAGATCTTGCTGAACTGGATGATGAGCAAATGATAGCCATGCTTGTCAAAAGGTTCAACAAGAAAAGGTTTGGAAGAAACATGCTGCATGGAAATTCAAGTGCTATCAAAAAGAAGGCATTTGATATGTCCAAAGCTGAGTGCTTCAAATGTGGCAAACCTGGCCATATAGCTGCTGACTGTGTGTCAAAAGCTGTTGGTCAGTCATCCAAACCACACAAGACAAACAGGGATGATGGTTATGGGGCTAAATACCTTATGGCCATGGCTAAGCTAAGAAAGTTGGAAAACTCAGTGGGTTCCAACCGGCAAAAGGGACTTATGGTAGAGACTTGTGACTGGGAGGAGTCTGATTCATAATCCGATGAAGAAGACAATCACTGTCTGATGGCCAACACTGATGTCCCATCAACAAGCAATTTCAAACAGGATCTAGCTGAAGCTGAAGCTTTTAGCAGCTTGGAGAACTGGAACCCTACAATAATGTATATGGTACAAAATTTTATGGATTACAGTTCTGAAGAAAAAGTTAAAATGTTTGAATATATGCTTCTTTATCTGAAAGCTGCTGTTGAGAAGCATACTGTTTTATTATCTGAAATCTCTAAGCTTAAAACTGATCTTGAAACAAAATCCAGTAAACTGGACAGTTTCCATAAGTTGGAAACTGAGCTTGATGAATTTAAAACACATCAACTCTATTTTACTGGAAGAAAAGAGAGAAACAGATATAAAACATGCTAAGCTTCAAAAGATAGTTGACTCTTAGTGCCAATCTGCAGAAAAAGTCAGCCACTGCATAAGTCAGCAAATCCCTGCACAAATCCAAGCCTATCTTGGAGGGGATCTTGACACAGCAGCTTCCATTATTGAGGTTAATAATCTGAAAGAAGACTTGTCCACTCTTGGTGAGCTTCCAAACACTTTTATTCAAAAAGTGAATGGTAAACTAATCTCAACAAACAGGTTTGTCAGGCCTCAAAACATTGACAGCTCGTGTGAACCTAGCTCAAAAGCTGCTGATGAAATGAGTTCTCCATCAAATCAGCTTGCTAAGTGCTCTGCTGATCACACAAGCAAAAGAAAGGAAAGCATGTCCAAACTGAACCTGTGGACACCAAGCCTGTTGACAAAACAGGCTTTGGATCTAAAGCTGATGGAAAAGGGCATACTAATCCTTTTAATGCTGAACATTTTGAAAATAAGTTTTCAAAAGGTAAGCAGTCTGCTTTTAACAATGGTAAGTCTCATGTTGAAGGCAAATCTGCTGTGATTTCAAATAAGTTTTCTAATCATAGTGGTAAACTGGTTTTAAATGAAAATAAGTTTCTCAAAACCAGAAATAATGATTATGTTGATAGGCAGCATCAATCACATCTCAGGAAGGACAAAGGCAAAGCCATTGCTCAGCCTGAGAGATTTGGGAATAAGTTTCCTAAACCTGTGGAAGTTCAAAAGCCAATTAAGCTTCCTATCTTTGACATATGTCCTCCTAAAAAGGGAAAGAAGAGACAGGCAAAGCTGTTGCTATTGAACCCTCCACTCAAGCTGTTGATTCATCAAATAGTAATAAATTTGCTAAACCTGCTGATAGAATCAACAGAAATAATTCAGAATATGTTCTGAAAAGTCTTCTTCCAAAAATGCTAAGAGGATAAAATGCTATAAATATGGAATGAAGACACATCTGGCCAAAGACTGTCCTGAAACTGAGGACATGAGGCCTGCTGACTCTGATGGTTCCCTCACAGCTAACATAAACAGTGTTGGAAACATCTTAGTTAATGAGAGTGGTATCCAAACTGATACGATTCAAATAAGGAATATTAGTGTTGATATCACAAGTCCATCAACAAATGTTGATGAAGTAGGAGAACTCATCTCTGTGATGAGTTCCCCTAAAAATGACTAATATTCTTCTTGTCACTCTGCAGGAAAAACAACCATCCCAGGTTTGGTACTTGGACAGTGGCTGCTCAGGGCACATGACAGGTTGTAAGGACCTGCTGAGTGATCTCAGGCCTGAAAAAGGGCCAAAAGTCACATTTGGTGACAATGTACAGGGATCCACTGAGGGATATGGAACTCTTAAAGCTGGTGCTGCAGTGTTGAAAAGAGTAGCCTATGTGGTTGGGCTGAAACATAACCTTGTTAGCATAAGTCAACTGTGTGATGCTGGCTACAACGTTAACTTTGATGAGCACCTGGGTTACATATTGGATCCCCAAGGCAAAGTTGTGTTGTGTGCTCAACGAAAGAAAGGTGTATATGTTGTGGACATGCAATCTGCTAATCCCACAACTGAAACCTGTTTTCTCACAAGGACAAATGAAGATATAAATTGGCTATGGCACAGAAGGCTGTCACATTTGAACTTCAAGAACATCAACAAACTCTGTAAGAAAGAGTTAGTGGCAGGTTTGACTTCTATGACCTTTGCTAAGGATAGACTCCGCACAGCTTGTGAGAAAGGCAAGCAGAGGAAATCATCTTTTAGATCCAAACATAATTTTTCTATTGATACTCCTCTCTTCTTAATTCACATGGACTTGTTTGGACCTGTCAATGTCCCAAGTCTAGGAGGAAGAAGATACACTCTAGTAATGGTTGATGAGTTCTCCAGGTACACATGGGTTGTCTTCCTGAAGAGCAAAGGAGAGGCTGCTAGAGAAATTATTGGATTTGTGAAAAAGATGGAAATGCTGAACTCTGCCCAAGTGAAGCAGCTTAAAAGTGATCATGGTACTGAATTCCGAAACAGTACTCTTGAGGAATTCTGTGAAGAGAAAGGAATTACTCAAAACTTTTCAGCTGTAAGAACTCCACAACAAAATGGAGTTGCTGAAAGGAGAAACCAAACTCTCATTGAAGCTGCTAGAACCATGCTGTGTGCATTTGGTTTACCTTCATCATTCTGGGCTGAAGCTGTTAACACTGCCTGCTTCACCCAAAACAGATCCTTAGTGGTGAAAAGGTTCAACAAGACTCCCTATGAGCTGCTCAAACGGAGGAAGCCAAATGTCAGTTACTTCCATGTGTTTGGGTGTCCCTGCTTCATTCTGAATCAAAGGGACCAACTGGCAAAGTTTGAACCAAAAGCTGATGAAGGTGTGTTTGTTGGCTACTCTGCTATCTCCGAAGCGTAAAGAGTGCTTCAACAACAAAAGAAAGGTGATAGATTAATCTATCAATGTCACCTTTGAAAAGTCCAAGAATGCTTCCACCAAAGCTGTTCCTGAATCAGGTTCAGGAGAATTAAACTTTGATGATCTCATGCATTCAAACAGTGAAGAGGACTCAAAAGCTTCCACTACACCCAGTGTGGAACCTGTTAATCATGATGGGCATGATGATGATTATGTCAATACACCCTGTGTGAATAAGTGTACTGACTTAATTACAACTGCATGTCCTGAACCTATCAATGCTGATTTTCCTGGTTCCTCTGCTGATATGTTCAACAGTGGTCAGTCATATTCAACAAGTGAACAGGCTCAAGACAACAGTGTGTCTGAAAATCTTGAGAGCTGTTCAACAGGACCTGCTGAAGCTGCTGATAACTCAGGAGAATCCTCATTGAAGAATGATCCTAAATGGATCAGATGTCTCCCCAATGATCAAATAATTGGTGACATCAACAAAGGGGTACAAACAAGGTGGGACAGCTTAGGGAATTTCTGTATGTTCTCTAGTTTTGTTTCACTAATGGAGGCAAAGAAGGTGGATGAAGCACTAAAAGATGCCAATTGGATCACTGCCATGCAAGAAGAACTAGATCAGTTTGAGAGAAACAAGGTATGGAAGCTGGTCCCTGCTCCTTAAGGTAAAACTATAATTGGCACTAAATGTGTTTTCAGGAATAAGATGGATGAGCAAGGTCATGTCATTAGAAATAAGGCAAGACTGGTTGCTCAGGGTTATAAACAGGAGGAAGGAATTGACTATGATGAGACATTTGCTCTTGTGGCCAGGCTAGAAGCAATTTGTTTGTATCTAGCCTACGCTACTCATAAGAGCATTAAGGTATTTCAAATGGATGTGAAGAGTGCATTTTTGAATGAGAAGTTGCAAGAAGAAGTTTATGTCAAGCAGCCTCCAGGTTTTGAAAATGAACAACATCCAGGTTTTGTCTATAAGTTGGACAAAGCTCTCTATGGTCTCAAACAAGCCCCTAGAGCCTAGTATGACACTCTTACTGAATTCCTTATGAGCAATGGGTATTCCAGAGGTAAAGTGGATACCACACTGTTCATAAAGAAGGTGAAGTCTGATATTATGCTTGTACAAATTTATGTGGATGACATAATATTTGGTTATACCAATGAGCAGTAATGCAAGAATTTCTCATTACTCATGAAATCCAAATATGAAATGAGTATGATGGGAGAACTTACTTTCTTTTTAGGATTACAGGTTAAACAAACCTCAACTGGAATTTTTATAAATCAAAGAAAGTATACTTTAGATCTCTTGAAAAAGTTAAAATTTGATCAAAGTTCTCCTATTAAAACCCCAATGGCAACCAATGTAAAATTGGATGCTGATGCCAGTGGCAAAGCTATTTCAGTAACAGCTTACAGAGGTATGATTGGGAGCTTGCTATATTTAACTGCTAGTAGACCTGATATTATGTTTGCCACCTGTTTGTGTGCTAGGTTCCAAGCTGATCCAAAGGAATCTCATCTAGCTGCTGTTAAAAGAATCTTCAGATACCTGAAGGGCACACCAGGTTTGGGTCTTTGGTATCCCAAAGACTCAAGCCTTGAACTAACAGGTTATTCAGATTCTGATTTTGCAGGATGCAGGCTAGATAGGAAAAGCACAACAGGTGGATGTCAACTCCTTGGTGGTAAGTTGATAAGTTGGTGTAGCAAGAAGCAGAACTCAGTGTCTACATCTACTGCTGAAGCTGAGTACATTGCTGCTGGAAGCTGCTGTGGGCAGATTCTGTGGATGCAGCATCAGCTTGAAGACTATGGGCTTGTGTATAGGAAAATTCCTATTCTGTGTGATAACACAAGTGCCATAGCCGTTTCCAACAATCCAGTATTTCATTCAAGAACAAAGCATATTGAGGTCAGACATCATTTCATCAGGGATCAAATTTAGAAAGGTAATGTGGAGGTAAGTTTTATTTCCACTAATGAACCGCTTGCAGACATTTTCACCAAACCTCTTGATGAAACCAAGTTTTAATTACCTTGTCAGCAAGCTGGGCATGTTAAACAAGTGTGACTAAGTGTCCTCAAAGGTCTAAGACTCTGTATGTCTCACACTGCTCAAGTTTCTCAGAACAGCTTAGACAGAACAGGTTATGCATGTTCTGTACTTGGCCATTTTTCTGAAACACTTGAACAGCTTGAGCATATAACAGGTTGAACAATAATAGCTTGCATGTTAAAACCTGCTCTGATGGTCTATTCTTCACCCTGCTCACTCTATCACACTGATCTACAAGATATTGGCCTGTAACCTGTTCAAATATAGAACACAACCTGATCTTACATTAGAGCACAGGTTGAAGGTACAGTGTGAAGAGTGAACAGTTTGAAGAATGAACAGCTTGTGATGACCCTACTCATCACAGGTTTGACCAACAGCTTAGACCAACAGTTTTTAATTACCTTTCTTCACAATTAAGTTACTTAATTTTTATTTTTATTTAACTAAATTACTACGGATAATGTGGGTTACGTGTGTTAGTGATTAAAAAGGGCTCAAGTGGTCTAACAAACGGTCTGACATGGACAACCGTTCTGTTTTCCGTTAAAGACCTTTTCAAATCAACCGCCCAAATATTTCTCTCTCATACCCACTCACATTCAAATCCTATAAATACCCCCTACTGTTTCATCTTCATCTCCCTCACTATTTCCAGAAATCATCAAGAACCCTAAATCGACTAAGTGTCTTCTGCTTCTCACAATCCCAAACCTTCCCAAATGGCTCAAAGAAACAATCCCTTTCTTCCAGTATTCGTTGGTAATGATGTTGTGAAACACTCATCAGTCACCACGATGCTGACCATCAAGCCCACCAACTACATTGCCAACTTACCCATTCCCAAAAACTATGTGGGGAAGGGTTATGAACAGATGGTGGAATTTCTAAGTGTTCATCCACTGAACTATGCAATGACTGCCACTCCTGGTGTCCTGTACCAGGAGATGGTGTATGAGTTTTGGTATACTTGTGCCTACAACCCAGAAACCAAAGTCATTAGGGGCATTATTCTCAATGGGACTCAGACCATTGAAATAACGACTGGTCTTCTCAAGGAGGTTCTTCATCTGCCAACTGCTGAACCATATGACAAGCCTCAACCTGAAAATGACCAAATGGGAACTTTGCTACGCTTCTGTAGTGTAGCAGAATCAAAATCGGAGCTACGCTGTTCAGGAAGGATCTGTCTGTTACCTACAGTTTTCTATTTGCCTCAGTGGTAATGTGCTTCGGGAGTAAGGTTGGTTCATTTGACCAACTAAGCCGTGATGAAATCCCAATAGTCCTACAGCTGGTGGATAGGACTACAATGGACATGGCTTAGTGGATTTTCCTGAATTTGAGGAACCTGGTTCAACAAGAAAACCGTACAGCTGCTGTTAGGTATCCCAGGTTTTTGAGCCTCATCTTCAAGCATCATTGTGGTGAGCAATTATATAACTCTCAGCCTTTACTTAAGACTGCTGCATTCCCTGTAATAGGGAATAGAGTGTTTTATACTCCTGTTCTACCCAATGAGCCTCCTTTGTCAACACCAATGAGGAGGCTGTTAGGATTGGTGTAAGGACCCTCTGATGTGAGGGTGGATCCTGAAACTGCTCCCAAGAGAAAATCCAAAGCCAGGGCCAAGCTTGTTAAAAGGACCCTGGCAACCACTGAAGCTGGGCCTGTCCAAAAGAAGGCCAAAACAGCTCAGTCTGAGTCTGCTCCTTTAGCCTCTGTGGCTGAGGAGGAGCAGGCTTGTAGGTCCCGAAAGGTTCCCAAAGTATATAGTAATAAACTGTAGAGGGGGGGTGAATACAGTATTTAAAAACTACACACTCTTTTTCTCAATGTTTGTATGTATTATCAACAAATGTTAATTACAAACAAGCTTGACTGCGGAATTGTTCAAGCTGAGATGACAGAATACAACAGTATGGTTTCTAGTCTAAGACACACTCAAACTAGATTACAATGAACACACTCACTAAGATGCACTCACTGTATTTTACAAGACTTTAAGGAACAGCTTTGGTAAACAGCTTAGACACACAGAAGCTTGTTTACAGAAGATTTGCATGCATGAATATCACACTTGCACGTTCACTCTTGGTTTAAGCACTTAGCTTTCTTCACATTCTTTCTGACCTTAGAAGCTTCCTTTTATACTCACTTAGAGGATCTAAGAGAAACATCTTCATTGGGCAGAATGAAAAAGGAGAAGTCTTGTTTGAAAAGACAATATAACTTTTCTGCACTTTTCTGAAAAGCAGACTTGCCTTCTCTTGTGCAGAACTTTTGTCTTTTTACTTTCTACTGTTGCATTGCCTTTAACCATTTTAGGAATGTCAACTTTGCGTCTTTCTTCCTTGTAAAGGCCTATTTTGATATAAGAAAAAGGTCTGTCACCCTTTTTCAAATATCCGTTTGTCTTCATGTAACAGAACAGCTTGGGCAGGCTGAGCGGTTCTGCTTTCCACTTTGTCTTCAACTGTGTAAACTGATCTGGTAGTTAAAAACAATACATGATGACTTGGAAACAAATTCCATAAAGTGTTTAGCCTGTTCACAAAGAACAGGTTCTGTTCACAAAGAACAGAACACTTTAAAAATGCCCAAGCTGCTCAACAGTGTAGAGCAGCGTAGACAGTTTATGTCCAGCCTGATCAGCAGACTGAGCAGCGTAGACAGTTTATGTCCAGCCTGATCAGCAGACTGAGCAGCTTGGACAAACTGTCTTGGTTGCAACACATGCAACATATAGAACAGCTTTAGACTGATATTGCAAATCATTTTCAGGTTCAATAAGGCATATAACAGGCCTTAATAAATTCAACCTTCCGAAATGATCACAGGTTGATATAAAATCTCCCCCCTCAGATGTAAGAGGGTTTTGACTGAGGCTTTTGTGCCTAACATCCCCCTATTTGCAATAACCAGTCCAAGCTGGTTTTGTCAAAAATCACTCTAATATTTTCACCAGTACATTTGCTGAAATAAAATACAACATACGTAAAGTAAACGATCAGTTTATATTATACACTGTACTTTGACTATATTTGAACAACATATGTTCTTACAACAAGTACAACTAATGTGCTAAGTATTTTACAACTAATGTACAAAAATAAAAAAAAAATTACAAATATGTAATTGTTGTACAACTATAAGTACAGAATGTACAATAATCGTACAAGATTTGGAGCTGTTTGAGAAACCGGGGCAGGATATGGCAAGCCTGTCCACTAATGGACAGCTTCCATCTTCAGCTACCCAGATGGCAGGGTGGACTTCACTTCGACAGGTGGTGGCATCCTTTGAATCTTTTTAGAAAGTTTTCCCTTGTTTCTTCATGTTCTTCAAGTTCAGCTGTAGAAACATAAAGTTAGAAACTTTGGAGCGTTCACCTCTGTCATAAATCCTTTCAGCTCTCCCAGACAGCTTGCTGCAGGGCTGGACTGACTGACAGGATGGTGGGCAACTTCTGAAGCTGTGCAAGCTGCTTAAGACGCAACTTTGTGTAGGTCAAGAAGCTCTTGAAAACAATTTCTTCTGAATAAGGGATCCCCAAAAGATGCGCACCTAATCAGGCTCTGTCAATCAGCTTTGCCATCTTCAAATTCAAAACCTTCATGGAGGGCTGTGGTCAACTCCTTTATTTCATGCACAGCATAAATCTCCTGTTCAATCATCTATAAGGAGTTCTTCCGCTCTGAACATCTCTCTTCTTTACTTCCTGGCCTTGATTGTTAGGGGAATTACAGAGAACACCTCTTGACTTTCTTTAGGATCAGCCCAACCACTTCACTCTCCTCATCGGGCTTTTTATGTATATGCCCTGATAGTCTTAGTACGTTTCTGACTTAGACTAGGCTTCAGGGCAACCGCCAGTTCCACGCTTCCCGTAACCATTTGGAGCCACATCAGCGTGATCATATGATTCCAATTCAGGGCCTCTTGTTGGCACCATCCTTTGATCTGAAGTGTTTCCAACTGAGTGACTTTCTTGATATGGGAAACAGGGCTTGACCATTCCCTTCCTTGGCCAGCCCTTAGTAAGCAACCATCATGAAATTTCTTTTGGCCCAGTTTGTCAAACAGAATTATTGGGCTTCTGGAGCAGAGGATATGTCGATTTGGTCACTGAGACGCTGAGTTACCTTTTTCCACTTCCTTCCCTTTTTCTCCATGCCTGTTGCGTTGGCAGCTTCCCATTATTGTTTCTTTTTGCAACGCCAACGGTAGACATTTTTATTTCTTTTGCTTATTGGAGGGCAAGGACTTAGCAGCTTTTGGCAGCTGTTCATTCCTTTTCTTAAACATCTTCAGAGCCTTAAAGTTGTTTTCTTCTTCCTGAAATCAATATTTAGTGCATGGGAGGCCCATCTCTTGTGCTGCGGATGTTGAAACTTGACGTGTTCTGCTGTTTCTGCCATCTGATCGCACCGCTCCTTCTTTTCATTCTTAGAGTGCTGCGCTTTAGGCGACAGCAGTCTTCAGGTAATTTTTCATCTTCTTCCTTCTTTTTCTTCTTCTTCTTCCCTCTGAAAAATAGGTGCCCCTTTTGCTGCTAGGCCCTGTCCCAGGAATGGACTTCCTCCCCCTTAGACTGACAGGGTGGAGAACCAGCCTGAGTAGGATAGCAGCTGGGAAGCACCTTCAGCTGCACCTGTTTTGCTGGTTGATCAGTTTGGGTTGCAGACATGTATCTCCTAGGAGCAGGAAATTTTCCCCCTTAGACTTAGTCTCGAGGGGCAGTATGATCTTCTAACCTCTTTGAAGTGAGATGACGCAGCGACTTCAACCCTGGCTCTGCCCGAAGACACAAAGTCCGCCGGTGCCAAGCAGGTTTGGGAGGTTAGGACGACAAGGCTGTTCACTAAGGTAAGCCAAGTTCGTCCTTCACCTCACCAGGGGAAAGACAGTTTTGAAGAGAGATACGAGAATGGGAATTCAGCACAACGTGGTCCGGCTTCAACAATGTTGTCCTATCAGAAGCTGTGAACAACAAACTTTGGAGCTGTGCAAGATGACGTTAAGAGAATCTTGCACACCGCCAATGGTTGATGACACAAGAATTGACGAGAACTACTAACGAGTTTTCAGGCTGGCCAATGTGGAAGGACTGTAGATTAAGAAGTGAGGAGAGAGTGACAGCTGTTGAGAATAGCTTTCATAGCGGACACAGAGTCCTGTTGTGAGGAGGAGGACTAGAGGAAAGCGAGTGGAACATTTTGCAGCTGGCATTGAGTGCAAGCAAGCTTGTGGAGCGGGTTCAGCTTGTAGAGTAACTGGTGGAATGGATTCTTTAAACGGTATCAAATATCCTTTGAGCTTGCTCAGACACAGATTCTTGAGAGCTTATGGATGGATGTGAGTGCATTGGTCTGTTCCAAGAACAACTTGTTGGCAGCAATGATGTGACAAGCTGTTCCTTCAAGGCAGGTCTTGGCGATGGTGGTGGTATGGGTGGTGTTGGGTGAGTCGATGGAGAGACGATAGGATGAGGTGGTGGTGTTGAGAAGAGAGGGAGAACGAAGACGGAGAGAAAATTTGGACAATAGTTCCATAGCCTGGGCAAAAGTCAGCTGGCCCCAGGTTAGAGGGAGTCACGGGGGCCTTCAGCAGCGGCTGTATGCTGCATCATTCGTGGAGGAGATGCTGTTTGGGGCTCTAGATGCTGCTTGGTTGCCCGCACTCATGCAGCACCAGTGGTGGTTCCCTCTGCATGCCTAGTCGCCTGGTTAAAAGTCACCTCCTCATTGGGGAGCAGATGGGATATGCATTTCCACATCAGCAGTGTGCTGAAACCTGGCTGATGGAATTGCATTGAGGATCAGCCTCCCAGAGGGATCGGTTATATCCCTGGGTTCACTCAGCTTGTGTTGTTGGTCCCTCAGCAGCTGTTTGGTGTTTGACCCCGCTTGCCTCATGGGCCCGACGTTTGCGGTGCGCTGCTGATTGTCTCTCTCAGCAGCGTTGGGCACCCTGGTGCAGCTAAGGGTGTAAGGATATATTGAGTGGAGGACAGTCTTGGGACTTCAGTGTGGAGCGGAGAGGGCTCCTGTCCTCTTCAAATCTCAAAGCTGTTGGGATGGCTTGGATAAGTTGATGTGGGTGGTATCTCCATTGTACAATGGTTCCTTGCTTGGGAGGAACCCGAGGGTCATAGTGCTGTACTATAATGGTGCCTCAGGTGGGAGTGAAGCAGGCCTCCAAATGAGCTGAAACCTTCCCCATAACTAGGGAGAGGCAGCTTGGTGCTTCTTTTACAATGAACCTTGTTGAGGATGGAAAAGAGGAGGAGATGTTTTCTGGGCTAGTTTCTTGTGGCTAAGGATTTTCTTTGATAACGATCTGGATGAAGTGCGTTATTGTTGGAGAGGATGAGGGGATCGGTTTGGAATGGATGGGCGACTGGTCCGGAACAGTGGGGCGGACTGTTCCATAGTTCTTCTTGTGCCACTGAGTGGCACCCGCCCCAAGGCTTCAGGCTCCACATGATGAGCAGGGTGACGAATCTGCTCTTCTAGCTCACAGACGGGATAAGGGAGCAGGACTCAGACTTGAGTGTTTTGGCCTTCTTTCGCAGGCCTCAGTTCAGCCTGCCAAGTGTCCTTTACCACCTTAGACTTGGCCTTTGGATTTTCACCGGGCGCAGCAGTGGACTGCGATCCACCCTTCACAGCGAGGGTCCTTCACTAAACCCAACGTCCTCCTATTGTGTGAGAGCGGAGGCTCATTTTTCCAGTACGGAGATGATAACACCCTATCCTCTATCCCTAGGGAATGCAGCAGTTTAAGTAGGGGTTGAGAGTGATTATAGATGCTCACACAAGACATGGCGCAGCAGATGAGGATCAGGAACCTGGTGATATCTGACAGCTGCTGGTCTGTCTTGTCTTTTGTACCAGGTCTTCATGTTCACCGCAGCTCCATTTGGCCCGCAAGTGTAGTCNGCAGTCTAGCAAATGGAGAGCAGCCATCTGGGATCAGCTCAGAGGCTTCAATGAAAGAGGAGAGCTCAATGATCCCAAGTTCATGATCATCAGAAGTGAAGTTGAGGAACTTGAGGATACAAGGGAAGAACTGGAAAAGATGGTTCAGGATCCTTCTCCATTGTAATGAAGTCCATCTACCGTCTGGGTAGGTGAAGAATGGAAGCTGTCCATCAGTTGGACAGGCTTACCATTATTTGCTCCCAACAAAAACAGTCCAATGTACATTAGTTGTACTCTATGTTACATATGTTGTAACTCTCTTTTACATTAGTTGTAAAATACATTAGTACATTAGTTGTACTCTTGTAAGAACATGTGTTGTTCTAATGTAATCAAGAATCAGTATATATATAAACTGATCTTTTACTTTACTGTAATGTTGTAATTTTATTTCAGCAAATGTACTGTAAAAATATATAGTGATTTTTGATAAGACCAGCTTAGACTGGTTATTGCAAATAGGGGGAGATTGTTAGGCACAAAAAGGCCTCAGTCAAACCTGTTCTACATCTGAGGGGGAGATTTATAATCAAACCTGTTGATGCATTTGAAGGTTAAATTTAAGGCCTGTTATATGCCTTATTGAAACCTGAAAATGATTTGCAATATCAGTCTAAAGCTGTTCTATATGTTGCATGTGTTGCAACTAAGACAGTTTGTCCAAGCTGCTCTGTCTGCTGAACAGGCTGGACATAAACTGTCTACGCTGCTCTACACTGTTGAGCAGCTTGGGCATTTTTAAAGTGTTCTGTTCTTTGTGAACAGAACCTGTTCTTTGTGAACAGGCTAAACACTTTATGGAATATGTTTCCAAGTCATCATGTATTGTTTTTGACTACAAGATCAGTTTACAAAGTCGAAGACAAAGTGGAAAACAGAACTGCTCAGCCTGCCCACGCTGTTCTGTAACATGAAGACAAAAGGTTATTTGAAAAAGGGTGACAGACCTTTTTCTTATATCAAAATAGGCCTTTACAAGGAAGAAAGACGCAAAGTTGACATTCCTAAATTAGTTAAAGGCAATGCAACAGTAGACAAAGTGAAAAGACAAAAGTTCTGCACATGTGAAGACAAGTCTGCTTTTCAGAAAAGTGCAGAAAAGGTTATGTTGTCTTTTCAACAAGACTTCTCCTTTTTCATTTCGTCCAATGAAGATGTTTCTCTTAGATCCTCTGAATGGGTATAAAAGGAAGCTTCTAAGGACAGAAAGAAGTGTGAAGAAAGCTAAGTGCTGAAACCAAGAGTGAACGTGCAAGTGTGATTTTCATGCATGCAAGCCTTCTGTGTAAATCAGTATCTGTGTGTCTAAGTTGTTTTACATAAGCTGTTCCCTTAAGTCTTGTAAACACAGTGAGTGCTTCTTAGTGAGTGTATTCATTGTATATTAGTTTGAGTTTGTCTTAGACTAGTGAACATACTGTTGTATCTGTCATCTCAGCTTGAACTATTCCGCATTCAATCTTGTTTGTAATTAACAAATTGTTGATAATACATACAAACATTGAGGAAATAGTGTGTAGTTTTTTAAATAGCTGTATTCACCCCCCTCTACAGCTTAAAGCTATATACTTTGGGAACCTCTCGGGACCTACAGAAAGTCATCTGTCGGACCTAGTACTCTGGTCTTACAAGATCAAGACAGAAGTTTTCATAGACCTCTACTCAGCAACCCCCCTTTTTGGTACTGATTGGATGATGATAATGTAGTGGTCTGGGTAGATTTGATATGATTATACGATGACATGAATTATATTAGACTTGTGCCCTTTATAAGTTTAATTTAAAATCTTAATTTGTATTAAACTTATCCTAATATGTTTGTATTGTAATTTATAATTCCGCAATTAATTACTCTATCTTAGTTATGGTTGATATTGTATTGCATGATGTGGGACCTAGACTGGTGACTACCGCCCCGCGAGGGGTGGTCTTCACACTAGCCGTCTAAATTTGGTATTTGGGCAAGTGCAATATGTTCCACAAGATCTGATTGAAGGTTATTGTGTATTTTTCGATTACGAATTTCCAATAACATATTTTGATATACTTCATTGGAAGCGGAATATTGATTTGATGGAAGCTCGGTTTCTTGAAATGAACATATCGCAAACCCTTCGTCTTCTAAGATCATATTGTGTAATATGACACAAGCATACATGATGTGTCTATTTTTATTTGGGTGTCATGGTCGTGCGTGGTTGTTTAATATAGCAAAACGAGATTTGAGTACACCAAAAAGCTCGTTCGATGTCTTTTCTTGCCGACTCTTGTGCTGCCTTGAATCTTTTTCGTTTGTCATCGGTTGGACACGAAAAAGCTTTCACAAAATTTGCCCACTCGGGATATATCCCGTCGGTTAGATAGTACCCATGTTTGTATTGTGTTCGGTTAATAACAAAAGGAACAATCGGTGCGATCCCATTTAAAATGACGTTGAATATTGGTGATTGATTAACCACATTGATGTCGTTGTTGGAACCCGCGATGCCAAAAAATGCATGCCAAATCCATAAATCTTGTGATGCAACCGCTTCCAACATAATTGTCGGATATTGGTGATCGCCTCGCATATATTGTCCTCGCCATTCTGTAGGGCAATTTCTCCATGCCCAATGTGTACAGTCGATGCTTCCAAGCATTCCACGAAATCCATGTTTTGCTTCATGGAACGCGTACAAATGATGAACGTCAGATTCAGTCGGTCTATGCAAATATTTTTGTCTGTATAGCTGAATAATTCCCTTACAGAATTCTTGCAAGCTTTCACGCGAAGTTCTTTCAGACATAAAAAGAGAGTCGTCAATCGAATCAGGAACCATGCCATATGCGAGTTGTCGAATAGCAGATGTGCATTTTTGTAACGCAGTAAATTCCCTTCTACCTCGAGCATCCCATCGCAAGGTAAAAAATTCAAAATGTTGCTCCATATCGTCAACTATTCATAGGAATAGTTCTTTGCGCATCCGGAACCTCCTTCTGAAAATATCATCTCCATAGAGAGGATTTTCAGTAAAATAATTACACATAAGACGTTCATTTGCAGCTGCTCGGTCTCTCCAAATTGCAATTCTTCGTCTAGGTTGATTAATTTGTGCATAACTGACATTTAAAAATGCTGCAAAGACTTGTTGATTACGTTGATTTTCGTCTTCCGACGACTTTTCGGATGATGACGGTGATGACGAAGACATATACGGTTGATATTCGTCGTCTTCCATCATAATAAAAATAAAATTGTGAATGATAGTAAAATATAAAGTTGAGAGGTGTATGAAAATTAAGATTGAAAGAGAGAATATTGAAAGTGTATAAATTGAAAGATGTGAGGATTTAATGTATTGGAGTGAAATATTTATAGGGTAAAAATATTAGGTTAAATTTTTTTTATTTACAAATGGTCAAATGACCGTTGAAGAAGGAAAAAGCCAAAGAAAAGGAGAGTGGAGGAGGCGGGGTCGCGCGGGAAGGGGAAGCTGGGGAGGGGAAGCTTTTGCGCGGGGCCGACTACCAGGGGTGGTGTTCCCGGCGGCTTCCTCTCGATGTGGCAAGGACGCCAATTAGCGGCTCACCCATACCTCTCTCTCTTATTAGTGGTGGATTTTAACACCATGTCAGTGTAAGATGTAAACTTGAATTTTTTTTTGTTTATTAAATTTTAAAAACCAATCCGATTTGATTTTTCAGTTTCCTGGTTTGTTCTTTTTGTTTTTTTGGTTTGGTTTTTCCTCACCTTAGCAAACACAAAAATTTGAAAAATGACGACCAATTGGAGTATCCATTTTTTTGTTAGGGAAAAACTACAATAAGTTGGACTTTCAATTTTCTAAATGAAAAGAACAATGTGTCATTATGAACTCTATCAAAAACCCATGAATCTTGATATTAAGGACCCAAAAAATAACAAGATCAATATCAATTCACAAATCATTTAGAAATCAATCACAAAGCTAGTAAAGTCGATACCATTTATAAATCTAATAAATCTAGAAAAACATTCATCTTTTATCATAAAAAATACCCAAAATTGTTGAAATCGAAATCCAAACACAAATCTTATAAAATTTAAAAAAAAAACACATTGATATAGGATGAACAATAATTTTATACATTTAAGGTTAATCTATAATAAAATCAAATTTGAAACAATAACAACAACAACAATATTAATATTAATATTAATATTATTAATATTATTAATATTATTATTATTATTATTATTATTATTATTATTATAACAAATCAGTTTTATAAAGTTAAAAATTGTTTGTAATATATAAAATACACATACAAATATAAACGATTTATATACTTACAATTAATAAAAATTGATTGTATTTAAAATTAAACGATTTATATACTTAAAGTTAAAGATTGATTAATATGATAAGTTAACAATTAATTATGTTATTAAAAATGTAATGGAATAATAAAGGAAAATTAAAAAATAAACAAAATTAATAAATTATCACCAAGTACCATATACGTAATTAATTGCAAATAAGGGACCAAACTCAAAACGGTAAAAATGTCATTTTAAAAGTTTAACGGTTCACTAACGGATGAGGGACCGAAAACAAAAGTAAACTGTTAAGTTAGGGACCATTTATGCAACTTTGAAAGTTGAGGGATCATATCCATCAGTTAAGACAAATCACAGATTCTAATTCTGTAATTTACTCTTTTCTTGTGTGTGTGTATGTATATATAGAGGATCACTGCAAAAATCTAAATTTGGTGCAAACTGCAAACCAACTTTAAAATTAGATAACATAAGAATTATTAAATTATATAAAAAAAATTATACCATAAAAACAAAAATTTTATCATCTTTAAAACGTGACTGATGATTTTATATTTTTTTAAAATTATTTTGAATATTCAACATTGAATCATCTGAATTTTATATATTAAACATCGAATAAACATTGTAAATTTGAACATTCAATATAGAATATGTGGTTCTACAGTTCTGCACTACATTTAGATTTGCACACACACACACGAACACACACACACACACACACAAATGTATATATATATATATATATATATATATATATATATATATATATATATATATATATATATATATATATATATATATATATATATAACTGTTTGAGAGTATGTGAAAACCTTAATGAACTTTTATGCATCGGATGGTAGATCAATGGTGCACTAAGGGAATTTAGCAACATTAATGAACTTTTATGCATCGGATGGTACATCTCGCTCTCTCTCTCTCTCTCTCTCTCTCTCTTCTCTCTCTCTCTCTCTCTCTCTCTCTCTCTCTTCTTTCTCTTTGTTTAGGCTTTAACCACTACTGGCCACCGCCACCACCGCCGCAACCACTAGCCATCAACCATAACCACCTTCTCTCTCTCTCTCTCTCTCTCTCTCTCTCTCTCTCTCTCTTTCTTTCGGCCTCCTCTCTCTAGACCCTCCCTTCTCCCACACTCTATCTCTTTCGGTTTTAGCCACCACCGGCCAACGCAACCACTAAACCAACGACCACCGCCACCATTGATGCATACGAACAATGAATATGATGATGAACATGGTCCAATGATAATGATGAAGTCATGAACCCGGTCCAATGATAATGATGAACACGTCGAGGATGATAATGAACCGACAAAATATATGCATCACAAACACGTTGAAGATATGAATGTTTGAATGAACAATGAGGGTTGAATGAACGATAAAAATGAACACGATGATGGTTTGCATAGAAACAATATGATCCATAGAATACGATGAAGGTTTGCATAAAACATGGACGATGAATTATGAACACTATAAAGGTTTGCATAGAACATTGATGATGAACGATGAGCACGATGATGATGCATCACAGCAGCAATACGATGCATAGATGAACAACGAATGATGACGATGAACATGATGATGATGATTAACTGCGATTCATCACAAATTTTTATAGATAAAGCCGAGATGCATCACTAATTGAACGATAAACATGAAATGCATCGACATCTCCATCATCTTTTATGAATTGTGTAGATTTTCTATAATTTGGAAATGTATCACTTGAATTTATTTATTATTTATTATAATTATTTATTAGAATATTAAATTTATTATAAAATTAAAATTAATTTGAATATATATATTCCGAAACAACCCAAAATACCCCCATGTGTTTGGTCTTGAATGCACTGGATACATAAAGTTTTCCAACTATTTACCCTTTTATCATTTAATGTAAATTATACAATTTTTTATCTAATGGATTACATAGGTTGTTTTGTATCTTGATGCATGAAAATCATCCATTGCACCTTCTTGCACACACACACACACACACACACACACACACACACACACACACACATATATATATATATATATATATATATATATATATATAGGGGTGAGTTCAATGGAAAAACTATATGCATCGGAAAACCCGGGAACCACTTTATAACCATTTGATCAGGTGACACATCACACAGAAAGTCGATGCATCACGCGGGAATTGTGATGCATTTGTGGTGGTACATGGAGGTTTCCAAGGTTTTCTGATACATGTTGGTTTTTCATTGAACCCCATCTACACACACATATATACACACACACTCACACCCACATATATGATGATATGTTTAATTTTTAACTTCTAATTTTTAATTTATATTCAATCAATTTTGACTTCTAATATTTTAAAATTAATTCTGAATCATCTATTTACATATTTTTTTAATAAAGCAAAATAATTTGTGACACGTGTCACTCCCTCAACTCTCCTAATTTTTGTTTTTTCCGATCATATTGCAAAATATAACCTTTTCAATTAATTTATATAATTGATTTTTAAATAAACTAAAAGATTACTAATATAATTTAATGATTTTAAATGCTTCCTAAGTTAACATCTAATTTACCTAAAAAGTTTTATCTAAAATTATATAATTGATTTATAATACAATTTATTTTTATTTTTAAACTTTAAATTAAATATTACATGTTTTAATCCTAATTATAATTTATAATTTAAAAATAATAACAAATAAATAACTTTACTTATTTCTCGTGAAGACATGTGTCATCAACCAACAATTTACACGTGACAAATCATATTTTAGAAAAACAAGTAATATCTAAATCATATTTTCCTAAATTTACATCTAATATAAAAAGATTTAAAAATCAATTCAAATCGAATATTCATATTTCTATAATTGATAACTACAATATAATATAAAGTTTAAAAATGATAAAATCTTTTATAATCAATCATATGTATTTAGAAGTCTATAAAATTTATAATTTATGTCAAATAATAATAATATAATTATTGTATTTTTTGTAATAAAAGAAATATTTTTATGTTATAATTCTTAGTTTGTAAGAATTTAATATAAACAACTTTATATTAAAACATACGCGTAATACGCGGGTAATAAAATAGTTCATCTAACAATCTAAAATGTTGATTAAGTAACCTAATTCATTGATTTGTTAATTTGAAACATTGATTCGATAATTTACATTGTCGATTCAATTACCTAAAACGTCGATTCATTAATTTAAAATATTGATATAATAATCTAAAACTTAATTCAATAACCAAAAATATTGATTCAATAATCTAATTAAAACATTAAATTCATATTCTATAATATTAATTTATACTTTGTAAAAACTTAAAAACCAATTAAAAACACATATTTTTTAACGAAAAGTTATTGTAATATCAATGTTGAATTAAAGAGAATAAAAACTCATTATTTTAAATACAATCTTTTATTTTAAAACTGATTAAATTACCCATACTTTAAATTAAAGTAAGTGGGTAATTAATTATTTATTAATAACTAATACGAAGAAAAAACATAAAAGGAATGTTTGAGAGATTTGATTAAAGATGATCAACGGTTTGTTTTATGGATTTGTTGGTTTCTTCGATTTTTCTCGGATTGAAATTTTTTTTAATCCCAAATCAAAAACCAAACCAAACCAATTTGGTTTGGCTTGGTTTATCAACCAAAGAAACCAAATATTCAATATGAAAAACAAACTATAAACAACCAAATACCAAACTACAAGCATATAACAAACATCTCAAATTGTCAAAAGTTAAGTATGCAATCCTAAAACTTTAGAACCTTTAAACACTTAAATTTAGATGTATTTTACAAGCATTAGATGTTAGCATAGGACCCTTAGCTAAAAATGAAATTTTTGGACAGCAGGTTTCGACTCGTCGAGTCGCCTCAGTCGCTCACAGACCTGCACTTCCTCTCCCTACGGGTTTAACACCCAAAATTTCAAAACTCAACCAAACTCAAAACCAACACTTGGGATTGATCATACAACATATATTAACACTTTTGAACAAATTTTGAGCTTTCAAAACATCTCAAATGCAACCGATTGATCCAAGGCTCCATTTGTGCCCTAAAATGGATTTCAACCAAAACTAACTCAAACTAACACAAATTTACTAATGTAGTTGCATATCTTGGCTCCATTTTGATCATATAACAACATACTAAAAGATTGGAGCCTTCACTAAAGAACTCAACATAAACCCATTTTGAGTTTCATCACCAAAAATGAAGGAATAAAGAGAAAATGAAGAAGAAGAATAAAAAAGGTGGTTATACCTTTAAAGATGATACAAAAATATGATTTTGGCTTTAAACTCTTTCAATCTTTGATCTCTTGCACCAAGCCCTATTCTTTTCTTCTCTTTCTCCTCTCTTTCAAAATGCAAGAAATGTGTGCATGTGTGTTTGGTGTTGGACGATTTTGGGAAGAAAAAAGGGTGGGTTTCGACATTTGGCCACTCCCAACCCTCCAACTATCATCCCCTACATTATACACCCCTCGAACTGAATCATCTTTTATTCTTTCATTTTATAAATACAAAAGTATATTGCCTATTTGCGCACAATTCCATACTAATCATCATTATGTTCAACTCTTATTATTAAGGTACCAACAAAAATATATCACTATGATACTGAGAATTTATCCATTCAAATTATAAATTATGTTGGTAGTTTCAATATTAATTATCATTATACATAATTTATAATTACTACTTTCAACAATATGATTTATTTGACACTCAACAAATAAATATTCATTATTCCATAATTATGATAATCAAACGCTATTAGGGGTATTTGATTACCTCTTAATTATTTAGGGTGTTACAATTATTCTCCCGTTAAAGATTCCGTCCTCGGAATCCTAAGACTCAACACAATACAAGGTGTATTAAAGACCACATGTCTTATTACACTGCAAAGGCTAATTTGTCATTTGCTTCAATACACGCGGGTAGGATGCACATATGGATTGTCACATACACTATTGACATTGATTCAAACAATTTACAACTTTATATTTACTAGTGTCACAATCCATGTTGCATCACGCAACTACTCTTGCTAGTCCAACCATAGCATTTGGTCGCGTTGAGCGACATAATCCTCGTGGATGCTTCATTATTCCATTTTCATTCATTTCAATATATTATCGAATTACCGATGTGCAAGTAGTGATTACGCTATAGTACCAAATAAACTACAATCAATTAGGCACTCAATATAGACTTATAACTAGTCCAACATAGTGCTCAATTTAGACTTAGAGCTAGTCCAACATATTGCTCAATTTCGACTTAGAGCTAGTCCAACAATTTGCTCAATTTAGACTTAGAGCTAGTCCAACGTAGTGCTCAATTTAGACTTAGAGCTAGTCCAACGTATTGCTCAATTTCGACTTAGATCTAGTCCAACAATTTGCTCAAATTTGACTTAGAGCTAGTCCAACGTAGTGCTCAATTTAGACTTAGAGCTAGTCCAACATATTGCTCAATTTCGACTTAGAGCTAGTTCAACATATTGCTCAATTTTGACTTAGAGCTGTCCAACAATTTGCTCAATTTAGACTTAGAGCTAGTTCAACATATTGGTCAATTTAGACTTAGAGCTAGTCCAACATTCCATGGATATCCAGGTGAGGCCAAATGAAAAGATGATCAAAGTTATAAGGATTAACATATTCAATACATAATATGTATAACCCAATCCATTTACCATATTTAAATGAATCACACAAATGTGAACAATTGACATCAATCAAGTCTCCAATGGTAGTATGCAATGACATAACCCTACATACAATGCACAAGATGACCCTTTAACGAATTTAAGCAGGTATACTCCCTTTCATAATTCTGGAGTACACACAATTCGTTATATCTATACTATATAAAATAAGAAAACCACTTGGAGTTTCTGGACCATTGTATGGAAAGAAATCAATGGTCTAGATTAATGACAACTCATAATTATTTATGAAATGTCTCTTATACCCTTAACTAAAATCAAAAATTATACCAGTGCCATTTTTTTAATTCATTTTCTAAATTTACTACCTTAACTTAATTACATTAAATTTTGATTTTAATTTTTTCATTAATGAATTAATTTTTTACCTAAAATAAAAATGTGTCATTATTATCCTTAATGATCATAGCTAAATTCAAATGTAAAAATTTGGATTTAAATGTAGAAGTGTAGTAAATAAATTTAAAATTTTTTGTTAATTATTTTATAATAATTAGTAATAAATTGATTTTGTAACATTTAAAATTAATGTTTACCTAAAGTAAATATTATCATTATTATCCATAATAATCATAACTAGATCCAAATGTAAAAATTTGAATTAGTTGTGGAAATTATTATTATTATTATGTATAATAAAGGAAAACATCAAATGTCACGTGTCACCTTTGCGTTCACCAAAAAGATAATTACAAGTTATAAAAAATAAACGATAAATACAATTTAATATTTTTAAAAAAGATAAATATACTCTAGTTTTCAATCTGTAAATAATATAAAATAAATACAACTATTATTTTTGTATGTTTTTATTTTTACTCATATACATTTTATATAAATAAATTTAATTAAATAAATCCACGTAATACGTGGGTTATAAACTAGTTTATCTTTAAACGGGTGACATAAGTCGTCTACTCATACACATTCATTGGTAAAAAATTGTCACTAAGCCCTAAAACCATTATTGGTTTTACCTCATTCATAGTGATTTGACTAATCTTGGAGGCACAAATTGTCCACTTCCCCCGTTGCGCTAACACAACTCCTAAATTTTCCAAGAAATCTTCCATTAAACACCAAATTCTCCTTTTTCAAACACAAAATCAGTTCCATTAGGAACGATCTTCCCAGGCGTTGTCAGTCTAATCTGACACAATCTAATGCTACTCATAGCAACTAGAATTTTACAAAGAACTTTTACATCTGAAAGTTCATTTAGGTTTTGTCTTACCAACCGGGTGGTAGTCAAAGTGCCACACATGTGCTTGACTTATCAATTTTACTAAACAGTAGTTATTGTTTACTAGCAATAAAGTCCATCATTTCTATAAAGTCAGAGTGTTATCACCACCGATTGACTAGACTTCACGTCTAATATCACACAATTATATCATACAATCATAAGAACGAGATTGACTCCCTAATTAAGCCAAATTGTTAAACATGCATTCATTCTATATCAATGACAATTTGTCAAGAAGATTCAAATAAGATGGAACAACAACATAAAAATGTCTCAAGGAAATGTTACGGAGATCATAATTGGAAGAGGGTGCTTCCACTACGGTGATTCCATACTTGGTTGTAGCTTCAGCCTCGTCAAAAGTAGCCTTCCATTGAGGGCAATTGTGAATCCTGTAGCCCACATAACCACATTCCTGATAAACTAAACACCATATTAGACATCTAGGTCGAACATATCCAGTCTCTCCACATTCATGACACACCAGAGCGTCATTCGTACACTCTTCTTGAAACTTTTGTACACCTCAAACATCAAAGTCGAGATTTAGAGCTCGAAGATTGGGGCGGAAAATGATGCCTCGACGAAGAGTGAGTCTGAGCAGCGAATAGGGATTAACTTCCCTTTGGTAAACCACCCATAGCGGCCAAACCAACTCATTAGGAACTATATTCATAGCTCGCATATGGAATGAACCTCGCGACCCTGACAAAATAATTCATACTCGCGGAGTCGAGTACACTTCACAACACACACGAATGAGGGAATATCACACTTTTGAAAGACTAATTAGCATCCATATACTATCCCACCCAAGGAGGGTGTTTTCATGTCAACTCATATGATATTATGCTTATGTAGCTACCACAAGACTCTCATGTCATGTTTCTCATCATCAATCGACCTAATCAGTCGCGATTCCTATCCTATAAGGTTTCAATACATAGTCGTTGGTATACATGTCTTCAAATTATTTTATACCCAACAACTAGGGTACATTATCAAAGTTTTACTCTCATAGTATCTCATCCATATTTTAAGATAAAAAAGTCAAACCCTAATGTCAACCATAAATAATATATATACTCCAATTGTACATATCATCAATATTAACATATGTCTTGGGTTCAATCCTATGTTTGTTATCATAATATTTTCCTAGGTGTGTCAATATAAGCATCATCCAAGGGTTCAAGGGTGAGTTTCGTGCACTATACTCAGTCGATGAACCACGACTCTGATACCAAATTGAAACACTGTAGGTCCCGAGAGGTTCCCAAAGTATATAGTTATAAGATGTAGAGGGGGGGGTGAATACAGCAATTTAAAAACTACACACTCTTTTCTCAATGTTTGTATGTATTATCAACAATTTGTTAATTACAAACAAGCTTGAATGCGGAATAGTTCAAGCTGAGATGACAGATACAACAGTATGCTTACTAGTCTAAGACAGACTCAAACTAGTATACAATGAATACACTCACTAAGAAGCACTCACTGTGTTTACAAGACTTAAAGGAACGGCTTATGTAAAACAGCTTATACACACAGATGCTGGTTTACACAGAAGGTTTGCATGCATGAAAATCACACTTGCACGTTCACTCTTGGGTTTAAGCACTTAGCTTTCTTCACACTTCTTTCTGTCCTTAGAAGCTTCCTTTTGTACTCACTTAGAGGATCTAAGAGAAACATCTTCATTGGACGGAATGAAAAGGAAAAGTCTTGTTGAAAAGACAACATAACCTTTTCTGCACTTTTCTGAAAAGCAGACTTGTCTTCACATGTGCAGAACTTTTGTCTTTTTACTTTGTCTACTGTTGCATTGCCTTTAACTAATTTAGGAATGTCAACTTTGCGTCTTTCTTCCTTGTAAAGGCCTATTTTGATATAAGAAAAAGGTCTGTCACCCTTTTTCAAATAACCTTTTGTCTTCATGTTACAGAACAGCTTGGGCAGGCTGAGCAGTTCTGTTTTCCACTTTGTCTTCGACTTTTGTAAACTGATCTTGTAGTAAAAAACAATACATGATGACTTGGAACAAATTCCATAAAGGGTCTAGCCATGTTCACAAAGAACAGGTTCTGTTCACACAGAACAGAACACTTGTAAACTGCCCAAGCTGCTCACCAGTGTAAAGCAGCGTAGACAGTTTATGTCCATCCTGTTCAGCAGACTGAACAGCTTGGGCAAAACTGCCTTTGTTGCAACACATGCAACACATA
>JAANYP010006142.1:0-13595 GCA_020465985.1 Centrapalus pauciflorus
TCAGATGGCTGACATGGAATACAGGATGTATTCCAGCTAAGTCCGCTGGTAGATCAAGACGGTAAGACTGATTCCCAATCTTTTCAACGATCTTGAACGGACCAATAAATCTCGGAGCTAGCTTGTTTCTTTTAATGAACCGCACCACATTCTTCATTGGGGATACTTTTAGCATCACCCAATCGTTAACTGCAAAGCTTATTGATCTATGCCGGTTATCATAATATGACTTTTGCCTGCTCTGAGCTTCAAGAATATTTCTTCTAACAAGTTGAATTTTTTCGTGTGTCAACTGTAGAAGGGCAGGACCCGCTATTGGTGATTCGCCTGTTTCACGCCAACAGGTAGGAGTTCTGCACTTTCTTCCGTATAAAGCTTCAAAAGGGGCCATCTTGATTGTTGAATGATAACTGTTATTGTATGAGAATTCGACCAACGGCAAGTGGTCATCCCAGTTACCACCTAAATCAAGAATGCAGGCACGAAGCATATCTTCAAGAGTTAGAATAGTACGCTCACTCTGGCCATCTGCATTTGGATGATAAGCAGTACTCATAGAAATCCGAGTACCCATCCCTTCTTGTAATGCCTGCCAGAGTCTGGATGTGAAGCGACTATCACGATCAGAAACGATAGACTTTGGCACACCGTGTCGTGAAATAATTTCAGTGATATACAGCTGCGCCAATCTATCGAGAGAATAAGTTTCTTTTATCGGAATAAAATGTGCTGATTTCGTTAATCGATCCACGACTACCCAGATGGAGTCGTGTTGTCTCTTGGTCCTTGGCAGTTTTGTGACAAAGTCCATGGTTATATGCTCCCACTTCCATTCAGGAACTGGCAGTGGTTGCATATCTCCAAAGGGCTTTTGATGTTCTGCCTTAACCATCTGGCATACTCTGCAGCTTTCAACACATTTTCCAATGTCCTTCTTCATTCCTGGCCACCAGTAATCAGCTTTCAGATCAAAATACATCTTTGAGCTGCCAGGATGAATGGATAACTTGGACTGATGAGCTTCGGACAGAAGAGTGCTACGAATAGAACCATATTTAGGAACCCAGATTCGGTTTCCCTTGAGACAGTGAAGTCCCAAATGGTTCAGAGTTAGAAATTGTAATTGCCCTTTTAGATTTTCAGAATCTATATTCTCTTCTTTCAGCGCTTCAGTTTGAGCAGCTCGAATATCTTCAATAAGATCAGAAGAGAATATAACTGGAGTTAGGGCATAACAGCACTTTTCAGGATACACTTTTCTACTCAACGCATCCGCGACAACATTTGCTTTGCTGGGATGATATAAGATCTCGCAGTCATAATCCTTGATAAGCTCCAAGGATCGACGCTGTTTCATGTTCAGATCTTTCTGAGTAAAAAGGTATTTGAGACTCTTATGATCGGTGTAGAGCTGACACCGAGTCCCATAAAGATAATGCCGCCAGATTTTTAGAGCAAAGGTGACGGCAGCCAACTCAAGATCATGAGTTTGTGCACTTTTCTCGTAATCCTTTAATTGCCTTGAAGCGTAGGCAATTACTTTTCCCCTTTGCATAAGAACACATCCTAAGCCAGTACCAGAAGCGTCGCTGTAAACAACGAAATCGTCGTTACCTTCTGGCAAGGCTAGGATCGGCGCTTGAATCAACTTTTGTTTCAGAATATCGAATGCCTCTTGCTGTTCATCGGTCCAAACGAAAGGAGTATTCTTCCGTGTTAGCATTGTAAGCGGTACAGCAATCTTTGAGAAGTCCTTTATGAATCGCCGATAATAACCGGCCAATCCAAGGAAACTTCTTATCTCTGAGGCATTGCGAGGTGTTTGCCACTTCTGAACAGCCTCGACTTTTGAAGGATCAACGGAAATTCCTTCGCCAGAAACAACATGGCCAAGGAACTGGATCTATAAGAATCAAGATAGAAATTCAAATTCTGAAATGGATCATAGAATAGTTAAGGAAACAGCTCAAGACTTATATAATAGAGATTATACCTGTCTGAGCCAAAATTCGCACTTAGAGAATTTTGCGTAGAGTCTTTCTTTTCTTAATAACTCTAGCAATTGCCGCAGATGAATAGAATGATCAGCCTCCATTTTGGAGTAAATCAGAATATCGTCTATGAACACGATAACTGATTTATCCAACATTGGTCTGCACACACGATTCATGAGGTCCATGAATGCCGCTGGTGCATTTGTCAAGCCGAACGGCATCACGAGAAATTTGTAATGGCCGTATCTTGTACGGAAAGCTGTCTTTGGAACATCTTCTTCTCTGACTTTTAACTGATGATACCCAGATCGGAGATCTATTTTCGAGAAATAGCTGGCTCCTTGCAGCTGATCAAACAGATCATCGATTCTGGGCAGAGGATACTTATTCTTTATTGTAACCTTATTCAACTCGCGGTAGTCGATGCACATACGGAAAGTTCCGTCTTTCTTTTTAACAAACAGAACTGGTGCACCCCATGGAGAAGAACTCGGTCGGATAAACCCCTTCTCCAACAGCTCTTGCAGTTGCTTTGACATTTCCTGCATTTCTGCAGGTGCAAGTCTGTATGGAGCTTTTGCGATAGGAGCCGCACCAGGAACCAAGTCAATACTGAACTCGACTTGTCGTTCCGGTGGCACTCCGGAAATATCGTCAGGGAATACGTCTGGGAACTCACAGACGATAGGAATGTCAGATAATGATTTCTTTTGGGCTTCAGAGATAGATTCAGATGCGACATAGCATACGTAAGATTCATGACCTTTAGATAAATACTTATGCGCTTTTTCAACAGATATGAAGTAGTGTGCACCTTTCCGCTTCTCACCCTTGATTTCAAGTTCTCGGCCGTCTGAAGATTTGATTCTGATTACTCGTCGGTTGCAGATAATTGTGGCCTCGTTGTTCATTAACCAATCCATACCGATGATGACATCAAATTCTTTTAAAGGAATCGGGATGAGGTCGAGATTGAATACAATGTTATTGATAAGTAGAGTGCAGTTACGATAAACAGAATCAGCCATAACATAGTTGTTGCTGGCTGTCTCGATATCAAGTATTACGGAAAGCTTCGAGGGAGATTTATATAGTCTTTGAGCGAAAGTAGTTGATATGAAGGAACGACTAGCACCGGAATCAAATAGCACGCGAGCAGGTATCGTATTTAACAGAAACGTACCGGTGACTACGTCTGGTGTTTCTCTCGCCTCTTCAGCTGTAATTTGAAAAGCTCGAGTCCGTGCAGTCGGCGTTGCAGCAGAACTTTTCCCTGTAGAACCTCCTGCTGATGATTGAGACTGATAACGCGGTCCGCTACGACACTGGTACATAAAGTGTCCTCTTTTTCCACACTTCGCACATCCTCGTCCCTGCTGCGGACATTCATCACTGCTGTGACCGATCATGTTGCACGCGAAGCAAGTAACGTCATCCGGGTTACATAGTCCCATGTGAGACTTTCTGCATCTCTTGCAGAATCGAGGCTCGTTTGTCAGTGAGTAAGCTTGCGCTTTCGGTTGTGAACTGTGCTGATGTGATTGCTGAGATTGTGACGGGGACTTATTTGGCCTAAAGAATCTGCCAAATCGCTGTTTCTTTGGAGGAGACGGGTTCATCGGATTAGTAGACGGAGCATAAAGCTGATCACCATACTCTAAGTATCCTCGTTCAATCTGTCTAGCTGCTTCTACCATTTCCAAGTAACTCTTGTATTTGATCGCGCTCATGGGATGTCTGTATCTAGGATTGAGTCCTACTCGGAACCTATTCATTTTCCTTTCCTCTGTTGCCACTTGGTAAGAAGAGTAGCCACATAATCTCGAAAATTCGTGTTCATATTCATCTACAGTCTTCGTTCCCTGAGTCAGTTGCATTAATTGGACTTCCATCTTATCTTGCTGGTCAACTGGGCAGTATTTCGCGTTGAACATGTCTAGAAACTGCTCCCATTCTAAAGTCTGAATCACCTCCTCACCATAGATACTTCGCTGGGTTTTCCACCAGGCACGGGCAGCTCCCACAAATAGTGCAGACGCATAGCTTACTTTCTTCGAATCTAGACAATCAGAAATCCTGAAGATTTCTTCAGTGTGGCTAATCCAATCCATCGCCTGAATCGGATTAACTGTACCCTCAAAGTTCAGGGCACCGCTTGCTTTAAAATCTTTGAATTTGCAGCCTTTTGGCTGAGCTATTTGGGTTTCTGGATTTGAATTATCAGAATCAGATTCATTGGTCTGGACTTGCTTTTCTTTTCTCTTATTTTTCTTTTCTTCACGTCTCTTAGCTTCGGCCTCATCTCTGGCACGAAACTGTTCTTGCATCATTTTGTTTTGTTGTTCTGAGTGTTGGGCTAGAAATTGTTGCATCATTTCAAACATTTGTTGTTGGGTCATATTGTTGGGAATATCACCTGATCCTGATCCTGACATCTTCTACTGAAAATTAAAATCAATTAACTATCAGTTTATAGACTTAGATCTATGTACCCTTTTTCCCATCCTAACAGTCTGTACATCCTATCTCAGTTCAAACCACCTAAATGATTGATACATATGTATTGCTTTAGTTTGAGATCAAGTATACTTACGTAATACTTGATTCACTCAAACTAGTGCTCTGATACCATCCTGTGAAGACCACCCCTTACGGGGCAGTTCTCACCAGTCTAGGTCCCACATCATGCAATACGATATCAACCATACTAAGATAGGGTAATTAAATTGCGGAAAAATAAAATTACATGTACATTACATATTAGGATACAGATTACATATTTCAAATTAAAGTTATAAAAAGGGTAACGTCTAATCTAATCATAACATCAATCATCACATCAAGTCTACCCAGAACCACCACATTAGCTGTCTTCCAATCAGTACCAAAAAGTTTGTTGAGAAGTGGTCTAGGAAAGCTTCAAAACTTGGATTTCTTGATGACCTAAGCACTAGGTCCTGCAGGTGATTTTCCTTTGGCTCTTCCTGTAAAATTTTAAAGCAACATCTGTAAGCAAAGCTTAGTGAGTTTATAGATTTTCAATATTAACATGCGTGTCAAGCGGAGTCATAATTCTAAGCGTGATAAGTCTTGGCTGCCGCTACAGCCCTCATCATGATTGAGATATAGTATCTTAAGATCGGCTGATGTTCAAACCACACTCACGCTTATATCGTGGGGATCAGCCACATACTGGGCTAGCTACCAGTAGGTCAACATGGCCGAACATCGGAGGTCATTACCAAGTTCGTGAGAACTGGTGGAATAGCCAGGTCTAGAACAATAGACCATAAGGGCTAGTCAAGCTGAATAAATCTTATCAAGTCTGATCAATGAAATAAGCATAAGTCTTAGGAGTCATGATAGCAACGAATCATAAAGCAAAGTCTGAAACGCTAATAAATGCAATATGAAAAGATAAGCAAATAACTATCATGATTCACTGGGCAACACCCATCCATGGTGTGCATAGGTCTCAATTCAGTTGATAAATGAATGTCAAATAATGTAACAGCATCAATATATCTCAAACGGATCTTTGCATGTTCAATTTGAATATCTATAACTCACAGGTCTGGGTCTTGGTCAAACAGATATAAGAATCTGCCACCTGAGTTATCTCAGGATTTCGTCAATCTGTAATCTTGTCAATTCTTTTTCTTTGTCAAATCAAATCTCTGACCCGCTTTTAAGTCTTTTAGTCTTTGTTCAGATAATATACTGAACCTGTTCAAAATCAATCATGATGATATCATGTCATTTTCGTCATCTTTATCATCATCATTTGTCTTTAAATTCTTTGGGTCTATGTTCAGATATCAACTGAACTTGTCCAGAATTATTATTGTCAAATTTATATCAATTTCATGTCTTTTTCATAATCTTTATTTTATCTGATTCTGATAACTGATAATTTCACAAATCATTCTTTAAGTTGTAATATCAATATATAAAAATCTGGTTTCGGATCATCCGGATCCGGACCAACCCGAAACGGGTATCCCAATTCGGACCAAGCACCTATCCGGATTCGGATAGATCCGAAATGGCCATCCGGATTCGGTCCTAGGTTTTCGAATCAAGCATGGACCGAATTAAACATATCCGAATTGAGGATGAATTTGAAATCCTCCGAAGTATATGGTCCGAAATTAGGATCATCCAAATTAGGATACTAGATCCGAAATACAGGAACCGAAATGGTGCCTTATCCGAATCGGGCATATCCGAATTCGGATCCTTCTGGTTCATAAATTTCCAGAAATGTTCTTGGTGTTCTTGGTGATATTCATACGGATTTTATCAATAATTATCAGATTTTTATTTTTATTAACATGCAATGTTATATAAAGTTGTGTTAACATTATTTGAGTGTTTTTATGTAATTTCTTTGATCAAAAACACACTTATTTGATCAAGATCATCCAAAATATGAAATTTTTGCCAAGAACATTATTTTTTATAAAAATTCCGATTTCTTCATAATTTGGATGATTCAAGCAATAAATTTAGTTTCTAATTCATTTATTAGTTTCAATTCATCATAATCTTTCAAAATTTTATACATGCAATATCAAAATTTCATGTTTTGAATTCTTATTTTCGGTTTTACACAAATCCGTACCAAATCATACATAAATATTGAATTTAAAGAGATTTTTACCTCAAATCTTGTAGATTCCAATTGTTTGATGATAATTGTAACTTCTTCTTGACTTTAATCTTCAATTACTTGCTATTTATGATGAATTTCTTGTGGATTTGTTGAAATAGCCGTAGGTTTTAGTGAGAGAGTAGAGAGAGAATTAAGTGTGTTTAAATGATCTTAAATGATCATTTTTTTTTCTAGGCTTTTATATATAATTTTGGTCTCATTTGTTATTTAACCCACTAAACTTTTGTATTTTACATCTCTTTTATTTTACTCAATCATATCATAAATATAATTTAAAATTATATTTATTTAATCCATTTCATATTTTATTTTATTTTAATAACAACATAAATAATATAATAAAATTATATTATTATCTTAACATTCAAGCATTACATTATCGGTTCAAAATATTTCTGAATTTATGACTAGATCAAAATTAGGTTGTTACACATTTTGCCCCTAAGTGGAAATACCTTGTACATATTATACAACAGTGCATAAGCCCTTAAAGAACTGGTTGGTCAGAATTTTCTTCTAATATAGCCACTGCCTTAGTGTGTTTATCAACGGGCCAACAGTTCAATTTTTCTAACATGATTTTTCAGGGGATGTTAAGGCATCATACCCTAAAGAATGGGAAATTTATGATGTATCCTCGCTTTTTGGCTGAAATAATTGCAAGAACTTGCAATAATTTCAATGTACATAAAAGGATACATGTTTCCCATAGGCATTCTTTACCATCAATAAAAAGACTTTTAAAACCTAGTGCCAATTTTTTGAATATAGATGTCTCATTGCCCTCTGCAATGATGGGCATCAATCCAATAAACAGAGGAGAGGGTCCTGAGCAGGCTCAGCCTTCCATCACTGCTTCACCCCCAGGACCCCAACCCACTCCTCATGATACAAATACTCAATCTGCTCCTTCTATCAAACCTACATCCCCACTCATACAATATAAAAGACAAAGGGTTTCAGGAGCTCCTTCCTCCTCACCACTAATACCAGAGCCAAATATCCCTGTGCAGGGGGACACTTCTGCACAGAGAACCCAAAGGGCACCCACTGAGGACACTCTCATCCTCAATTTGGAGGTGGACATCCCAACAGAGGATGTCCATATGGGTTCTGTGGCTGACACTACTGTTGTCTCTGCACAAGAGGCACACGACAGTGTCAACATCAATAAGACCACACCCATGGCAACAGAGGGTGTGCAAGCACCTTCTGGAAGTCCCCAGTACCAAGAACAGAGGTGTCACACCCCGTTACCCCGGTTGGCAACGAAGCGCGACGTCGCGGAAGCGTAACCATAATCACAATGAACGACCACTATATGGACGTTTTCAAAAATACATCGGTGTAACCTTTAAAAGATAAAAATGTTTTACATAACCCAAAATGATAAAGAGAAGTTCGCAAGGTACAGAGATTTAAATACATAATTAAATCATCCAAAATAATGCAAATAAATCTCCGATTGTTTGAAACTGAGTGCGACTCCTTAAATGCGGAAGCTTGAAAAATACTACCGATGTGATGGACTTGCCTTAATTTCCTGAAAATACACGCTAAAATACGTCAACAAAATTGTTGGTGAGCTCATAGGTTTACACGTAAATCTGACGTGTATGGACAACAATAATAGAGATTGAATTTATAAAATCATAAATTCCATGTTATGTATTACATATAAACCATCATGCAACCGAAGCTTAATTAAAATGAGTTTGTCGTGTGCAGTATTTCCATACGTAATACCGTGTGTTGAATATATATGCACCCGCTGTTAGCCGACTCGAACTAACCCGAGTGGGGGACATGACTCTCAATAGATATATCCATAATATATTCGCGCTTACAAATAAATGCAATTAACGGTTCATGATATAAGGGCTGATGGAACCACATGTGTAATACATAATAGAAATGAAGATATTTTCGTGTCCATATAAAAACGAAGCATGTATTTCATCCCCAAAACATAACATTTTGAAAATAGGGGCTATGAGGTTTCACCGAGATTGCGATGGCAAAAACGAGCGTAAAAAGCTATTTAGCGTAAATTGATGGATGATGCACCGGTTGAGTTAAATCGAGCCCTAAATGATAATAGAGATTTAATATCTCTAATATATGATAATATATATATTTATAGATTTTTATGTCTTAAATCACCCAACATTACAAGTTTATAAATAAAACCCGCTTAAAACGTCAAGTTTATATATATAATTTTTCCTGCTTTTTCGGAGGTTTTTCGGCCTACTTTGAGGCTGTTTTTGACCAAGCTCCAAAACGTTTTAGGCTTTGGTTTTCTAGGACATTAAACTACTGTATACAAAGGATTTTTAAAATCAAGAACGGCCATTTTTTGAGATGTTTAGGTTAGGGAAAAAGCTTGTTGAAAACCCTATGTTGGCCATTTTTGAGCTGTCAAACTTTCGGTTTCCCAAATAATTTCTGGAGATCTTAAACTCCAAAATAAATTATGAAAACTTCCAGATCTATAGCTAAGACATAGATCTAACTTTTGAGATAAGAATCAACTCATTTCGTTAAGTTATGAATTAGTTATGATTTTTCAAAGTCGATATAAATTTTCTGCCGAAAATCCGCAGTTTATAAACTTGAAATAACGTATGATTTTTGTTGTTTACTCAAAGACTACTTGTATACAAGTTATAAAACACATATATATTACTTGTTTTCATAATATTAACACTTTTATGATGTGTTTATATATTCATAAACACATTTAAAGAAACAACTTAAAAACAAAAACTAGAAACTTATAAACTTGAGTTTTTATGAAACTTGTTGTTGTTGGTGATTATATATGTTATGCAAGACTTATATAAACATAAATATATGATGAAATAAGTTAGTATTTACTTACTTTGATGTATTTGGAGTATGAAATTGAAAAGAAGTTGGAACTCTTGCAAGATTTGAACCAAGAACACTTGAAGTTCACCAAGAACACTTGAATTTCACCAAGAACACTTGAATGAAAATGTTTGTAGTGTGTGTGTGTGTGGGATCCGGTTTTGAGAGGAGAGAAAGAGATATTTTGGTGTGAAAATAATGAAAAGGAAGCCCTCTATTTATAGGCAAAGTCTTGGTCTTTCAAATGGAGGTGGAGTGTAAGATCATGTTGAAATGAAAGGAGAATGGGGTGTGAAAGATTTTATTATGAAAGATTATGGAATTGGAAAATAAAAAATTGAAATAAAATCTTGGGTAGTACTACCCTATGGCCAGATTTTTATGGATTATTTTCATGTATTTATATATATATTTTTTTGTATAAAAGTATTTAGAATGTATTCTTGTATTTCTCTTTTCTTGTAAATTCATAAATACATTTGAATGCATTGTTTTAATGAATTGTTTTAGTCTTGCATAATTAATGTTATGTAATTGTATTAGTGTATGATTAGGGTCACTAATCATAATTTAATTATGTACTTAGTTGAAAGAATCCCTCATATCGTAAATTGATCGGATTAATTGATTTCCCGATTCATCGCACCGATGAATTTTATTCTAATTGAGTTGAATTTTCTAATAAACCTTGTTAATCACTTGATTAATTTCTAATGACCACTGATTAGGCTATAATTGACTATTAAATACATATTAGGTCATTGTTACTAACCTGGTTTAGTGCCGGATGTTACAAGAGGGGCCCAGATGTTTCTACTTTTGGAATTCCGGCCAGTGATATATCACAAGCACCACACTCATTTGCTGATCTTGAGGCTAGTCTGCAACTAATGATATTGACGGATCCTCAGCTGAAACCTGTTGTAGCAGTATTGGAGCATTACCAGTCCCTTATTGCTACACAGGGGGGCATAAATCATAGCACTCCAACAGACAGTAGCAGCTCAACATCAGAGGATGGATTATTTTCATCAAGGGTTCACCCTCTGTGGAAATAAGATAATTCAACTTGAGAAGATGATTCGAACCCTAATGGCAAAGGTTGTAGGTCCTCCTGGCCAAACCAATGCATCCATAAAAGGGGGAGAATCAGGAGATCCCTATTTCAGTCCAAACTGCTTCAGCTCCTGCTCCAACAGTCCCAGATTCTAGGCTAACAGTCCCAACAACTACTCAAGCTGTTAGCCTAGAAACTCAAGCTGCTCTAATCAGAACCACTGGGGTTGTTATCAGAGAAGGAAATCAGGCTCCTGTCAGTACAATCCAATCCACAGCTTCTACATCCAGAGATAAGGGCAAGGGCATACTTATTGAATCTCCAAAGATTAAATTCTCCTCTAAAGAAGCCCAGGTTGCTGATGATGCTGAATTGGAAAGAAAGGTTAGCAGAGGAATAGGATGCTCTCTTAGACCAGCAAACCCATGCTCCAATGAAAGATGATGAAACCTTAGGTGATTACCTAAGAGGGTTTGTGGTCAAGGAGAATCAAAAGAAAAGGAAAATGCCAACAGGGCATTCAAAGGCAGAGCACAAAAAATTTTTGATCAACTTCTCTGCATCAGTTGGAATTCCAAAAATAATTGCTCAGTCTTGGCCAACAGACAAGCTGCAAGATCTACATGAGAAAGAAATGGAAAAACAGAAAGCAGCCAGAGCCTCCCAACAAGTCCAAAGTCAACAAGAATCTGTTCAAGCCGGTGTCAGTAATCCTCCTCCTGTTCAAGCTGTTTCTAATGATCCTCAATCAGAAGCTATTCAACAAGCAAAGCTTGATCAGGTAAAAAGGGTGTTGTTTGAGCATCAGCTTCAAAAGGTGATGGAAATAGAAAAGACCCTCGATCAGCATGACTTCTCCAAGCCTCCTATTACATATTGGTATGCTAAGTCAATGGATGACATTGACTTAAAATATCATTTCGTAGTCAAAAGAGAAGCTGGTCCTGAGGAAGAATACAAAAGCTTAGTTCACCTTCTACAGAAGATGACCAGAGAAGAGTTGACTCAAATGCATCATATTGGAACTGTTAGTCAATCTAGGTCTCCTCTTCTTTGGGTCAAGCAGAGTGTAAAGGATCTGAAGAGCATTTTTGATCCAGAATCTGTCAAAGGAGATATAGAAGATGCCAAGGATATGAAGATTGCACATGTTTATCTATATGTGAAATCAAAGACATATAGACTCAAATTTGCAAATGGATCCAACATGTTCTTCAATTTAGAGTTCTTTGATCTTCCAAGAGCATGGTTACCGCAAATGAGCTCAGTAAAGATATACTGTGATAAAGAAGAGATGAAAAGAGAATTTTTGATGGCAATTAAGCAGAAACTTTCACAACTGTAAGTTTTTGGATGCCTTATTTTGTAGATAACAGTTTTACTTTGTTTTATTTCCTTATTTTGTATAGAAACTTAAAGTCTTGTGTAAAGAATTTAAGTTAGGGGGAGATTGTTGGGAAATATTCTAAGTATGTCAAGCTATTAGTTAGATTTCTCAAACTGTTAGTAGATTTTCTGTGTAATTACAAAGTTCAAGCTGTTAGTTGAGTAAGTTCGAGCTGCTAGTTCAAAAGTTCAAGCTGCTCATCGGATAAAGCTCAAGCTGCTCAACAGTTTAACAAACAGAAAGTGCTGAAAATCAGGAAAAGATTATATTTGAAGATTCCAGCATATCTACTACCAGAAGAAATCAGAGTTCCTCAAGGAAACAAATCAGAATGCTTTATATATACATAGAATAGGTTTTTCTATTGTAAGCTTACACGTACAAGTTTTGATTTAGTTGTAATTGCCTTTTGATTAAGTTTTCATAAGCCTCTAAGGTTGTAAAACCCTAAGAACAATCTGTGTTCTTTGTCTAATCAAACAGATTAGAGGTGATTGTAATCATTGAGTTTGCAATACAAAAGATTTGATTGTTGATTATATTTATGTGTTATTTGTTTGAAAGCTTTTCTTAAAACAATTAAGTGTTATTCCGCAAACTTCTTAATTGGACTTTGATTCAGTACAAGGTTATTGGTTTTATACTCTGATTGATTCAAAGCAGTTAATCTTAGGTAGTGATTTTGATCTTGACAATTATGGTTTGACTTATACTAATACTCCCATTAGGATAGACAATCAGTCCACTATTGCCATAACAAATAATCCGATTAAGCACAGTAAGACTAAACATATAGACATAAGATATCACTTTATTTGTGACTGTGCTGAGAAAAACTTGATTAAATTTGTAAAAGTTCCAACGAAAGACAACAATGCAGATCTTTTTCACAAAAGCATTTGATAGAGCATGCTTTGAGTTGTTAGTCCAACTTAATGGAATGCGTAATCCGGAGTAACATGACCTCAATAGATTTTTCTTTCTTTTTAAGGTTTTTTTAAAGTTATTAGTTTATCTTATTAGTTGATTTACTTAAAAGTGAAAAAAAAAAAAGAAAAAAGAGAGAAAACCATAAAAATTTCAAAAAAAGAGAATATTGGAAAATGAGAGAAGTCTTAGAGCCTTAGGTTCAAAGTGACGAAATTCAGCACAGTCTAACAAACTCGAAGTGTTAAACATTCACACATAATGCACCATAAACTCTAAGTGATATACATGTTCATGTCTGATATGTTGGTAGGCATAATACATGAAGGATTTCCTAAAAGCTAATAAAAGAACATGTCATATGTGTAACTAACATAGATGTACGACCAAAAGGTGTTCATTTCTATGTTAGATACATACAAACAATGTCTATAAATCAGGTATGAAAATTAATCTGGGGGATGTATGGCTTCATCAAAATACATCTTAAACAAAGAAAAAGTTTTGTGACGAAAAGGTAGTCAAAACAAGTCGATTTGTTGTACGTGAGTACAGAACTGTCACCGCTGTTTTGACTTAAACTAGCAAGATATGTCGGTTTTTTGTACGTGAGTACAAACCTATCACCGCTGTCTTTCTAACATAAGAGGAACTCTAAGACAAACTAAAACACTCTGTTGT